>QAOA01004253.1:13913-249862 GCA_003255065.1 Cercis canadensis
TTTTTTTTTTTTTCTGTCCTTGTTTCTATTTTCTCTTCTTCATTTTGTTTTCTATATTTTGTTCTTAATTCTATTTAAGTTTATGCTTTAGTTCTGTTCCAAATTCTGGTTCTATTTTAAATTTTTGTTTGTTGTCCCAAATTTTTCCTGGTTGTTTTTCCATTCTATTTTGCTTGTTTTATTTTCATTCTACACGTTTTTCTCCTTTTTTTTTACATTTTCAATAGCACTTTAAGAATTGTAGAGGTTGTGAGCTTGAAGCAACTAGAAATTTGAGGTTTCTAGCATGATTGAATAAATTCTTGCATCTCTTAGTTAGCTAGTTTGGTGATAGAAATTGAGTTGATGGGTTAAGCTCAATAGTGCATACTTAGTGAGTATTTGAGCCAATTGTCAATCTCTATCTCCTTCTTGTGTGCATTGTACTCATGTCGTTTGATACTCTAAAACTTGCTTTGCTTCTTTTTTAGACTACATTGTCATATGCATGCATGAATGTGATGAGGGCCATCTTTTATTTCTTTTAGCTAGCTAGCCAAATAGCCTACCCAACATCTTTTTCCCTTGATTTCTCCCTTGAGCCTAATTTTTCCCATTCTTTCATTTAGCTAATTACAAGCCTTTTAGCGTAAAACCATGTTTTTACCACACCTTGGGGAGTAGGAGAGCATTGGTTGATCATTTGATGAGTTTTTTATTTATCTGGGACTGACAAGTTCAAAGTGTGGGGGTATTTGTGCAATTTGAAAGCAATTGGCTATGTGAATTGTAAAGACAAAGAAATAGTAGCCAAAATCAAAGAAAAGAAATAAAATTATGTTTTTGAAAAAAAAAAAAAAAAAGAGAATGAAGTAATGGATTTACCTTCCAAAGAGGAAGGACTGTGTAAATAAAGTTACATAGAACTTTTTGGTGAAATTTTTTGTGAATATTGCTTGTTTCAACTCATCATTCCCAATGTCTTCATGCTTTCTTTGGTTTTAACTTATCTTATTCATCTTATCTATTTCATTCATTCCCTCTCCTTGGCCCCATTACAACCTTCAATAGAGTCCTTCTGATTTATGCGTTTATGCGTTTGAAGTAGTGGAGATTAGAAAATAGGCAAGCCTATGGTAGTACAAATTGTCATGAGTTGCATTGAGTGAAACACTTACCCCTTTAAACACTTGAGGGATTGAGAGTGTATCTTGTAAGGCTTTGTAATTATTAGTTCACTCAATTCCATTGAAATCACCATGCTTGTTGGTTGAAAGTGCAAGAAATAAAGTCATGAGTGTCTTGATTCTTTAAAGTTTTGATTTTTCTTCTTGCTCACTTAACTTTGCATTCTTGAAAGTTATTGTTGGAAAGTTATCCTTTAGTTGTTTCATTTATTTTCTTTGTTTTCTAGTTTTAATTTTAGTTTGTCTGGGACGTGCAAAGGATAAGTGTGGGGGGATTTGATAAATAATATTTTTACATATTATTTGACTCTCATACCTAATGTTTTTCATCATCTCCTATGCTTAATTTCATGACTTAGGCCATATTTTATGAGTTGGGTTCCATTTTGGACTTTAGTGTTTTTCATTCACCATTTGTCATTTGGATCCTGTCTTAGTATTTTTGGCTTATCTCGAGTTTTTAATCTCTAAAAACTATGATTTGGGTATTGTAGGAAAGCTAAGACATAGAGCTACAATTCATGTGCAGACCAATTTTCCATCCGGAAGTGTCTTAATGGTGTCATGACCTGTAGAAATTCAGCATTCGGATTTATAGGCCCAGACCACTTATTCGGGCTCATTTCCCTTATTTGAAGTCCAATTAATGCAAATGAGGAGTCATTTTGAAGCTTAGGAGCAAGAGAATATTTCTACATGGAGGGACAATTTGGTAATTGAGCCCAGGATGTTATAGATATGAAAATAGGGTAGAAAACAAAGAGGGAGCATAGATTGAGTTAGTTTTTCATTCCTTTTTCATTTTCTGGAGGCATTGTTTCATTCCTTCCCTCTTTCATTGGAGCTCAAATTTGATGACCATGGAGGAGTAGAACTTTTGTAACCGAGCTAGACGTTGAATTGAATTCGGTTTAGTTTTGAGACTCTGTATTTATTTTATTCCTGTTTAATGCAATTCTGTTGTTCTTCTTTGGTTTTTTCTATGCTTTGATTTCTATATGGATATATAGAGATTTCTATTGTTCATCTAGATTTTGAGGTATGAAATAGGATTGAGGTTGATGAATCTTTATTCTATTGCATGAAACCAGAGGGAATACGTCAATTGATGCTTGGTTTTTAGGTTAATAACTGATTACTTGTTCTGTGCGATTAGAAGGACTTGTAATGCATGTTGCTAATTGAATTCTGAATGATAGTTCAGTAGGAACACTTAGTTATATTGCAGAGATCTCAATGATAACTAAAATCAATTAGAAAACACATTAAGACTTGATTAATCATGTTCGGTCCAGGATAAATCAAACTAATTCTTGAGGGATGTCTAGTTAGGTTGCGTTCTTATTGATTGATTTAATCTTTGTTTAATTCTGCATCTTGCATTTGGTAATATAATTTGTGTTTGAAAATCTCCAATTTGTAATCTTGCAATTACCAATTAATCATTGCATTCCCAGATAGACGATCTGAGTTAGCCCTGCATTGCACTCTTTATAAGGGGTTTGGTATTAATTTTGTCAAAACACGATAATCCGAGCAGCCGGCTTGGTTTGAGAAGGCCGAGCAACAGCCTCGCCTCTGTCCCTCCTCGACAATGGCCTAGCTGTGGGATCTTGGGTGGTTTGACTTCTATCATACAATTTAAATAAAACCCATGAAAATGTTAGAACAATAAAAGTAGTAAACCCTAAACCCTAAATCAAAACCTAAACCCTAACCCCTAAACCTTAACCCTTAAACCCTAAACCCCTAGTCCCAAATAATTAAACCCCTAAAACACTAAGCCTTAACCCTAAACCGCTAAACCTCAAACTTAACCTTAACCCTAAACCCCAACCCTACTTAACCCTAAACCCTTAATCCTTAAAAACTAAACCCCTAAACCCCAACCATTAAACCCAAAACCCCAAACCTAAAACTATAAAACTCTTAACCCTTAAATCCTAACCCCAAACCCAAAACCCCTAAAATCCCTAACCCTAAATCCTAAATCTTAAACTTTAAATCCTAAACCCTAACCCTAAATCCCTATACCCTTACCAAAAATTTGGTAGAGTCTCCCTTAAAACTGGAACAATCCAAGCAAACTAGCAATATATTCCAAAACCAACCCAAACACAGCTGTATAGGTATGAAATGGTCTAACAACCTTAAATAGATTCACAACAATACCTTAAGCTGCCCTCAAACAAGTATCAAAATAACATGAAGAATACCTACAACCAGCTCAAAATATACCACAAACAGCCTCCAATTGGTCATTCAAATAGCTAATCAAAAGAAATGAAGCAAGCAATTCAAAAAATCCTAATAGAACAAGATCATATGAAATTAAATTAACAATTCACCTAAACCCAATTGAACACAAAAGCCATAACAAATAATGAAGCTTAAAGAATCCGAGAGTGACGCAAAAATAGAGAATCTAAATTGCAATGCATATCTCCATAGAACCAGTCAACTTTCATTAATTAAATCAGTAATTTAGAAAAACCTAATAGAACACAAAAGCCATAAGAAACAATGAAGCTCAAGAGGGAATCCGAGAGTAACCAAGAGACAGAGAATCCATGCCACATGATAGAGAGAAAGAGAGAATCTGAGAGTGACAGAGAGAGGGAGGACCAACTAGAGAGACCGAAGAGGGAATCACAGCCGTCCACTGAGAAGGAAACATTACCGGAGTTGAGCTGCCGCTTTTGGAAATGGGGTGATTTGGGGCTTAAGGTTGAATGATAGAGAGAGAAGATAAATTAAATCGTTAAGGAAAAGGGAGGGGATAAAAATCAGATTTCTCACGGACTCTCTCACAGACAAAATGTCCTTGAGAAATTCAAATTCCCGCTAATTGAAACTGTGTTTTGTTTCTTACAGAAAAAGATCGCTTCTCACCGAAAATGTCCGTGAGAAAAGATGACTACGAATCTAATCTGCATTTTGTCACGAAAATGTGTTTGTGAGAAACGTTTCTATACCCGTTCTCTCATATTTTCTCATGGACTTCTCGTGAATGTTTTTCTAGGCTTTATATTCTATGAGAAAAGTATGTGAGAATTTTTCTTTACACACCATTCCCCACGGATTTTCTCACCAATATTTCTTACGAACTGACAGGCCATGAAAAAGTCCGTGAGAAATGGAGTGATTTTCTCACGGAATTTACTTCTGTGAGAAAAGTCCATGAGAAAAATCCATTTTTCTTGTAGTGTTCGTTTGATTTGATTTTTTCTTCTAGTATTCTGTTTGGGTAAGGAAGGATGGCAGTAGGAGCCCCAATGGTGGTATACTTTGTGACTCATATGCATAAGGTTTTGTATGTGTATCTCATCTATTGTCATTTTCATTGTTATTAATGGACTGCCTTTGTAAGAGAATGTGATAAATGCTCTTTCAGCTCAATGAAAAATCAAAGTTGAAGAGTCTTATTTTTTTTTATTTTTTTTTTTTTTTTTCTGGTTTAGCTTCTGATTTTTACATGTGTTCTGCCCTCTATCATTGCAATTATTTTGGAAGAAGGTTGCTTGGTTTTAGATGACAAAAGGTGCTCAAATATTTGGTTTTCATATATATATATATATATATGTTTAGTTCATTGGTGAAGTATATTTCAGCTAGATACTTCGGTTTGCTTGTGGTGACTTGTGAATTTATCCATTGTGCTTACTTATTGTCATTTAGTTAATATTAGAAATGTTAGAAGTAAATCCTCGCTGGTCTTGTCTCTTTTCGGGATCATTTTGCTTACTTGTTCTTGAGCTAATTTGGGATCACTTTGACTTTTACCTAGTACATTATTTTATTGTGTTTCAAGGCCTGTTTTGGCATGATCAGGGGCTCATTAGGATTTATTGTTTACCTTATTGTTGGTCGGTCTTTGTTTTGGCATGGAAAAAGCACTTGCATAAGTCATTTTTGGGTCTGTCAGTCCTCTTTGCAGCACCCGTTCTCTTTTTTCTAGATGTAGCTATAGAGCTTCAATTTGAGTGTTTCTTGTCCCGTTAGAACAGTAAGACATATTTCTCTCATGTGTAAAAAGTTCAAGGAAAACTTCCTTCTCTCCTGTTCCCAGCTTGCATTTAAATTTGGCTGTTTTTCTGCACTGTTGAGCTTGTCAGTTTTCTCTGGCAACCCTCAGTCTTTATTTTCTAAATGGAGCTACAGAGCTCCATTTTGCATGATTTTTGTTTTGGTAGAACCGTAAGACATATTTTTCTCAAGTGAAAAAATTTGAAAACCAAGTTCCCTTTTCCCTATTCCCAATTTGCATTTAAATTTGGATGTTTCTTTGCATTGTCAGGCTGTCAGTCCAGCACTGGCAGTGCTCTATTTTTTATTCCTAGCCTGAGCTGCTGGGCTCTGCTTTGAATGATTTTTCTTTCACTAGAACCAGGGAACCCATGCTTATCTTGTGTAAAAGTTTCGCATTAAAATTCTTTGACATGTGTTATAACTTCTCAACTAAAGTGGTCTCCAATTTTCTGCACTGCTGAAAGTTTTTTTAGGTGTTGTTTACCTTAGGTTTGAGAGTGTTCTGGCAATGTTTTGGAGTTTTGTGTCTCCCTACTTTTTGGCTTGTTTCAAAGACTATTTCAATGCCATCTTGGGTCAGCTCTTTGTACTCTTTTGGGGTTTACTTGGAGTATTTTTGTTTGTGGCCACACCCTTATCTAAAGGGCTATTTTGTCTTTTCTTTTAGTTCATTCAGACTCAATTTTAGAGTTGATTTTCATTTTTATTTTTATTTTACTTGATAGGCTTTGGATGGTATTTCTTTATTATTATTTTCACTAATCATTATTTTTATGAGTGCTAAAGTTTTTCTTGACAATGTTGGTGAGATTGTGTGAGGCAAGGAAATATGAAATTGCAAGTTTGAAGTTTAAGACCAATGGAAAGCCTAAAGCTTGAGGATTATTTTGTTATTATGTTACACTTGTACTTAAGATTCTTGCCCTTGAACAATTTATAATTTGTAAACTCATGCATTGCATTCATTTAGACTTTTAATTGTATTCGATGTAGTATCCATAGGCACCTTACTTATCATAAAGGGATAGGGCAATCTATATGAATATCGGGTGGCCCACTCTATTGTTTCTAGGTATGGATAAGCGCCTTCCTGGAAGGCGTAATATGCTAGGAACGGGTGGAAGGATTTAGAGCATGTTAGTTGCATGTATTTCACGTTTAAATTTGCTCTCAGTATTCTTATTCATTTATGAAATTTATTATTTTAGGGATGAATAAAATATATTTTTGGCCATTATCATGTTCACATAATTAATTTTGGGTAACTGTCTTTTAGACGGGTGTTGTGGGATGCCTAACACCTTCTCAACACACAAATTAACTCCTGAACCTTCTCTGGTTCGTAGAAAACTTTTTAAAGTTCAAAAAGGGTTTTTTCAATTGCTCCCCATTTTCTTAATACAATTGGTGTCGACTCTAAGTTTTCTTTTGAAAACTAATATTTTTTCTAAATCTATCATTCGCATCGTAGCGACCTTCGGTTACATTGTGATACCACCTTACACAATAAAGAAGTTGGCAAGCTCTTTCACGGTTGGGTACAATGATGCAAGTTGTCCTATTTTGGTGAAGGTTTCCCCTCAGGAGATGGCATATATCCCACATTGGGGCTGTGTGTTACCCCAATAGTGTTCCCGTCCTTTTTGTACCTTTTCTTCTCTTAACAATTGTTTATGGAATTTAAAAAAAAAAAAATTATTGGTGTGGAATTATAGGGGTGTAGGAAGCAAGGGTTTTCTTGGGCTGGTTGGTGATTTGGTTAGCAAGTTTAGCCTCTCTTTTGTTGCTTTACTTGAACCACGCACCAATGGAGCTAATGCGAACTGGTTCATTCAAAAGTCTGGCTTTGATGGGAGTTACCGTGTAGAAGCTCAAGGTTTCTCAAGTGAAATCTAGCGTCTCACAAGCAGTATGTCCATATGCGAGTTTTCTTTTTCTACTCCTCTCCTTGGCTGTTAATAGTCGTCTATAGGAGTCCGACACCGAGTGCAAGAACTGATCTATGGAGCGAGCTATGTAGTATTAGCACAGGTGATGAACACATTTTTTATACAATAGTTATCCCTCATATTTAGTCTTTTAAACCTCTTTTGGGCTGAATTGAGTAGACTTGGACCTCATTTCATAACTTTGGATCCAATTGTGCCTAATGGCATTTTTCAGCAATACTAAGCATTTTATGCTGTCTCTGTGTTTCATGTATATCTTTAGTTCTGGATGTCTAAAAATTCCGAGTCATACCTTGTAAGAAAGCTGATAGAATTATCTACAACTTTCATCCAGGGCTCCAAAGCCAATTCGGACGTCCAGAAGGTCATATGCAGCCTCGAAGTCAGAGAAGACATGCTGTCGCAGGATCCTGACCTACATGCAGTTTTTGGACCATAACTTGATCTGTAGATGTCATATGGACTTGAAACTGGTCCCATTAGAACTCTAACAGACAGAACTTCAATTGCTATGAAGACCGGTTCACCAGAGTTTATATTGTAGATGGTCTTCTTTGCTGTCGAAGTTGGCTGATGGTTCCAGAAACCTGTTGGCACTTAAATGGGCCTAACTTCCTCATGACAAGTCCAAATGAGCCCAAACCAAAGCCCAATTAAAGCTAAGGCCCATGGGAATAAGTGTGCCCTAAGGGCAATTTGGGTGTGCATGTAATTTTGGAGGTCTATATGTTCAGAAAGGGGCAACTGAAATTCATATTAGACACTTAGGATATTTTAGACAGCTTTTGAAGTTTTCTTAGTCTTTAAGTTTTCTCTCTAGATATTTTGTAAGAACTTGGCTTCTCTTGTTCATGGAGGGCTAAATCATCAAATCAATCCAGGTTTTGGCTTTTCTGATTATTGATTTTGAGATTATGCTTTAATTGCTATTCATTTAATGATTAATCTACTTCTTGCTTCCTCTGAACTATTCTGTTTGAATTGTTAAATTCGAATTTGGATCTTCATGTGTGATTGCTTAATTGCATGTGATAAAAGAGGAACTTAAAAGGTTAATTAATGTTTCTAAGCTTTTGGATGGATTAATTACCTTGGCTAGATCATGGACTTAGGTAAAACTGAACTTGAATGTTTGCTTAATTCATTTAGTCTTAGTTAATCCGAATTTTGGTTGCTTAACCAGTGGACATTCATAGAGGACTGAGAGGCTTTTTGATGTTTTCTAAGGCCAAGAACAAGGTTAATAATTGAATGGATCATTGGAAATCAATGATGGATTAAAATCAGAATTAGTTAAGACTTGGATTGGTTGTTTTCACTAAAGTTTACCACTTATAATTAATTTCTGTTAAACACTTAAACAAACAAAACCCCTCTATTTATATGTTGTTAAAACTGATTCACTAAATAGAATAATCCTTTGGTTCGACCTAGGGTTGCCTTATGCTACAAGTAGCTTAGGTAAACCGACCTTAAACTTTCATTAATTTGAGGAGCCTCGGCAGCTCATCAACGGGTCTTATTGATCCCATGTTTGTGCTGGGTATTTTAGTGCTTTCTTGGTGTTGTGTGAAAACGGAGTTCAAGTGCACATTATCGTCTTACAAGTAATAGAATGAGAGTAAAGATCATCCCTCGAGTATTAACGCTATTAACTACCAAAATTGGATTAATTCCAATTTTATCTGATTAACTGATTCAAGAGAAATTGAAGACTAATCTTAAATAAACTGAAAGCAAACTAAAATATATAAAAATCAAAAATTAATTAAGAGAGAAAAACCTAGGATTTTCGATTTCACCATAACTAATCCTATCTTTCATTCCTTATGTCCTTAATCTAGATTTATCTTTCTAATTGCTAGCCGAGATTCTCTTACTTATTTATTAGCCTCTCCCAAGGTCAAATGAAAATATTTTCAAGTTATGAACCTACTATATTCCTATGTGAATTACAAATAACCTAGAAATTCATTTAAAATCTATGGATTTCCTTAATTGACTACACATGCCATTGAGGTATATTTCTATCCTACATGCAACCTATGGTATTATCCCAATAAACTAGACACAAATCTCCTTCCGATTTCATTATGATTAATCTATCAACTAATTGGTGATCAAAAAATTAGAAGCATGAAGAATAAAGATAAACACTCAAGTAGAAAAGATAAAATCATAAATTAATTCTAAAAGAAATTACAACTGTTCATAGTTAGGCTACATCATAGCCCTAGAAAAAAAATTAGTTCATGATCAAAGATAAAAACATGGTAGCACAAATTCTAAACATGATTCAAGAAGAAAAAGGGAAGAAAAACTCATGGCAATAAAGAACCATCGCCGAATCTCCAATTCCTAGCCTTCAATCCGTTCTCCTTGCTTTCTCAAGATTTAGAGCATGTCAAAACTCTAAACTAATCCAAAAAAACATCTATTTATAAGTCTTAGGAAGTCTAATTAATTAGGAAACCTTTTAGGTTCAAAAACCTACAAGAAGTAGGAAAACTAGACAAAATCACATTCAGGGCAAACCCCGAGCACCTAGCCCTTGTTTCCAGCTCCTAGGCTCTCTCCAATCAGCCTCAAGAACCCTTCATTCACGAAATCCAGCCCCTTGGCCCTTTGATTGGGAGCCTAGGCACTTTAGTGTGAGCTTTGTCATCGAAATCTCCTTTTCTTAGCCTCAATTAACACCAAACTTGTTCCTCTTTGCCAAAATCTCATTTCCTACTACATAAACACATAATCAATCAATTAAAACTACTAAATTACTCAAAAATCAACTAAATAATAAATAGGAAATACCTAATTCATGGATATAAAATCCACTCATCACTTGGATCCTTCTGATAAACAGGGAGGTGCAGGATTTAATAACGGTCGTTGTAGAGATTTTCGCAGTTTCCTTCATTAGTGTGGTCTCCAAGATGGTGGTTTTCAAGGACCCAATTTTACTTGTCAAAACAATGGGGTCCGAGAACATATTAATTGCATGGTTCATAATTTGAATTGGCGGTTTCTTTTTCCAAAGGTTTGTGTTATTCATCTCCTTCATTTTAAATCTGACCATAATCCTTTATGGCTTAGATTTGATAATATTGATGGTGCTTTTGTAGTTCCTTGACCTTTTAAGTTCTTAGCTGCCTAGTTGTCACATATGGATTTTTGGAAACTTGTTAAAAATTCTTGGTGGCAACAGGTGAAGTGGCATGACAATGTGGAAGGTTTCATGAATAATGCGAAAGTTTGGAATAATTAAGGTTTTGGGCATATTTTCAAGTGTAAACAAAGGCTTATAAACATGATCCAAGATATTTATAATAAACTTGCTTCTAATGTTTTTCTTGAGAATTTATAGCAGCAGCTTCTGAGGGATTATGAGACGGTGTTAAGAGAAGAAGAGCTCCTATGGCTTCAAAAGTCTAGGTGCAAGTGGCTTAAGTTTGGTGACAAGAACACAATATTTCCATGGCACAACTTTAATTAGGAGATGGCGGAATAAAATTACACCTTGTTGGATGAGCAAGGAAACTGGTCACATGATGACCACGTTTTAAAAGGGATGGCGGTGTCTTTCTTTCAAAATTTATATAGTGATGATGGTCAGTTCACTTCCTTTATCTTATCAAGTCGTTTTTCATTTATTCAAAAGTTTGATTGGATGACTCTCCATGCTAAAATCACCCAAGATGAAGTGAAGGCTGCTTGGTTCAATATGGTTAGTCTCAAACCCCCGTATCCGGAAGGGTTACATGCGATTTTCTTCCAAAGCCAATGAGATATTGTGCGGAATGCCTTGTTTCAGCTAGTTTGCAAAGCCTTCTTAGATCAAGCTAGTATTTTCAAAGTGGATAAACCGGAGTCCATTAAGCAATTCAGACCAATTAACCTGTGTAATGTGGCTTATAAGATTGTTACTAAATTTATAGCTTCTCGGTTAAGGAAAATCATGTCTTACATTGTTTCCCCTCATCAGTGCAACTTTATTCCCAGGAGACAAGGAGTGGATAATGTGATTATTGCTCAAGAAATGATCCATAGTATGAGAAATAAAAAAGGTGGTAAGGGCTTCATGGCTATTAAGATTAAATGGGCCTTTGTGAAGGAGATTTTAGAAGGTGTGGGTTTAGACAAGCAGTTGATTGATGTTATTTGGCATTGTATAACAAGTTCTTCCATGAATATTGATGAACACACTTTTTATACAGTAGTTAACCCTCATATTTAGCTTCTTAAACCTCTTTTGGGCTTATTTGATTAGGCTTGGCCTCATTTCATAACTTTGGATCCAATTGTGCCTAACTGCATTTTTCAGCAATACTGAGCATTTTATGCTGTCTCTGTGTTTCATGCATATCTTTAGTTCTGAATGTCTAAAAATTTTGGGTTATACCTTGTAGGAAAGCTGAGAGAATTATCTACAACTTTCATTCAGGGCTCCAAAGCCAGTTCGGACGTCCAGAAGGTCATATGTAGCCTGGAAGCCAGAGAAGACATGCTGTCATTGGATCCTGACCCGCATGCCGTGTTTGGACCATAACTTGAGCTTTATATGTCATATGGACTTTCAAATGGTCCTATTGGAAAGCTAAGACGCAGAGCTTCAATTGTTATGCAGACCGGTTAACCAAATTATATATTTTAGATGGTCTTATTGCAGTCGAAGTTAGCTGATGGTTCCAGATATCTGTTGGCACTTAAATGGGCCTAACTTCTTCATCACAAGTCCAACTGAGCCCAAATCCCAATGAAAGCTAAGGCCCATGGGAACCAGTGTGACCTAAGGGCAATTTGGGTGTGCATGTATTTTTGAGGGTCTATATGTTCAAAAGGAGGCAACCGAAATCAAAATCAAGACTTAGGATATTTTTAGACAGCTTTTCAAGTTTTCTTAGTCTTTTAAGTTTTCTCTCTAGATATTTTGTAAGAACTTAGCTTCTCTTGTTCATGGAGGGCTAAATACTCCAATCAATCCAGGTTTTGGCTATCCTGATTATTAATTATGAGATTATGCTTTGTGATGAACAGTATTTTTATATATTAATTAATCCCAATTTTTAACCTCCTAATCTTATTTTGGGCCTATTTGATTGAGTTTGGGTCATATTTCATTAATTAGGTTCAAATTGGGTTAAGTGTGTTTTTTTCAGCATTATTAGGGTTTTGACACTATTCTGTATTTCGGGTATATCTTTAGTTCTGTATATCTAAAAATTGTGATTCTTGCCTTGTAGGAAAGCTAAGAGGATTATCTAAAACTTTCATTCAGATCTCCAAGGCCAATTTAGACGTTCAGTGGGTCAAATTTAACCCAGAATTTAGAGTAGAGTTGCTGCCACTGGATCCTGACCCGCATGCAGTGTTTGGACCATAACTTGTGTTGTACATGGCGTATGGACTTGAAACTGGTCCCATTGGAAAGCTAAGGCATAGAGCTTCAATTGTTATGAAGTCCGGTTCAACAAATTATGAATTTAAAATGGTCTTATTGCCTGTCGAAAATGGCTGATTAGTCCAGAGACCTATATGGACCTAGATGGACTTAAATGAGCTTAACTTCCTTAATTCAGGCCCAATTAGGCCCAAACCGAAGCCCATTTGAAGCTGAGGTCCACAGGTTAAATCTAGGTTAGGGGTAAATTGGGTGTGCATGAAAGTTAGGAGGTTATAATCAGAGAAAGGAGGCAGACGAGTTATGAATTCTAGACTATGCAGCTTTTGTTTTCTCTCTTGAAAATTTTGGAGCTCTTTGATTTATGACTGCACTTCTCCATTGGAGCTTGGATTTCATGACCATGGAGGAGTAGAATCCTTGTAACCAAGTTAGACTCCTGATTAAATTCGGTTTTGATTTTGAGAGTATGTTCTTAATTGGATTAAACTTAATGCAATTTCTTCTTCTTTGAATTTCTGCCTTGCTTTAATCTTTGTATGAATTCATAGAGATCTTTGTGATTTATATGGATATTGAAATAAGAAATATAATTTAGATTGATCAATCTTTAATCTGTGGTTAGAATTCAAAGAAGCTATGTTATGTTAATTGATGTTCGGTTTTTAGATTAATCACTAATTACTTAGTCTTTGTGATTACAAGATTAGTGATTGTATGTGGTTAATCGAATTCTAAGTGATAACTTAGTAGGAATAATTAGTCACAATTAGAGATTTCGGTTGTGATTAAACTCAATTAGTATTGCTACATTAAGACTTAATCACTCATGTTAATCTAGGATGGATCAAACCGGTTTATGAATGAATGTCTAGCTAGGTTACGTTTTAATCAACTTAATTAATCCTATTTCAATTCTACTTTTTACAATCTAGAAATACAATTCTATTTTACAATCCCCTATTTTTAACTTGAAATTATTGATTACACATTGCATTCCTTGTGAGACTTCCCAGATCATGCCCTCTATTGCATTCTGATTAGGGGATTCGGTTTAATTTAATTGGTTAAGCGACAACACCAATCACTTTGTTGTTATTCATTTAGTTGTTAATCAAAGTTCTTTCAATCCTCTGAAATATTCTGTTTGAATTGCTTAAATTCGGATTTGGATTATTTATGTGTTGATTGCTTAATTGCATGTGATAAAAGAGGATTGTATGGTTAATTAATGGTTCTAAGCTTTTGGACGGATTAATTACCCTTGGCTAGATTCTGGACTTAGGTTAAACTGGACTTGAATATTTGCTTTATTCATTTAGTCTTAGTTGATCCAAATTCTGGTTGCTTAACTAGTGGATATCCATAGAGGACTGGGAGGCTTCTTGATGTGTTCTAAGGCCAAGAACATGGTTAATAATTAAATGGATCCTTGGAAATCAAGGATGGATTAAAATCAGAATCAGTTGGACTTTGATTGGTTATTTTCCTTTAGGTTAACCACTTATAATTAATTTCTGTTAATCACTTGAACAAAACAAACCCCCTGTTTATTTGTTTCTTAATATGATTCACTACTTAGAATAATCCTTTGGTTCGACTTAGGGTTGCCTTATGCTACAAGTAGCTTAGGTAAACCGACCTTAAACTTTCACTAATTTGAGGAGCCTCGGCAGCTCATCAAATATTCTGTGGAATGGTGACTGCTACCGGTGATTTTAATCCTTCTCGTGGGATCCACCAAGTTGATCTATTTTCTCCTTGTCTCTTTCTGCTCTGTGTGGATCATCTTTATTATTTGTTCTCTATTGTTGTTCGGGATGGTATCTAGAAGCCTGTCTCTCTTGTGCGCAATGGGAGAGATGTGCAAACCAAAGTAGCTTGGTGGTTTGGGCATGCGTCATAATCGCCAAGTTAATGCTTCTTTCATGATGAAAGTTGGATGGGGCTTTGTTAATAGGAGAGATGACTTGTGGGTTAAGGTGCTAAGGAGCATCTATTCTTGTGGAGGCAATACTCTCCCTCTTGTTCAAAGGAAACCAGCGTGTTCTAATCTCTAGAGTGGGGTTTGTAAAATGTGGCATAAGTTGGAGAATAATCTTATCTTGAGAATGGATTATGGCAAGTCTGTGAAGTTCTAGAAAGATCCTTGGACACAAGGTTTTTCTTCTTTAGCTGAGGTGGTAATGGATGACTCAATTTCTTTGGATATGGAGGCCCCGGTTTCTCACTTTGTTGTAGCAGATGGTGAGTGGAACTGAGCCTTGTTGCATTCTTTGCTACCAACCTAAGTTTGCTGTCACATAGCTGCCATAAAACCCTTGGCGATGCATGATGGTGAGGATGTTATTGCTTGGAATTTATCCCATGATGGGGATTTTACAGTGAAATCTGCTTATAACAGCTTAGTTGAAGGGGATGGGTCTCTACGTCCAGGTGTTTATAAGATGGTGTGGCATTGGGAGGGTCCACAGAGAATTAGAATTTTTATGTGGTTGACTCTTCAAGACAACCTTCTTACGAATGCAGCTAGATACCTTTGGCATATGGTGGATACGCTTATCTATTCTCGGTGTGGGATGGCAGCTAAGACAGTTCTTCACGCCCTAAGGGACTATGGTCGGGTCTCTCCAGTTTGGTACAGGCTTGTTAAGACTGCGAGGTGGCTGGTTTTCTTTTCCCTGGGCTTGTGTGGTTGGGTAGAGAGTAATCTCAAGGAGCATTACAAGAAAATTGTCATTTTCTCATGGAACAAATCCATGAGAAAAATGGGGAACAATCCATGAGAAACAATGTTCTCACAAAATTTTTCACAGACTGCAAGGCGTGAGAAAAATAGGCATGACAAAAGACTTTTCTCACAGATAAACATTTGTTAGGCGTGAGAGTATCTCATGGACCAATTCAGTGAGAAATTTGGTTATAATATGAAATCCCATTATCTTACTAGCTATCACTGCTCTTTCTTCCTCTTACTCACCCTGAACAATCTAGGCACCACTATTTGAAGAAAGTCCCCAAAAAGTACCCACCAGGATTGTAAATTACACAACTCTAGTGTAACTTCTGCAAAAGGTGGAGAGCACTTTACGACAGAAGCAACCTTCCCACTCAAGGGAACAATAGAAACATAGCTCATAATTCACTAGGTCTATTTGCTTTGGCCATTTACTATTCCCATTTTTAGTGGAAATAGAAATAGGCCTGAAAATGTGTTTACTTGGGTTTAATGAAATGTTTTGTTGAAAACATTTCTTAAATTTGGCCCAAATCTAAAAACATGAAATGGATGTTTCGAGTGTTTTCTTCACAAATTTTTGAAATATGGAAATGCAAATGGAAACACGGTGGCAATTTTGAAATTATAGTGAAGTGAAGTTGTGGGTCATTTTCTCCATGATAGTTTTAAACTTATGTAGGCTCTTGGGACATCCCTCAACATCATTAGATTTCTTCTTTTATAGCTACATTTGATACATGGCCCAAAGGGAAAAGATTTATTCGTATGACTCTATATATGGCTATATTTGACATGGGCCACTTTGTCTAAATCTTTTTCCTTTTAAAGTGAATGTATATGTTTCTTTGTCCACTTTTCAAGCAACATCATGTGTTGTTGAATAAAAATGAAAGGATCCTTGTGCCTGAAAGTTCCCTTCAATCTAATGGAGTTTCTACTTAAAATGTCATCATTAGTGAGTGTCACTGACTTGAGTTGGTAGATTTTCCTTGAAAGGGAAGATTTAAAGAAAGAAGAAACTATTAAGGTTGATGCTTGTCTGCTACCTAAAATTTGTTACATATAAAATCTTTATTGGGTCTCCACCTAACGGCTTAAACTTTTGGGTTGAATCAATTCTAGACATAGTATCATAGTCTCTTTAACCAATTGGTTAAGAGATCAATCCTGGTTTCCCTCACTTTCTCAATTAAACTAAAAAATTTAGCACATGCCACATGGTATAAGTGGACCTTTGTGCTTTGTCCATGTTTGAAGCCTAAAAGGCTTTCTCGTGCAAGGTGTGTTAGATATAAAATAATTATTAGGCTTTCACTTTACAGCTAAAGCTTTTAAATTGAATTGATTCCTCATGAAATCACCCATAAAATTAATTTATATGGCAATGATATGGTAATGTAAGACAAGCATTAATTCCACCTCACGTGACTCTTATATAAGAATCTTCCTTTTCCTTAATCTTACACATATAAACTCAACTAATAGGTTTTATTGAGAAGATTAGTGAAACTATGAACATGAAGAAAGTTATTACTAATGAGGACCCAACTTAAGCTGAAAATAATATCATGTTGTAGAGAATATCAGGTGGGGAAAATGTTTATGTTCAAAAATAAGACTTGGATAAAATTAACTGATGGAATTCACTTACTTATTCCATAGTATTTTGGAACTCAAGTAAGTTTTGTTATGACTTTGGGCAACTCATCAAAACTAAATAGTTGAAAATTAACTAAATCACCCTATAGATGGAACTTGTGGTTGGCATTTGTAGATACTTGGTATTTCGGCCCATAAGCCGATAGGCCCATTCGTCATAAGGCCCATATCCGTAAAATTGTTCATGACCTTTAAACCCCCAAACTCATCTATAAATAGTCTCTGTGCAACATGTATAGGGACTTTTGGATTTCAATATCAATATATTCATTCTGATACCTCGACATCGCTAACTTAATCATCGGAGCTCGGGTATAGTCCCCCGACTCTTGACCTTTCATTGTTTGCAGGTAGCACATTATTTGCACTCTCCACCCTCAACCAAATCAGGTATCATCATTTGGCACCGTCTGTGGGAAACAAATTTCCTTTTCTTCCCAAGAAACAAACTCATTGTACGATCTTGTTTTGAACAATATGGACCCATTTTATGAGGTTGGAAACCCCCATACCACCTCAGAGAATACTCCTTCACGCATGAGACCCTTATTTAAGCCAGACATCACCAGAAAACAACCATCATCTCCTCCTCGCCAAACATCCTATAGCCTGGAACCTTCCCGAGAAACTCCAGCTCAAGCAAATTTGGAAAAGGCTACTCTTTCCTTTTTGCTCCAAGAAATCCAAACTCTTAAGCGAGAAAGAATGGCAGATAAAGCAGAGATAGCGGAGTTAAGAAAACATCTATAGAGAACTGACTCTCTGGTCGAAACCCCTATTCAAGGAGATCTTCCTCCTCCCCGTTTTTCCCTCCAAGAAACTCCTTCTCCGGGAAAGCATCAGAAGAGTCAACCTACAGAAGAGGTAGAGGAGAGCCAATCCTCTTTTCACTCTCTCAACCGAGGACCACCCCCACAAGCATCCATTCACAGTCAGCCATCACTAGCCCTGGAGAGAAAGAAACGAGCTTTCAAACACCCCTTTACGCAGGAGATCATGATTTTCCCCCTACCAACAAATTTCAAACCGCCCAACCTTGACTCGTATGATGGTTCCACAAATCCCCGAGAACACCTGGAAAATTACAACTCGGTTATGCTTTTGGCAGGCTCGGCAAAAGAAATCATGTGCCGAGCTTGTCCTACCACTTTGCGTCGGGCTGCCCTTCAATGGTTTTCCGGCCTTCCACCAAACAACATATCCAACTTTCATCAACTCACCGAACTCCTCCAAGCTCGTTTCTCCACGAGCATGACTCAACAAAAGTCCTCTACTGTTTTGGCTACTTTAAAACAAGGAGAAACCGAGTCCTTAAAAGAATACATAGACAGGAACAACAAGCTCTCTCTTCAAGTCCGAGACCTAACAGAAGCAGTGGCTATGCATGCAATCCAGGCAAGCCTCCGACCTGGGCGCCTACTCGAATATCTCACCCATGATCCACTGGGAAGCCTTTCTAATCTTCTGTTGAAGGTAGCCAAACATATCAACCTAGAAAAAATACAAGGGCAGAATGAAAAGGACAAATCCCCCTGGGATAAAAAAGCTCTGGAAGACAAGAAAGGCAGCAAGAAAGAAAGATCCCCAACCCGACCTCGTTTTGACAACTACACCCTTTTGAATCAAATCCGGGCCAGGGTACTGGAAGAGATATGTCACACAAAGCTAGCCCAATTGCCACCTCCGAAAAAGAACGTAGGAGCAGAGAAAGACAAATATTGCACTTTTCACTGGGGACGAGGACACGACACCAACGATTAAAGGCATCTATAGAACGTCATAAAGGACCTCATTCAAAAAGGATACCTGCAAAAATATCACGCCGAGATCCCAGTCCCTAATCAGAGACTTCACCGGGAACACCGACCAAGGAACCAATCCTCATCAAGAAACCGACCAACCTGTCCAGACCAAAACCCGTAGGGCGACAGAGCTCCGGGTAGATTCCCTCCGCATCAACAGGAGCATCCAAGGCAGAATGCCACAGGAATCATTCATACGATTGCAGGAGGTTTCGCTGGTAGAGGATCTTCAAGGTCCTCCAGAAAAAGGCATGAGAGAGCCGCCCAAAAGCATAAAAAAGAAACCCTCCACACTACTATTTCCAAGCGACCTAAGTCCCAGCCAACCATTTCCTTCTCCGATGCCGACTTTGGGACCATCGACCCAGAGCATGATGATCCTGTAGTCATATCCTGCCTAATCGCCAATTATAAAGTCCGCAAAGTTTTGATCGACTAAGGAAGCTCGGCCGATATCTTGTTCTACCACACCTATACCCAACTCGGCATTCCTACCTCGAACCTTGGCAGCTATCCAGAAACTCTAGTAGGTTTTTCCGGAACCCACGTCGAAGTCAAAGACACTGTCACTTTAAGGGCCACTCTGGGCAACTTTCCCAACTTGACCAACACCGACATTCGCTTCTTAGTCGTCGACTACCCCTCTGCTTACAATGCCATTTTGGGACGACCATCTCTCAATAAAATTGATGCAATTGTCTAAACTAAGCACCTTTTGCTCAAATTCCCCACTACCTCCGAGGGCGTCGGTCAGGCGCGAGGAGACCAGCTTCTCAGCAGAACTTGCTACAACATCATCCTATCCATCAATTACTTAAAGCATCAAAGGTCGGAGGGTACCAATAAACCCTCCAGCTTTTTGATTCCCCTTGAAGAGCTCGACAACAGAACAACAAGTCAGGGACCTCACCCCGAACCAAAAGGTGAACTGGTTTCGGTTCATATAGGACAAAGACCCTATTAGATAGTAAAGGTGGGATCCGGCCTACCTCCATCTAGCTTGAAGAAATTGATCGACCTCTTGGTCACCAATGCTAATCTATTCGCATGGACAGCGGCTGACATGCCAGGTATAAACTCGATTTTATTTGTCATAAACTTGTTGTTAACACAGGTGCAAAACTAGTCCGACAAAAGAAAAGGGTGGTAGGACCTGAACGACAGGCAACAATCCAAGAAGAAGTCACTAAGCTGTTGGACACCGAGTTCATAAGAGAAGTACCCTATGCAACTTGGTTAGCAAATGTCGTAATGGTAAAGAAAGCCAATGGGAAATGGAGAATGTGCGTGGATTACTCCAACCTCAATAAAGCATGCCCCAAAGACCCCTACCCTCTTTCGAGCATCGACAAGCTCGTCGACGGAGCATCTAGATATAAACTTTTAAGTTTTATGGACGCTTATTCAGGGTACAACCAAATCCAAATGCACCCCAATGATGAGGACAAGACAGCTTTCATCACCGAGAAGGCAACCTATTGTTACCGAGTAATGCCTTTCGGGTTGAAAAATGCTGGGGCCACTTATCAAAGATTGATGGATCAAGTTTTTAAGAAGCAGATAGGATGAAACGTCGAAGTATAAGTTGATGACTTGCTCGACAAATCACACTCAGAAGCAACCCATTTGACCGATCTAGAAGAAACTTTTGCCAAACTCCGTAAACACGACATGCACCTGAACCCTTCCAAATACACATTTGGGGTTGAGGCTGGCAAGTTCCTCGGATTCATGTTAACACACATGGGCATAGAGGCCAACCCGGATAAATGTGCAGCAATCATCCAAATGGAACCACCAAGGAAGGTAAGAGAGGTTCAGACATTAGCCAGGAGAATCGCCGCTCTTTCACGATTTATGTCAAAATCAGCTAAAAGAGCTCTTCCTTTCTTTAAAGCACTCAAAAAGGTCAAAAATTTTGAGTGGACAGCGGATAGCCAACATGCTTTTGACAAGCTCAAACAGTATCTCGCCTCACCACCGATACTTACCAAACCAAAACCTGCTGAAACACTCTACCTATATCTCGCCTCTAGATACCATGTCGTAAGTTCCGCCCTTGTCCGAGAAAAAATCAAGAACTAATTTCTGGTCTACTTTACCAGTCGCACCCTTCAAGGATTCGAGCTTAACTACCACAAGATAGAGAAGCTCGCATACGCTCTCCTCCTCTCGGCGCGCCGTCTCAGGCCGTACTTTCAAAATCATCCAATCATAGTTCGTACTGATCAACCAATACGGCAGGTACTCCAAAAGCTAGACCTAGCGGGACGAATGCTTGGGAGGTCCATTGAGCTCTCGGAGCACACCATCATCTACGAGCCTAGAGGTGCGATCAAGGCACAAGCTTTGGCCGACTTTGTTGCAGAGTTTACTCTCTGATGAACACACTTTTTATACAATAGTTATCCCTCATACTTAGTCTTTTAAACCTCTTTTGGGCTGAATTGAGTAGACTTGGACCTCATTTGATGACCTTGGATCCATTTGTGTCTAATTGTAATTTCCAGCAATACTGAGCATTTTATGCTGTCTCTGTGTTTTGTGCATATCTTGAGTTTTGGATGTCTAAAAATTCCGAGTCATACCTTGTAGGAAAGCTGAGAGAATTTTCTACAACTTTATTTCAGGGCTCCAAAGCCAATTCGGATGTCCAGAAGGTCATATGCAGCCTGGAATCCAGAGAAGACATGCTGTCGTAGGATCCTGACCTACATGTAGTGTTTGGACCATAACTTGAGCTGTGGATGTCATATGGACTTGAAACTAGTACCATTAGAAAGCTAATAGACAGAGCTTCAATTATTATGAAGATCGATTCATAATATTTTATATTTAACATGGTATTATTTGTGGTCGAAGTTGGCTGATGGTTCCAGATACCTATTGGCACTTAAATGGGCCTAACTTCCTCATGACAAGTCCAAATGGGCCCAAACCAAAGCCTAATTAAAGCTAAGGCCCATGGGAACAAGTGTGCCCTAAGGGAAATTTGGGTGTGCATGTAATTTTGGAGGTCTATATCAGCACAAAGGGGCAGCCGAAATTCATATCAAGTCATTAGATATTTTAGCCAGCTTTTGAGCTTTCCTTAGTCTTTAAGTTTTCTCTTTAGATATTTTGTAAGAACTTGGCTTCTCTTGTTCATGGAGGGCTAATTCATCAAATCAATCCAGGTTTTGGCTTCTGATTATTGGTTTTGAGATTAGGTGTTGTTGTTATTCATTCAATGATTAATCTAGTTCTTGCTTTCTCTGGACTATTCTGTTTGAATTGTTAAATTCAAAGTTGGATCTTCATGTGTGATTGCTTAATTGCATGTGATTAAAGAGGATTGTATGGTCAATTAATGTTTATGAGCTTTTGGATGGATTAATTACCTTGGCTAGATCATGGACTTAGGTAAAACTGGACTTGAATGTTTGTTTAATTCATTTAGTCTTAATTGAATCCGAATTCTAGTTACTTAACCAGTGGATATCCATAGAACATTGAGAGGCTTCTTGATATGTTTTAAAGGCCAAGAACATGGTTAATAATTTAATGGATCCTTGGAAATCAAGGATGGATCAAAATCAGAATTATTTAAGACTTGGATTAGTTGTTTTCCCTAAAACTTTACCACTTACAATTAATTTCTGTCAAACACTTGAACAAACAAAACCCCCATGTTGATATGGTTCTTAATATGATTCACTAAATAGAACAATTCTTAGGATCGACTTAGGGCTGCGTTATGCTACAAGTAGCTTAGGTAACCGACCTTAAACTTCAACTAATTTGAGGAGGCTCGGCAGCTCATCAAATTTTGGCGCCGTTGCCGGGGATTGTTCTATCTTTGAATCAATATTATTAGTAGTAAAACTGACTTTTAATTTCCCTCTGATTCACCCTGCTTGTGTTTGAGTTTTTGTTCTTTTTAGGGTTTTGGCCACTTTTTCCATAGCTTTTTGGCCAAGTATCCATTCTGTTTGAGGCCAGTGGCCATTGTTTTTCTTGCTTTGAGGTTCCCTTCAATGTTTTAGGTTGTCCTTGTGTGAAACATGTTAATTGGGTTCCATTTTTCCTTGTTTTCCTTTCGATTTGGCTTGATTTAGTGATTTTCTGTTCTACTGTTCCGAAAAAAAATTTGTGCTCTGATTGACCTGAAACTTGGTCAGTTGAAGGAAAATGGGCTAACAACCAACAGTCACAAACCTTGTGGGATCTGGCTTTTTAAGCCAAATTCCACTGTTTTTACCACTTTTCCATTTTTTAAAGATTTTTTATTTGATTTTTGAGTTTCATTTTCATCCACCTTTCGTCCTATTGTGGTAGAAATTTTTTCAAAAATGTTTAGATACCTTTTCTAGTCTTATTTTGGTGTCTTTTTACCTTTGTTTTGTGTTTTTGGTGTGTTTCGATTTTAGCTAAATTCTATCAGTTTTGTGTGTTTTTCTGTGTTTTTGTGCATTGTGGTGTGTTTAGGCATTTAGCCACTTATTTGCATGGTATATGACTAGGTCTTCTCCTTTTGTATTGCTTGAAGTAAACCCTGAAATAGAGAGAACCTTGCATACACTTAATAAAGCACATAGAGCAGTTGATAATTTAGATCCAACCGTGGCTGATCCTGTTGTTATTCCTGTTGCTGATCCTGTTCAGGGTGATAGAGCTGATAATGCTAATAGAGCTGGAAATAATAATAACATGCAAGCTAGAGATAGAACTCTTAAGGAATTGGCTACCCCTGATGTTGCTTACCAACCTTTAGGGATCCAATATCCTGAAATTGATACTGCTTTCAAATTGAAGTCTGGATTAATAAACTTGCTGCCAAAGTTTCATGGTCTTGCAGGTGAAGATCCTCATAAACATCTAAAGGAATTCCATGTGGTTTGTTCCACAATGAAGCCACAAGGAATCTCTGAAGAGCAGATCAAATTAAGAGCATTCCCTTTCTCTATTGCTGATGCAGCTAAAGACTGGCTCTTTTACTTGTCACAAGGTTCAGTCAGAAATTGGAGTGACATGAAGAAGTTGTTTCTGGCAAAGTTCTTCCCTGCATCCAGAACTGCTGCCATTCCAAAAGACATATATGGCATAAGGCAACTGCCAGGGGAGACACTGCACGAATATTGGGAGAGGTTTACCAAGTTGTGCTCAAGCTGCCTTCATCACCAGATAAGTGATCAGCTTTTGATACAATATTTCTATGAAGGCTTGTCACCTTCAGATAGAAGTAACATTGATTCTGCTAGTGGAGGAGCATTAGTGGATAAAACACATGCTGCTGCCAGAGATTTAATTTCCAATATGGCTGAAAATTCCCAGTAGTTTGGTGTTCGGATGATTCATTCCACTAGGGGAGTCAATGAAGTTGGTGTATCACTGGCTGACCAACAAAGAATGGAGCACAGACTTGATGAATTGACCTCCTTGGTTAGGCAATTGGCAGTGGGGCGACAAGTATCCACACCTCAACCTGCAAGCTTGTGTGGCATTTGTGCTTGTCCATCTCATCCTACAGATGCATGCCCCACACTTCAAGATGGTGATTCTGGATTTCAGGATCCCTCTGTAGCTGCAGCCGATGTTTTTCCTGGTTGACCCCCATACCAATCACAGCAGCAGCCTAAATATGATCCATACTCCAATACTTACAACCCTGGTTGGAGGGATCATCCAAATTTCAGATATGGCAATGCTGCAGCACCACAACAGCAGTCCTCCCAACAACAGCCGTAGCAGCAGCAGTATAGGCAACCCTGGCAACAACAGAACCAATTTCTACCAGCCAAGCAGAGCCAGTTTCAACAAACTAGGTCACCATTCCAGCAGCAGCCTATGCAGCCAGCCAACCCGTCAACATCCAAACCTGAGCTTTCATTAGAAGATTTGGTGAAGCAGATGGCCACCAGCAACATCCAGTTCCAGTAGAGGGCGGAGTCCACCATGCAGAATCTGGAAATGCAGATTGGACAATTGGCATCATCTGTGAGTCAATTACAATCCTAAGGTTCTGGTACACTTCCTTCTCAGACCATTCCTAATCCAAATGCAAAGAATGTGAGTGCAATCACTCTTAGGAGTGGAAAGTCAATTCCAGACCCTACACCTGTAGTTCAGAGTACACCTAGTGTGCCAGTTCCACCTGTTGCTGAGCCTAGCAATTTCAGCCAGCGCACTAGTAGTTCCACTCTAGAGATGCCACAGCAGAAGCCTACATATTCTGCGCCTCTTCCCTTTCCACAGAGAGCCACTCCGTCCAAGAAAACAGATGAGGCAGAGAAGGACAGAGAGCTTCTGAAGACTTTTAGGAAAGTGGAAATCAACATTCCATTGCTGGATGCTATCAAGCAAATTACTAAATATGCCAAATTTCTAAAGGAATTAGGCACACAGAGGAGGCGGCTCAAGGGCAATGAGCGAATTAGCATGAGTCAAAACGTTTTGGCCCTTATTCAGCCTATGCCCCACAAATGCAAGGATCCAGGAACTTTCACAATTCCATGTGTTATAGGCAAATCCAAGTTTGAGCATGCCCTGCTAGACCTTGGTGCTTCCATTAATGTGATGCCTATGACTGTGTTTAGTTCTCTTGGACTTGGACCCTTGAGAGCCACTGGTGTTATGATTCAGTTAGCCAACAAGAGCAGTGCATATCCAGCTGGATTGATTGAAGATGTGTTGGTCAGAGTTGATGAGCTGATCTTTCCAACAGATTTCTACATTCTGGAGATGGAGGGACAGTCCCAATCCAGCAAGGCTCCACTCATTCTGGGCAGACCATTCCTCAAGACTGCGCGGACCAAGATCGATGTTCATGCAGGAACTCTATCCATGGAGTTTGGAGACTCTGTTATGCAGTTCAATATTTTTGAGCCTATGCAGCATGCCATGGATGAGCACTCCGTCTTTCGCATTGATTTGATTGATGATCTAGTTGGGGATGGGTATGATGAGCTCTGTGCTGACTTCCCAGATCTGGTTGGTGTTGATGACTCTGTTCAGTGCACCTCCTGTCCTGATTGTCATGGTGATATACCTTGTCCAGTGTGTGCTGAAATATCTGCCTTCTTGAGCAATCTTGATTCTATGTGCTGCAATTATGCTGATTCTGTTTGCCCTGCTTGTTCTGAGATTGCGGCATTTTTAGAACAAGATGACTCTATCACAGAGGCTGTGGTCATTGATGATCCTGCAGAGTTAGTGGATGTGTATGAGGAGCTATATTCTGAATTCCCTGACTTTGTGGGTATAGAGGATTATGTTCAGCGCCATTCACATGTTGTTTGTGATGGTGATCCGAGCTGTGCTATCTGTGTAGAAATTTCTACATTTTTAAGCAATGGCAATTCTAGTGAATCTGCATCTGAATCTGATTCTGGTTCCGGTTCTGATTCTGCGGCTTTAAAAGATGACTCTACAGGGGCAACTCAAGACTTCGTGAGAATGGTCTTTGACCCCGGTATCTAGCTATGTTTATTGCAAATAACCGGAAGATGATACCTTGAGCTTCGGAGGAGTACATTTTCTGATTATATTACTGTAATTGTATTTTATTTTCTATTCTGTTTTGCTTTGCTTTAGTCTGTTTTCTGTTTTTGCTTCTGTTTCTATTCTATTTCTATTTTCTGTTTTTGCTTTGAATTTTCTATTTTCTAGTCTTGTTTTTGTTACTGTTTTCTGTTCATTTTATTTTCAATTTTCTGTTCTTGATGTCTGCTTTATCTTACCCCACATGCGTGCGGGAAGTTTGGTCATTTCTTGGACAAGCAGCTTTCAACCGCCGCAAGCCATTCTATGAGGGAGCTCAAGAGGACATCATGTAGGAGGTCCACTTGCAAGATGCCATCTACCTCCCCTGATAAGGATGTTTCTTCTCTCTCTTTTATTTTACTTGTCCTTATTTGCTTGATCTTAATTGTCCTATGTTGCTACTTTTTGAAGTTTTTTCCTTTAAGGACAATGTAAAATTTAAGTGTAGGGGAGGGATTTCTGTGTAGTTTAGTTGATTAGTTTTCTGTTTACTATTTAGTTGATTAGTTTTCTGTTTACTTTACCATTTTTGTTAATTTTCTGTTTCTGTTTTAATTTTCTGTTTTGTGTCACTTTGCTGTTTTCTGTTTTCTATTTGATGTTCTTGCTATTTTTTCTGTTTTTGTTGTCATTTTTTTTTTGTTTTAATTACCTTCCAATGATGTTGTAGAATTTGTAAAGTTGTAAGTTTAAAGTAATTACATTTCAAGGTTCATAGCATGATTGAATAACTTGTTTTCCATCTTTATTTTCACATGCTTGGTTTTAGATGTTGGATTGGTGATTAAGTTTGATAGATACATGCATGCCTTATGAGATTTTGAGCTTTTGATGAATGGATTTAGCAAATGTGCCATTCTTTTCCTTCTTGTGTGATTTTCACTCATGGAATTTGTTCACTCTAGAACTTGCTTGATTCTTTTTTAGGCTACATTTTCATTTGCATACATGAACATGATTGAGGCATTCTTTCTTGATTTAGCTACTTTGCCAAATAACCAACCTTGTATTATTTTCCTTTGATTACCCCCATTGAGCCTATTTGCCTATTTTTGGTCTTAGCTCATTATGTGCCTATGTGAAAAACCATGTTGTTACCTTACCTTAGGGAATGAGAGAGTATTGGTTCATTATCTTGGAGGAGCTCTTATGCTTGTGGGTAATTAATAATGCAAGTGTAGAGGTAGTGAAAATTATTGTGCAATGTGCAAAGAAACAAATAAAGAAAGAAAGAAATAAAGAAAGAAAGAAAGAAAAAAGAGAGCCAATTGGTTCAATAAAAAAAAAAATCAGAATTGTGAAAAGGAAAGGAAAAAGAAAAGGAATGAGTATGTGAAAAGAAAAGAGAGTATGTTTTACATGTTTAGAAATTGGGAAAAGTTTCATGCTTGTTAATTGAATTCCTCCCCAATGCTCTTTTATTCTCTTAGGGTACTTAGCTTGTCATATCCTTATTATCCCTACCCTTTACCTTGGCCCTATTACAACCTTGAATAAAGTCCTCTTGATTTGTGTATGCATTTGTTTGAGTAGTGGAGAAGTAGAAGATAAGCAAGCTTATGGTAGTGCATTTCTTCATCAGTTTGATTGAGTGAAGTACCTAATTTCTAAACACTTGAGGGATTGAGAGTAAGAGTATATCTTGTGAGGATCTATAATTCTTGACTTATGCTTTCAATTGAAGTTACCTTGCTTGTTGATTTTGGATGAGAAGAAATTTTATTTCATGAATGCTGTGACTTCCTTGAATCTTTAATTGCTCATCTTACTTGTGGTATGAACTTCTGCATATCTTAAATATCATTGGGAGGTGATCCTTTAGTTTTTAAATTTGTTTTTGTTTCCTTGTTCTTGCTTTTCTTAGTTTTGGAATTCTAGTTTGCCCAAGACGTGCAAAAGCTAAGTGTGGGGGAATTTAATGAACACACTTTTTATACAATAGTTATTCCTCATACTTAGTCTTTTAAACCTCTTTTGGGCTGAATTGAGTAGACTTGGACCTCATTTGATGACCTTGGATCCATTTGTGCCTAATTGCAATTTCCAGCAATACTGAGCATTTTATGCTGTCTCTATGTTTCGTGCATATCTTGAGTTCTGGATGTCGAACAATTCCGAGTCATACCTTGTAGGAAAGCTGAGAGAATTTTCTACAACTTTCTTTCAGGGCTCCAAAGCCAGTTCGGATGTCCAGAAGGTCATATGCAGCCGGGAAGCCAGAGAAGACATGCTGTCGTAGGATCCTGACCTACATGAAGTGTTTGGGCCATAACTTGAGCTGTTGATGTCATATGGCTTGAAACTGGTACCATTGGAAAGCTAACAGACAGAGCTTAAATTGTTATGAAGACCAATTCACCATATTGTATATTGAAGATGGTCTTATTTGCTGTCGAAGTTAGCTGATGGTTCCAGACACCTATTGACACTTAAATGGGCCTAACTTCCTCATGACAAGTCCAAATGGGCCCAAACCAAAGCCCAATTAAAGCTAAGGCCCATGGGAACAAGTGTGCCCTAAGGGAAATTTGGGTGTGCATGTAATTTTGGAGGTCTATATCAGCACAAAGGGGCAGCCGAAATTCATATCAAGTCATTAGATATTTTAGACAGCTTTTGAGCTTTCCTTAGTCTTTAAGTTTTCTCTTTAGATATTTTGTAAGAACTTGGCTTCTCTTGTTCATGGAGGGCTAATTCATCAAATCAATCCAGGTTTTGGCTTCTGATTATTGTTTTTGAGATTATGTGTTGTTGTTATTCATCCAATGATTAATCTAGTTCTTGCTTTCTGTGGATTATTCTGTTTGAATTGTTAAATTCAAAGTTGGATCTTCATGTGTGATTGCTTAATTGCATGTGATTAAAGAGGATTGTATGGTTAATTAATGTTTCTGAGCTTTTGGACAGATTAATTACCTTGGCAGGATCATGGACTTAGGTAAAACTGGACTTGAATGTTTGCTTAATTCATTTAGTCTTAGTTGAATCCGAATTCTAGTTGCTTAACCAGTGGATATCCATAGAACATTGAGAGGCTTCTTAATATGTTTTAAAGGCCAAGAACATGGTTAATAATTAAATGGATCCTTGGAAATCAAGGATGGATCAAAATCAGAATTAGTTAAGACTTGGATTGGTTGTTTTCCCTAAAACTTTACCACTTACAATTAATTTCTGTCAAACACTTGAACAAACAAAACCCCCCTGTTGATATGGTTCTTAATATGATTCACTAAATAGAATAATCCTTAGGTTCGACTTAGGGCTGCCTTATGCTACAAGTAGCTTAGGTAACCGACCTTAAACTTTAACTAATTTGAGGAGCCTCGGCAGCTCATCACTCTCGCGGACGAGCCTGACCAAGATACGCACAACAGCTAGCGCTTATCGGTTGATGGATCCTCAAACCTGAAAGGAGGGGGAGCAAGGATAATCGTGGAAGGACCAAAAGGCATAACAATAGAGCAATCTTTATGATTCGAGTTTCCAACCTCCAACAATCAAGTCGAGTACGAAGCTCTCATCACCGGCCTTAACCTAGCTTTGGAATCGGATTAGAAAATCTCTCAGTTTCTAGTGACTCTCAACTAATAACTAGCCAGGTTAAAGGGGAATACCAAGCCAAGGATCCCTAGATAATCAGATACCTGGAAAAAGTCAAAGGCCTAACCTCCCAACTGAAAAAATTTGAAATCCAGCATTTCCCGAGAAATGAGAACTGCTGTGCTGACCTTCTCTCCAAACTGGCTAGTAGCAAAAAGCGGGGGAACAACCAAACATTTATACAGGAAACACTCCATAAGCCAGGCATTGAGCAAGACACCATGCTAAGTATCGAGGAAGAGGCCCTAACATGGATTACCCTAATCAAACGTTTCCTAGAAATAGGGGATCTCCCAACCGAGAAGGCAGAAGCACGAAAGCTTCGACGTACAACCACCAACTACTACCTCGAAAGAGACATACTTTATAAACGTGGTTACTGCACCCCACTTTTGAAATGCCTTACTCCAGATCAATCCACATACGTTTTGTAGGAGATCCACGAAGGCATATGTGGCCACCACATCAGGCCCCGCTCACTAGCAACCAGTACTCTCTGAGCTAGATACTATTGGCCGACCTTAAAGACTGATGCGACCAAGTTTGTGCAAAGATGTGAAAAATGCCAAAAATTTGCACATATCCATCTGGCACCACCAACCGACCTTTATGTCGCAGTAGAGCCATGGCCATTTTGCCGATGGGGACTGGACCTCCTCGTCCCTTTCCCGTTGGCCCTCGGTCAGAAAAAGTTTCTCATTGTTGCTATTAATTATTTTTCCAAATGGATTGAAGTCAAGCCTCTGGCTACAATAACAGCCAAAAGTGCTAAAAAGTTTGTTCAAACTTCCATTATTTGCAGGTTTGGCATCCTTCACACAATAACTACCGACAACGGAACCCAATTCGCAAACTCGGTGTTCAGAAAATTTTGTGTCGACCTTCAAATCAGGCTACACTTCACTTCAGTCGAACATCCACAAGCTAACGAACAACTGGAGGCGGCAAACCGAATAACGGACGAGCTTCCATGGGTCCTCTAGTCTTACCGAACTACCTCCCAAACCTCCACCGGCAAGTCACCATACAAACTGACTTATGGAACAGAAGCTATGATTCCTATGGAGCTTGATGAACCAACCCGAAGAAGAGAACAATTTCAACTTGCTCAAAATCAGTAACAACTCCAAGTGAACCTCGACTTGCTTGATGAGGTAAGGGAGAAAGCTCGACTCCGAGCAATGACCTACAAACAAAAACTTGCTAGATACTACAACCTCAAGGTCAGGCCCAGACAATTCCAGCAAGGGGACCTCGTACTCCAGAAAGTGGCCATCAAAAGAAAACACATAAACGAGGGAAAACTCACACCAAATTATGAAGGCCCCTACCGAGTTCACGATGTATTAGGAAAATGAGCATACAAACTAGCAACCTTGGAAGGAGATAACATCCCGAGGACTTGGAATGTACTAAATCTTCACCTATATATACAATGAAGTTGCTTACATCTATGGTGTAAAGGACCAATGTCTTTCAAAAGCTCAAACCACACTCAAAATACAAGGGCCACACTCAAAATATTTTTTGCTCGGCCCGGTCCCTCAACCTTCGCTTAGACTGGCGAACCCGGTCGAGCCGATGAGCCATTTGGCAACACACCCTGCTCTCCCGGATCTTCGCAGCCCGGCCTAACTCCTGGACTGTGTTCTTCTCCTCTTTCACCTGCGCCAGCTCGGCCAGTGCACTCTCTAGCTTATTCCAGGCATCCTCCAGCTCTCGTTGAGTTTTGCCCAAAACATCCTGACAGGATTCCATCGTAGCTCGAGCCACTTCGTCCTCTTCTTGAAATTTTTACAGTTCGAGTTCAGAGGTGACGACCCTCTCGTTCAGTTCTTGGCCTATCACTGCAACTCGACCAAGAATGTCTCGGAGATGTTTACTGAGTAATACAGTTTTAGCCTCAACAATTTTAGTCCTGTCATTCGGCAGGGCCAGCGACCTGAGCCGATCCCCTGTCAGATATTGCACATTCCAGAAAGAGACACTGGAATGCTCCTTTCTCTCTCCCACAAGGGCAGTGAATATCTCGAAGTGTTTCACCTTCGAGTCCAGGTCGAAAGTCCGGTTGGCACAGGGATCTGCTCGGTCTCCCTCGTTTCTCGCAGTCACACTTTGCCTCTTGGCCTCTGCTCTTTGTTTGCCCTTGGCAGCAGCAGAACTCCCCTCTACTCAGACTGGAGGTGGCACTGGTGCCTCCTCGGGTATCACCACCATTATCGACTCGGCTGGAATAGGTTTAGGAGGGGCCATCAACTTCTGCATTTTAGCTTTAGCCAGCTTCGCCAGGTTCACCATTTCTTCCTTTGAAAGCTTTCCTTCTGCATCATAAGAGCAAAATGATTAGCAAACCAGAGGAAGAACACACAAAATCACACAATAAATACCGACTAATTAAATCTTTGGCCCTGAGAGTGACCATTTGAGAATTTTCAACAGTAAATTGGGAAATCATCTTTATAATCTGTCAATCTTCCCGTACATACTTATCCACAACCCGAGTAGGTACTTTATATACATCTTGACTCCAACGTAGTGGAAATTAAGGCCTCAAGCCTTCATTCAAGAAAAAGGCCATGGTCAGCGCAGGGCATGCTTTCCAGGTCGGAATCGTCACGTGAAAGAATCGGTCTTTCTAGCCCTTGGCCGATTCTTCCACAAGTCTCATCAATCCTAGCCCACGCCAGCTAGCTATGTACACGAATTCTTGATTGGAATCCTTTACATCCTTTATGGTAAAAAAATAAAAGAATACCTCTACTCTACTCTTTACCGACAATAAATCGCACATTTTCTAGAAAGCTCGGAGGAAGCCCCAACCGTTCACATGAAGTTGGGTCAGAGTCGCGTTCACTTTCCTAAAAAACTCTATCTCAAATTCGGACAGGGGTAGCTCGGCTCCGACCCTCTCCATATAGGCAGCACTAAAGGTAAAAAAGTCATTATTTGGGCAATTCTCACACACTGGTGAATTTCTAAGACATGGCTTAACATCGTAGCTACTACGACTCCAATCAATCTCGTCATTAAAGTATTTAAACTCCCTTCCAAATTTCGTGCGAAGCACGGAAATGTTAGTTCTGACTCTCTCATGAACAAACGAAGGAATGGAAGGTCAAGAAAGGGGTACACCTACACTACTCTCACTAGAGCTCGCTCTTTCCGACTCACAGGTTTCTCTACCAACACTTGGCTCCCTCTTAACGATTGCCTCCCTGTTGGCATCCACTCCTTCATCAGAAGAAAAAACCTCAATACTCTCCAGATAGTCCATGAGATCGTTGCCATTAACGGAAGAACAACTCTCCATATTCCTACACTGCAAGAGTTCTCGGAGAAGGAAGGAGACCTAGGTCCCTAAAAGTATGAGGAGGTAAAATTACCTTTGAAAAAGAAGTAATCCGAGCTAAGATCCCAAATACAAGCAGAATTCCTCCTTACTTCACACCGACCTATGCACCGATCTCGAAAAAATTTGTCAAAAGAGTGAAAGGAAGTTCTGCCAGCCTCTATTTATAGGACAAAGCCAAGTAAATCCGATCGTTGTGCGCATTCTAATCCAACGGTGGATGAGGCAGCCGTATTTCAGCTCGGGAAGGCCAAACGTCGCGACCCAGACGGCTCTGACACCTCAAACAGCCTAAGCGACAGCTGCGGCTTTGACGGCTATTAAAGGGAACCCCTAATAAAAAACCACGTGGCATAGATGTCCAAAGCAACAGTTGGCCATCATGGCATCCGACGCGTTATCAGGATTTCAAAAATTAAGTCTTTTCTCGGTTCGCCCCATTTTCTTGTCTCGGAAATAGACATTCCGCATGCTTAGAATCCTCGAAACTCGATATCGGTAAAATAGATATCCGAGCTTGAAGGGGGGCAAATGTAGATACCTGGTATTTCGGCCCATAAGCCATTAGGCCCATTCGTCGTAAGGCCCATATCCGTAAAGCTGTTCATGACCTTTAAACCCCCAAACTCATTTATAAATAGTCTCCGCGCGACAGGTATAGGGACTTTTGGATTTCAATATCAATATATTCATTCTGATACCTCGGACATCGCTAACTTAATCATCGGAGCTCGGGTATAGTCCCCCGACTCTTGACCTTTCATTGTTTGCAGGTAGCACATTATTTGCACTCTCCACCCTTAACCAAATCAGGTATCGTCAACATTGATGTTTTTTCACTTTATCAATGCCATGCTAACACACTATTTGGTATGTAATTCTTTCTCTCTAATACTTGAAACTAATTTTAGGAATCGTGGTACTATTGAACTTACAATAAAAATTGCCGCCCTTTCTCCAAAATAAGTTTAGCTATAATTAGTTTCCAATTTAGTGTAAGCAGAAAACTGAGGTTGGGATTGGTAAAAGGTTGCTCTCTATGCTAGATAAGGAATCACCTTTGGGTTTGAGCCACAAATCAAATTGCCTAATCATATCATGCATACACATAACTGAGTTGCATGAAAAGAGAAAAATAGGTATCAAAATCTGCACGCTCTTATAATGTTTTTCTATATGACTAGCATTATTAGCATGTGCATTGCAGGTGGTGCTATAAGATAATTATATCTCATAAATTTAGTTTTAATTCAAAATATAATTTTGGTTGGACAATAAAGAGAATAAAACAATTTTTAAGTGAAAATATATATAACTTTCAAATTTAGATAATTGGGATATTCAGATAGGTTTACTGTTGGATTAAGCTGAAATTTAGTGAGGAGGTTCCCAAGATGCAGTTCTTCAATCTAAATGGTGGACATCCTATTCTCATACCTCTATCCATTAATTTGGACCTGCTATCAATACCTAAACCTTCTCGTGTTTTGTTTCTATTTATCAAACTAGGGATATGGAGTTGTTCACCGTTGGATCTAACTTCAATTTGGTGAGGAGATTCCCAACATGCAGCTCTTGAATATGAACAATAGAGATTAGATTTTGAGACCTCTAAGCTTGAATCTGGACCAAAATTTTTTAGGTTCCAATAAGGTTTAGGGTTTTACACTTTATTTTTTCATTTGACCGTTAATTAACTGATGGGTTAATAGTTCTATTAGTGTTTGGATTTATATATAGTGTGTTTTCAAAATATGAGGTGGGTGTAGGTTTTCAAAATAGAATGCAGATAGTTGTAATATCATCTAAATGCAAGAAAGGTTGGAGTAATTTACTCTCATTTCATATATATATAACATGTATTGTTGTTATGTGAGGTACAGATGATGTTTTTACCCATTGCAGAATTGAAGGATCAATCTCATCAACGATCAGCTCAAGCCTCCAAGTCTCCTCCATCCATAAGGCTTCCTCTTTCTCAAAAAGAAAGGGAAGACCAAATTGACCAAAATCCTCATCATGTGGAGTGTATTTTTTGAGGACACACTAGGTTGTGGATCCAAGGCCACAACAATGGTTTCACATTTGAAATCCTAGACCTCTCTGATGTACTTAATGACAACATGATCAATACTCAGAGGATTGTGCACACTGTACCATGGCATCATTGATTGCAAACACCTAAACCATTCTTAACTCATACCATCAAAGATCAAATTGTCAAAAACTTGGATTCTTACAATTTTGTAGTTCAACTCTAAAGTCAAATATGACTCTATAGAATTTATCCAATACTATAATTTCTTATTCTAGAAGACCAAGATAAGATATGAGGAGTAACACATGTTTTCTTCTTACCACCTTGATACTTGTCTGGTTGTACAAAGAGTGAAGTTTTTTAGAACTTGGAGTGATAAGAAACAAGGTGGCATCTACAAGTGGCTGCCTATCTTCAATGCCACCCAATACTATTCTCAGAATTTTCTAGTTGTCTACATGGGCTTTCTTGAATGGAGTCTTAAATTTTTCATAGGAATCTATGAATCTCTTGTCATATGCATTTTCATAGTACACATTAATGAAAAGTTTATTTCTGATTAAATTCTTTCCTCACACTTATTGAAACTTTTCATCTAGACAAAAAGAGGAAGAAAAAGTAAAGCCTTTATGAAGCTAGAAGCTCAAATAAAGTAGTAATTTGAGTCCAAATTTTTTATTACGAAAATTATTTCTACAAGTTCTAGGGTCTTCATAATGGATGTTTCAATATCCTATGTTTTCTAATGCAAAGGAAATATGTTTGGGACCCTCAGCATGAGAGTCAGATTTATAAGATCTGGCTCTCAAAGTGTTTTGACAACCTTTGCACTTGTTTCCGAGACATCAGGATCCAAAAGATGAGGGGCGAAAGGTTGTTACCAACTGTTCTTGTGTCCCTCAGAGCCAAATGGGCCTCTGCTCAGTACAAGGTTGTCTCTGAGAGGAACAAGAAAAACCATTTCTTGGACCAGGGGTAGGCCTTTCACAGGGGCAACTTAATCACTGTCTCCGAACACAAACAAAAGTTGGTAAGTATTTTATTTAATAATGTTGTAAAAGTTTAGATATGTTTAAAGGTTATGTCAATTTATATTTACTAACAGTTGAAGTTCTTAGTAGACGAAGGACTTAGGGAGAGACCACAATGCACTGGAGGTCTTTTGTCACCTCTAGCACAACTCCACTAAGGACTGTCACAACGTACCCGAAGGTCGCTACGACACGGATCACAGAATAAAAAGAGATTTAGTTTTCGAAATGAAAACTCTGGAGTCACCACCAATTGTATTAGGAAAGCGGGGAACAATTGGAAAACCCCATTTTTAATTAATTAAAAGAAACAAAGGTCTGCGAATCTAAGAGGGTTCAGGAGTCTGTTTATGCTATGGGAAAGGTATTAGGCACCCCATAGCATCCGTCTAAAGACGGGTACCCTAAATTAGTTGTGAGAACAAAATATGGCAAAAAATGTACATTTTATTTACCCTAGAATAATAAATTGTTACAAGAATATCTAATGAAAATAAAAACAAAGAAAATTAAATGTGCAATGCATGAATTATCTACCGGGACCTAAATCCTTCCACCCCTTTATCCCATAAAACGACCGTCTAGGGTGGCACTACCTTCACCTAGATCGGATAGAGAAAGACATCCCATATAGGACTGACTCACCCTATCCTCTCATGATAAGTGAAGGGGCATGCGGATACTACGTGACACATGTATACTTTCTATATGCAGTGCAAATGCATGATTTTAAATATTACAAAACTTGTCTCAAAATCTAAGTACCGAAAAATTTTAATTTACATCAAAAAATAAAATAAAAGATAAAATGTCATTCTTGCTCTAAGCTTGCGGCGAGGTATCTTCCCGTTGGGCCTTTCGATTTGTTCATACTCACAAATACCATGAGTCGTATTAGAGGATGCTCATGCATACACCAAAACACAGGTTAGGCAACACTTAGAAGAAATCTACCTAATTGATCTACACATTTAATCTTCACATGCCTCAAAAGGAAAAACACAAAATCAACCAAAAATGCACAGACAAACCCTAAACAGTCCTTAGCATAAAAAAGAATTCATCACGCATAAAAATGGGCAAGTCAAAACTGAGAGCAGATTAGACATGCAAAAATTCTAAAAATTACATACATTGGAGCCACACATCTTACAATTCAAACGAGATTGACATCACTTAATTTGGAGCTGTACAACTTCAGAAAGAAATAAAATACTGAACATTGCTAGAGACAAGGCATCAGTGTCAGTGCAACATTGAGCAGCTATGTTCAAACAGAAACTGGGCCTAAACTATACATACAAAAATTTGAAAATTTCACACATTGAAAAAATGTATCTTATGGTTCTAAAGAGACAAGAACCATGAAATTCAGAGTTGTACAACTCTAGAAAGAAATAAACTACTAAACACTGCCAGAGACAAGGCATCAGTGTCAGTGCAACCTTGAGCAGCTATGTTCAAACAGAAACTAGGCCTAAACTAGACATGAAAAAAATCTGAAAATTATACAAAATGGAGATACATGTCTCCCGGTTCTAATGAGACCAACAATGCTAAAATCCTAGCTCTGTAGCTCCAAAAATAAATCAAACATTGAGTGCTGCCAGCAAGAACTGATAGCAGCGAAAATGGCTTATGCAAGTGATTCTTTCATGATAAAAGATAATGCAAGTTGACTCTCTCTATGGGAGAAACACTATCATGCACAATTTTCATGCTTAATGTGTTAAGTGGAAACCAAATTGAGCAATTGAGCACAATAGCTAATTAGGGCAGCAAGAAAATAAGACGTTCAAGTAAAGAAAAATCTGGGCAACAAGAAACAAAGTTAATATGCTTGGCTAGGGAAAAGAAAAGAAGGCAGCAAGATGCAAAGGCTAACAAAATAATTTAAAGCAAAATAGGGCAGTAATTAAACTATGGAACAAGAAGAAACTAAGTTAGATTCAAAACAGGGCAGCAAGGATTTAAAAGAGAACAAAGATTTGGCAAAGATTATCCCAATAAAAGGCTATAGTCAAGCAATTTCCAAGCTAATTAGGGTTGGTACAACAGCAATTATGCCCAGAAAAATCTAGCATGCATGAAAGGGGCTTTAACAATATTCAAACATTCAAGTTTTCACATGAGGGTTCAGCCATCACTTAATTAACCTAAAAAACTTTTCTAAACCGATTAATGGAAGCACAAATGGCCTAGGAACATAAACATCAACCGAATATGGACATCTAAGAACCAAATTACCAAAATTCATCAAGATTAAGGGGCAACTAGAGCATAAAATTTCCAGAAAAACACAAACAGCCCAGAATTGCAATTAATAAAAAATCTATGAACATTTCATCCAGACTATCTCAATTGATCAACAATCCAACATTAAATCAGCCTAATCCACTAAAATCAAGTAAGAACATAATAGGACAGCTTAAGAACACAAATAATGAAACATGGCAGCAACAAGAACATAACCCAGAATATTTTTAATTTTCGGATTTAGGAAGGAAGAGCAAAGAAACGACAAAGAATCAAAGGAACAAGATGAATCAACAAAAGAAATTAACCAAATCAGTCCAAGAACACCAAGAACAAAACAGGGCAGCATCAAGAACACAGCCCAAAAATTTTTAATTTTCGGATTTAGGGAGGAAAAGCAAGGAAACAAGAAGAAAATCAAAGGAACAAGATGAATCAAACAAAAGAAAATGACCAAGTAAGTCCAAGAACACCAAAAATGAAATAGGGCAGCAGCAATAACATCAAGAAAATAAAAGGGATCATTAACCTTACTTGATTTTTCCTCTAGTCTTGATTCTTCCCCTTTGATTTCTGCTACTTCTTTTGCTGAATGCCTTCTTATTGTTGTTCAGTTCTTGCTCTCTCTCTCAAAGTAACCATTTCTGCTTTTCCTCTATGCTGAATGCTCTTTCCCCTTCTTTGTTGTCCCTTGTACGTATATATCTTTCTTTTTTGCTCAATTCCCATTTTTGCCCCCATGTAACTGCTGCTCAGCCTTTTGCTTCTTTTTTTTATTTGCCTTATTTATTTAGTTACTTAGTTATTTGCTTAAAAAATGATAAATCAAAGATTGGACCAATGGGGAGAGAAGGAAATCTATTCCTTGCTTTCCTATTGGCTCCTTTAGATCAAATGATGCCAAAAGTAAATTTACAAAATATATTTATATGTTTTTATCAATTATTTACATAATTAAGAAAAATAACAAAAATAGAACAAGTGGGCTTAAATAAAAATGGGCTTGGTGAGATAATGGATTAGGTTTAGGTTTTCTTTTTTTTTATTCTAGAAGCCCAAAAAAATAAAAATAAAACACTAATTAAAAATTTGAATTTATCTCCATTTTTTTTAAATATATTTTTAACCATCAAAACACCTGGATAAAATACGGTGTCTACAAGGACTGGGTCCATCAACGGGCTCACTCCACTTATGTAAGTATTAAAATCATTCTTTAGTCTTTATATGTATATATTTTCTACTAACCTAATTATTTTATTTATACATAATGAATTTGAGAGGCACCAGTCTGGGAGTCGAGCCCAATCCTTTTTCTTTTCTATCAACAACACTTGGCTATGGCTCGATGTCACTGGTAGAAAGAATAAGAAGCGCTGGGTTTATGGCATGGGCTCTGAGGTCAGTGTATTGGACTCTTCCTGTTCACAGCATACCTAGCCCTCCAAACAATTGGATGTTGAAATGTCAAAGATGATGTCCTAGATGGCAGACTTGCAGCAGACAGTGGATCGCCTCCACCCAGTAGTCAAGGCACTGGATGCCATTGGCATATTCATGGAGGTGCTCGCATCTATGTTGAGCGACCTACTGCAACAATGCCAAGGTGCAGCATCCAGTTCGGCCCCATAGGCGCCCGTTGACGATCACAATGATGCAACTGAGGAATTAGGGGTAGACGAGGAGGAGTTGTGCTTAGGGCTTTCTATTGTACTTTGAATTTTTTTTTTAATGTAATTAAATTTTATTCTATTTCATTTCATTTTGATTAATAATTTGGTTAAATATTTAGAAAAAAAATAAGTAGTCATTTGAGACAAAAAAAAAATTATCAAGTCATTTCTCTCGGATATATGTCCGTGAGAAATTTTGCATAGACACAATCCGTGAGAACATCTACGACTTACACATGAGATCCTCTCACGTGTAACAAACACTTATTTGTGAGAAACTATGAGAAATTTCTCACAAACTAATTAATCCATGAGAAAAATCATTTGTCATGCCTGTTTTTCTTTCGCCTTGAAGTTTGTGAGAAATTTCATGAGAACATTGTTTCTCACAGACTTCTCCTCCAAAGTTCATGAGAAAATCCCTTATTTTGTGTAGTGTTTGAAATCCCAAACCTCTCTAATGCACTTAATGACAACATGATCAATACTCAGAGGATTGTAAACACTGTACCATGGCATCATTGATTACAAACGCAGAAACCATTCTTGATTCAATTTGTCCAAAACTGGGATTCATACAATTTTGTAGTTCAACTCTAAAGTCAAATGGGACTCTATAGAATTTATGGAGTACTATAATCTCTTATTCTGGAAAACCAAGATAAGATATGAGGAAAAACATGTGTTTCCTCCTTAGCACCTTGATACTTGCCTGGTTGTACAAAGAGTGAAGTGTTTAAGAACATGGAGTGATAAGATATTTATGAGAATGAGGTTTTAGAACAAACCCTTGCTTTAGTGGCGTCTACAAGTAGCTGTCTATCTTCAATGCCACCCAATACTCTTCTCAAAATTTTCTGGTTGTCTACGTGGGATTTCTTGAATAGAGTCTTAAATTTTTCATAGGAATCTATGCATCTCTTGTCATATGCATTTTCATAGTACATATTAATGAAAAGTTTATTTTTGATTAAATTCTTTCCCCGCGCTTATTGAAACTTTTCAACTAGACACAAAGAGCAAGAAAAGTAAAGCCTTTATGAAGCATGAAGTTCAAATGAAGTAGTAATTTGAGTCCAAATTGTTGATTAGGAAAATTATTTCTACAAGTTCTAGGGTCTTTATAATGGATGTCACAATGTCTCTTTCGGAGGGGTGCACTCAATGACGCTGGGTGGTGAAACATCAAAACATTAAAGCAAAAAAATTGTTAAAGCAAAAAAAAAATGTTATTTATAGTGAGAAGAAAATGTGAAAATGTAGAAAAATTATTATAAAAAATGATGGAGTCACCAACAATCGATTTAAGACACAACTGGACACCTATAAAAAATAGTTTGGTCTACGTTATTAGAGTTGGGTAAGGGAGTTGGTTACGCGTAACGAAGGTGTTAACTCCCTACAACACCAGTTTTAGCGAAAGGTTACCAATTTAATTTTATGCCATTGAACATTGTTCAATAAAATTTGTCCTTCAATTTAACTATTGAATACATTCAAAATATTTTAAAACTTATATTTTTAAATTTCTCACCTTATCATGCATATTGTCAAAAGTGACAAATAACTATGATCAATATTTTTTTATGCTTTAATTTTTATTATTAGACCTTGCTAGCACCTCTGGCAAAATTTGATAGTAAATCCTTAAGAGTATTCGGTAGAGATACTAATTTTCATTACAATCCTCCCCTAATCTATTTTGTGATAAGAAATGTTTAATTCTCTAAAAAATGATTATAATAAGCGAAGAATGTAAAAGTAAAATATTTTGGAAAATATAATAGTGGTAAACGCATAAAAATAAGGTAAACGAAACAATAATTAAAAGCATGCTCATTTTCAAGAAAATAATAGTTGGACTTACTCACTAAACAATACCAAGTCTGCATATTACTAAAAGGCTTTTGGTCAAAGAAAGCCATATATTAAAAAAAAAAAAAAAATAGACTAGTACTAAAAATAAGCCCAACCCAATCAATACTAGAACAACAAGCAAAGAAAAAATTAAAAAGGGGTAAGTTGGACCTTATGTTCTCTCTGAATCTTGTGTCTTTTCCATTCCACTGGGAACCTATTTATAGGCAAAGAGTGATGACCAATTGTTATAGATGATCATTTCTGAATAATTTTTGCAATTACACCCACGGATAATTACTGGTTTTGGCAGTATGGAGGTGATGGAGGAGAGTTGAATAAAGAGAAAGTGAGGCAGCCATTGCTGCAGGGTAGTGGGACATGTTCTTGTAGTGCTGCTGTGCGATGGATGTACCATTTTGTTTTTACTTCGGCTTTTCTTTTATCTTCTTCTCTTTTTTGTTTTCTATGTGAATTCTAAATAAAAATTTTAGATATTTGCAACGTGGATCAAAATTGACCAAGCCCTCTAGTGCAAATGGGCCAATATAAATGGACCAATCCTAAGAAAGCATGAAAAAACCCAACCAAACTAAATAAATAGAAAAAGAAAAAAAAATAATTAAATCAATTAAAACAAAAGTGATTGATATAAAAATAGAGTCTAATCAAATTGAAGTTGACCCAGCAAAATTGGGTATCAACAATGGATATCGAAAGTTTTCAGTGCAAGTAATTAAATTCTTGTGGAGAATGAAAAGTTTTAAAGATTTTGAATTCAACTTACGGATAAGTTTCTTGTGCAAGTAATTAAATTCATCTATATCTATATCTATATCTATATCTATACTATTTTAAAGGTGAATTCCCATTTAATATCCCTATATTAGTATATCAAAAAATTATATAAAATTTTTAAATTTAGTAGCTAGTGGTAACTAATATACCTAATTTTTCTCACTTCTTAAGGAGTTTTGCATTTTCACAGAAATTTGCATATTGCTGTATGTCTAGGAAGAACTAATTTCAACAAAACCATGCTAATAAAACAATAGAGGCCTCTGATTAAGCCTCTTATTATATAGCTCCCATTGAAACCCAAAAAAGAAGTTTTACATTGCAATCTAAGCAAATTGCATTTCTTTTTTTACTGTGGAGGAGGGCGTAAAGTGGGATCAAACATGACTCTTATGGAAAGAGTTTGAATAAGCACTCTGCAATGATCCACTTAAAGCTGTTTGTGTCAAATCTTGAGTATACAGATCAACAAGTATAAGAATAATGTAATAGAAATGGTATAATTAGAGATCCGTTTTCCTTCAATGTTTCAGCAAGAAATAGTTTGGGTATTACATGTCAGTCGAGCTTTGTTTGTCTAACACTAACCAAGTTTTCTGCCCTGATAATTGTATCTTTAAAAAATATTTTCAAAAAGGTTTTTGTCATGGTAATAAATAGGATTTGGATCTCTAAATTGATGTACTTTAGCGAGTAACATACAGAAAGATAATTATTAATAAAAAATTGATTTGACAGTTGAAATTGTGATTAAGTTTTTTGGTAACAAAAAGTTTAGGGTGAAGGAGGCTATCTCATTCCAAGGCTAGGGCATGACACAGGCCTCAATGATGGTTTACAGTGATACTTATAAATTGCTTAACAAAGGAAACTGCTCGTAGTGAGATTCGAACCTAGGCCTCACAAGCAAACTAATTGAATCGTTATTACTAGCTGAATCAACCCACATTGAGATTGTTATAAAGTGTATGGACTTATACGAGGATTTATAGATTTTTCAAAATTTACTTCTTTAATTCTCTCATTAATGATTGTAAGACGTGCATTTTATTCTCTAAAGTGCACCAACACTTTAGAGATCTGCATAAAAGGGATAATAAGATAAATATCCTAGAATTGTCTTATATACGCATTTATTCTTCTTCATATAATAAGACAAAATAAGCAAAATGTTACTAACACTACAAGAAATTTTTTGGATTCCAACGAAATTTTTCCATTGAAATTTTGACAAATTTCCGTTGGAATTTCAAATTCCAACAAAAATTGGGTTGGTGGAAAAATGATCATTGAAATTACAAAATTGCTACGGAAAATTTGAACAGAACAGTAATTCCAAATGAAAATTATTATTGACTTTAGAGGATCTGCATAAAAGGGATAATAAGATAAATATCCTAGAATTGTCTTATATACACAAATATTCTTCTTCATATAATAAGACAAAATAACCAAATATTACCAACACTACAAGAAATTTTTTGGATTCCAACGAAATTTTTCCATTGAAATTTTGACAAATTCCAATAGAAATTTGGTTGTTGGAGAAACGATCATTGAAATTACAAAGTTGCAATAGAAAATTTAAACAGAACAGTAATTCCAAATGAAAATTATTATTGGAACTTGGGTATGGAAAAAAAGTTCCAATGAAAATTCCAACAAAAAATTTCAGTGGAATTTTTTGTTATAAATTTACACAAAATTTTCAGTTGGAATTTCCAATTTATGGATTTTTTTAATTTTAAAAAAAATGCCAACAGTAATTCCTCTAGGATATCCGTTGAAATTTTTAATTTATCATTTACCATTTACCATAATAATATTTTTGGGACTAATATGCAAAATGCAATCATGTATGCTAAAGGGAGAAAAAAAGAAGAGACAGTACCACTAAATTGACTGATTCCACGAGACAATACAAAATGGTATAAAGCCAAAAAAGAGAACACTGTATTATCCTAGCATTCTACAATTATACTAACAACAGAATGAGACATGAGACATAACTAATATTTGGTCTGTAAGTCACTGGCTTGTTCTCGATGTTCTCCAATATGATGTGCCTAAAATTTGCATTTGGCACATGTTTAATTATGTGCCACTTTACAGAGAAGCTCCCACTCCATTTATCTTGCTGCCAAAAGTCCATATCCTTATTAAAGTCAACAGGACTGACCGCATCTCTGCAACACCGCAGAATTGGCCACTTGCATTGACCTGCAATAGAAAATAACAATACGCACAGACAAAGGGAAAAACTAGCCTAGAAATATTTGCAAGATATAGTGAACTTGAATATAGTAACAGGATGATGACATTCAGGAAGATATGGTAGCCTCCAGATTTTCCCGCAGCTATTCTCTTTGCATCTTCATAAGCACTCTCCACCGTAATGTTTCCATGAGGTGTGGATGACCAGACATTAAATTTAATGCTTTTGTGCACATCATCCTCGCTGTATGATTTTATAACAAAAAACTTTACATTCTCATAGTCAACAGGGAAATCCTCCCTATTATATTGATCAGAACAGATAATGATGTTCCCCTGGGCATTACCATCCCCTGCCTTGGTTGTATAGCCTTTCACAGCTAGTTGATGTTTTGATCTGTTAATTATAGGGCCTCGATTTTGCTCATCCAATGCATCTGAGCTTCCATTTACATCACTCACAAATAATCCATCCGAAAAATTATCAAACTAAACAAATTTAACAAAATAAAATTCAGACATTATCAATTTCCCTATCCTACATAATTATCCTTACAGTAGATAAATTCTATAGTCCATCTAAAAAATACCTAAAAGTCATAAAACAAACAACCACAAATAACCCATACATCAAAAGCCCTAAACAAATTTAACCAAATAAAATTCACACATTATTTATTTTCCCATCCCATTTTTGGATTCAAGCTAAGCCCTAACCTAAACAATCATGCATCAATAATTCATTCATTTTGTAATTATACATTATCAATACTTCTACATAGTATTATAACTTCAATCTACTAATTAAAACAAAGTAATTAACATAATAACTAAAATAGAAGTGTAGAGAGAGAAAGGAGATATCGGATGGAACCCCTACCTAAAGGAGTAGAACGAAGCCTTGCAACACTTCACTTGTCTCGGACGCCGTCACTTGTCACCAGAGTCACCAGAAATTGCCTCCCACAGCCACACTTCAAAGCTTGCAAGTAGAGGGAAAGGAAAAAGTGAGGTCTCATTTAAGGAGGAGAAAGAAAATGGTGAAAGTGGAGGGAAAGAAAGGTGGGACGTTGGGCTTAAGTGGGAAGAATTCCAACGGAATTTCTGTTGGAATTCGTTAACTTTTTTTTTTTTTTTTTNTTTTTTTTTTTTAAAAAAAAAAGGTTTTTCCTTTAATAAAAGGGTGTATTTTGGGGTTTCTTTTTCAACGGTATATTCCGTTGGAATTTTTTTTAAAAAAATTTCCTCTTCCTTTTTAGCAAATTCCAACTGTAATTCTGAAGAAAAATTGCAATAGAAATGAAATTTTGTTGGAATTTTCAAAAAATCTTAACTATTGGAATTACGGTTAAAATTTTTGAAATACAGATTTTTTTAGTTCAATGACCAGAGTATATATAATAAGAAAATTGATTGGTCATTTTCTTTGAAAATACAGTAAAGATATGGTTTGGTTATCTTCTAAGGCAAGTGTAGGAGGATCTATCTTCGAATTGGTACGCAATTTCACGTTAATACATAGTATATTTGGCTTCAAAGACAAACAGGAAATGCTTGTCTTCCTTCGTGTTTAGTCAGTTTGAAAATCTACAAATTTGAATTTTGTTCCCAAACAATACGTTAATATATTTTCAGAAAGCTGCAAGTAACTGTATGTGAATTCAATTAATTAATCAAAGAGAGAGGAAATGCCATCTCTCTTTCCTTTAACTGTGTATTCAATTGGTTTTCTTATTAGGATACCTCTATGCATGGTCATGGAGGTTATGTAGACTATTTTGGAGTTGGAAAAATTAAGTGAAAAAACTAAGGAGCTAGAATTTTGTTACTAGAATTGTTGTCAGAATTATGTGCAGGTATAATGACCCTTTGATGATTCTATTATTCCTGTTACTTTATGTAATCTAACAACTCTATTTGAATTCTTTTAAATTCTAGTAATATTTTGGCAGTTTTTTTCTGGCTAAAATTAAAAATTTATAGGCCAAAAGAAGAAATTGAAGGGAAGAAATGGTGCTGTTAATTATTTTTTTAAAAAAACAAATTGTTCTATGGATTTAATCCTTCCAAATTTTTCTACTTAGTGCTTAGAAACTAAGATAATATTTAACATTTATTAAAAATTCAGTGATCTCCTTGACATTTCTCTATTAATATTGCTCTGCTTTTAAACCAAAATACAAGGCATTGTATAGCCATCTCCACGCAGAAGAAATCAAAGAAAGAGATTCCTACTAGTTTCCAAGTTATCTTCAATAAAATTCGTAGTATTATACATTCCACTCATGAAAGCGTTCAAATTTTAAAACTTAACTGCACAAAACCTAGACCTTGACTGGCCATGGTGGTTTACAAGTTGCTATTGGTAATTTCACAGCTATATTCTATGAAAACAGTCCATATGCATTCAAACCAAAATACTAAGAATTGTATAGCCATTAATGTTGCTCTACTTTTAAACCAAAATACAAGGCATTGTATAGCTATCTGCACGCAGAAGAAATCAAAGAAACAGATTCCTACTATAAAATTCTTAGTATTATACATTGCAATCATGAAAGCGTCCAATTTTCAAAACTTAACTGCACAAAACCTAGACCTTGACTGGCCATGGTGGTTTACGAGTTGATATTGGTAATTTCACAACTATATTCTATGGAAGCAGTCCATTTCATATGCATTCAAACCAAAATACTATGAATTGTATAGCCATTAATGTTGCTCTGCTTTAAAACCAAAATACAAGGCATTGTATAGCCATCTGCACGCAGAAGAAATCAAAGAAACAGATTCCTACTAGTTTTCAAGTTATCTTCAATAAAATTCGTAGTATTATACATTGCACTCATGAAAGCATCCAAATTTCAAAACTTTACTCCACAAAACCTAGACCTTAACTGGCCATGGTGGTTTACGAGTTGATATTGGTAATTTCATTGCAATATTCAATGAAAACAGTCCATTTCATATGCATTCAAACCAAATTAATTCATTCAATACCCACATAATCTAATATTGTAATTACCCTAGACAGACTATTAAAAACAAAACAAAAAATAGATTTTCTTATCTTTAAGGAATTAAAATCGCCCTTTCAAAACATGACAATTTCCTTTTCCTCGCCGTTTCTCTTCTAGTTTTATTCTTGGAAATTTTCATCCTGCTAAAACTAAATTATTTAGGTCAATGAAACCACCTCCGGGCTTCATTATAAATACCCAGGAATTATATCTTTGCAAGCCACAGCACTAACAAATTCCCTACCAAATTTTCCATAACAACTTCTTGATTTAGCACAATGAGTTCGTCTGGGAAAATAGCATCTCAAGCACAGCCTCCACCTCGCATTCACAATGATAAGCCAAAGACTGATGAGAAAAAACCAAAGCAGATAGCATCTGATGGAAAAAATCCACCTTCAAAATAGAGCAGAAGATAAAATCTTATTAATTATTAGGTGATATTTAATCATCAATGAAAGATTCCTTAAACTTCTTTTTGCTCTATATCAATATTTGTTTAGTTATTTATACAGGTTTCTTTTGATTTCAATATTTTGTGCATACGCTCCTTTGTGTTTTGCTCATTCATTTTTCATTTCCATGCAGTTACGTACAGATCTATATATGTATGTGGAAGACAAATACGAAAAAACAGAACTATGAAGGCAAAAGGAAGCAAGATATAGGGCAGATATAATCGTGGAGTTATATATTTATTTCATTATTTTATTTCTTTCAGTTGTTAATTTGTGATTTGTGCTTTGGTTTCTCTTGTTGCTTGCAATAATGCACATTACAAGAGCTATGTGTAATGTTTTAAGTTCTTTTCCTTGTATTTTTTTCCCTTGTAATATTGTTTGAAAATATCTCATCTCAATAACAAAGTCACATGCAGAATTTGTTTTACTATCTATATCTTAATTTTATGTAGAAGATAAATTGTAGCTCCTTCAGTTTCTATTAATTTTAATTTTTTTTCTTCAAATTGGACTATTATTATATGGAATTCCATTAATTCATGGATTTAATGAATTTTATGAGGACAGAGTCAAAGCAATAAGGGGGAGGAAGCTAGTACGTATAGGTGAAATCACCTCTTGAAATTCAAATAGTTGTTAATACTAGATTAGATTGACTCATTCAAATGTATAGCAACTAACCCTAGCTTATCTTCTCTTATCTCTTTGTAAAACCCTAACCATATTGTGTATTTAAGTTATTCAAAGTTAATGAGAAAGTATTCACTTTTTCCACAACTCTATTATCTTATATGGTATCAGAGCAGCCATAGCCTCACAGCTCCCTCCAATCCACACCAATGGCTTCCGACAGCTCCACCAACACCATGAATGCCACCCATCCCGTTACCACACCTTATGACCCAAAGAACCTCGTCCAAATTAACACCATCACCCAACTGCCTATCAAACTTACAGGCACCAACTACCTCGCCTAGCACAAATAGTTTCGGTCTCTCCTCATTGGCCATGACTTGGTTGGCTATGTCACCAATGCACAGCCATGTCCTTCACCTCTTCTTGAAAGCGATGATGCTGAAGAAGGTGTAAGCAACCCACCTTATCATTACTGGGTCCAGTAAGATCAACTCCTCTACCTTGTCATCTTAAGCTCCTTTGAAGCAGATGCCCGAAGCATCATTTCTTTTGCAGAGACCTTAGTTGAAGCATGGATCAAGCTTCAGAAAGCTTATGCCAATCGCTCTCGGTCACGAGTCATGTCCCTCCAGGAATGTCTAGCCTCCATCATCAAAGGCACGTCCTCCGTCTCTAACTACTTGAATACAATCAAAGGTATTGGCAATGAGCTATCTTTAATTGGCTATCCACTTGATGATATTGACCTTGTTATATATGCATTAAGTGGTCTTAGTCCTTCGTTTCAAGAGATATCCATCTCTCTATGAACTCGTGAGACTCCTATTACTTTTGATGATCTCTTTGATAAACTTGTTGATCATGAGCTCTCCATTCAAAGAGAAGAAAGACTCCACAGTGGTTTTGCCCCTGTCACAATCAACTATGCCAAAATAAATCATGCATTCTCCTCCTCTAGAAACCGCACTATGTCACACTCCAACCCCACAACCTGCCGCCCCTCCACCACTGGCTCTACTCCCCTCATTTGTCAATATTGTGACAAACGTAGCCACAGTGCAAAATAGTGCTACAAGCTCCACGATTACCCTCCCAAATATGTTGCACTAGTTGCTCACATGGCTCAAGCTCCTAACCCTCCATCCAACAATCACTGGCTCATGGACTCGAAGGCTTCTCACCATGTGACTAATGACTTTGCCAACCTCACTCTTCAATCCGACTATGTAGGCACAGATCAGCTCACTATGGCAGATGGGTCAAGTTTACCAATTTCTCACACAAGTTCAACTACCTTAAACACCACCTTCCTTCCCTTACAACTTTCAAATATTTTATATGTTCCCTATATTGATCAAAACTTGCTTTCTGTTTCACAACTATGCAAACACAATAATGTCTCAGTAGAATTTTTTCCATCTTAGTTTAAGGTCAAAGCACTGAACACAGGAGTGACTCTTCTACACGGGCTGAATGAAGGCAACGTCTACAAGCTTCCATCCCTTCCTTCACCATCACCACAAGCCTCCCATGTCTTAGTCACACCCACCTTGGACTTATGGCACTCTCGGCTTGGTCATCTAGCCTATAGGATTTTATCTCATGCACTTTCTTCTAGTCATTTACATGTTCCCAGTTTAAACTCAGTTACTTGTATTTCTTGTCTTTGCAATAAAAGCCATAAGTTACCTTTTTCCATGTCTACAATTACTAGCACTCAACCTCTTGATGTCATTTATGTTGATGTTTAGGGTCCAACACATGTGTCCTCCATTGATCATTTTTGGTTTTATCTTATTCTTGTTTATCATTATTCTAAATACATTTGGTTATATCCCTTGAAACACAAATTTGATGTCTTCCTAATTTTTCCTATCTTTAAGAACCTTGTAGAAAATAAATTTAACACTAGAATAAAAATACTTTATACTAACAATGGTGGCGAATTTATTGCTCTTCGTTCTTATCTTACCTCTTATGGCATCTCTCATCTCACCACTCCTCCGCATACTCTTGAGCATAATGGTGTCTCTGAACGTCATTATCGCCACTTGGTTGAAACAGCTCGCTGCTTACTTCACCAAGCTTCCCTACCTCCTTCCTTTTGGTCCTATGCCCTTCAAACCACTGCCTACTTAATCAATCGAATGCCCACACCTATCCTTCAGATGGCCGCACCTCATACTATGCTTTTTGGTTCACCTCCTAATTACATCAAGCTTCACACATTTGGTTGCCTATGCTTCCCTTGGCTTAAACCTTACACCAAGTCCAAACTTGAACAACGTTTGTCCCCTTGCATCTTCCTTGGCAATTCCCCTTCCCAAAGTGCTTATCTTTGTTTTAATCCACTCAAAAACCACAAGTATCCCAGTCAGCATGTGGAGTTCATAGAAAGCATTTTTCCTTATCCACAGTTTCAGTCCCACTCAAACACTTCTCTCACAGAGTCCACAGTCCTTGCATTCTCTGCTGATTTGACTTTCACCACTAGAATCCCTGTGCACTCCACTTCCTTTTTCTGTCAGCCCCACCCCACCTCTGACTCCACTCTTCCTTCTCCAAATTTGGTCTCTACCCCTTGCATATCTCCTTCCCATGTCTCTCGGACTTCCCCTTGAACAGATGCCATTTGTCCGCCTGCTGCAGAACCGAGTCTCCCTGTCACCAGTGCTGCCAACTCAGATAATGCCCCTACCCCTGCATCCACTCACCGCAAGGTCACTAGGTCCAAGAGTGGTATCTCTAAACTGGAAAAGGCCTTTACTGCTCTTATATACCCTTTACCTTGTCCAATTGAACCTACTTGTGTGTCTCAGGCAATCAAATCTCCAGAATGGAAGCATGCCATGTTCGAAGAGTTCAATGCTCTTCTTAAAAATGGCACTTGGGATCTTGTTCCCTCTCAACTGATCTACAACATTGTTGGAACAAATGGGTTTTTCGTCTCAAGAGAAATCCGGATGGCACCGTTGCTCGGTACAAGGCTAGGCTTGTTGCCAAGGGTTTTCATCAACGTCCTGGTCTTGATTTTCATGACACTTTCAATCCAATGGTCCGGCCTCAAACCATCAAAATAGTTCTATGTCTTGCCATCTCCTATGGTTGGTGCATGTGTCAAATGGATGTCAACAATGCCTTCTTACATGGCACTCTTACTGAAGATGTTTATATGGCTCAACTTCCAGGCTTCAAACATCCTACCTTCCCCACACATGTATGTAAATTGCACAAGGCTCTATATGGCCTCAAATGGGCACCTCGTGCATGGTATGACACTCTTAAAGCCTTTCTCTTAAGCTATGGTTTTACTCATACCAAGTGTGATACCTCTCTCTTTGTCTAGAAAAAGGGTAACACAGTAGCATACTTCCTTGTTTATGTTGATGATTTACTGTTGACAGGTAATAATCCCACTTTTCTCAAGACATTTCAGCATGCTCTTTCTCAACAGTTCTCTCTCAAGGAACTTGGCACTCCTAATTATTTTTTTGGTGTTGAAATTGTCCCTACCGCTGCTGGTCTCTCCCTTACCCACCATCCAGGGTGCTAGTCTAGTGAACACTCCTATGGCCATAAATTGCTCCCTTGCTCTGCTGCCCGATGAATCCTCTTGTGACACAAAACTGTACTGCTGTCTAGTTGGCTCATTGTAATATCTTGCTCTCACTCGTCCTAATATTAGCTTCTCGGTAAACAAGCTGGCTCAACACATGCAAGCTCCTCAAAATTATCATTTTCAGGCCCTCAAACATGTTCTTCGTTACTTGAAGTCCACCATTGATCATGGCATTCACCTTAAGAAAGACAAGTCTTTTCCTCTCATAGCATATTGTGATGCAGATTGGGCAGGTGATCATGTTGACAAAAAATCAACAAGAGCCTACATTGCCTATCTTGGCTTTAATCCTGTCTCTTGGGCTGCTCGTAAGTAAAATTCTGTTGCTTGGTCCTCCACAGAGGCAGAATATCAAACCATTGCTTCTACCTCTGCTGAACTTCTCTAGCTCAAGCAATTCTTAGAGGAAATAGGACTCTCATTGCCACGCTCTCCACATATTTTCTCAGATAATATTGGTGCCACCTACCTCTGTGCTAATCCTGTTTTCCATTCTCATATGAAACATCTTGTCATTGATTATCATTTTGTTCGTGATTTAGTAAGTAATGGTTCATTAAGGGTTTCTCATGTTCCCTCCAATCATCAACTTGCAGACTTACTCACTAAACCACTCTTAGGGCCTCGGCATCTCTTTCTCAAGAACAAGATTGGTGTTGTTCAATCCTCCACCATCTTGAGGGGGCATATTGGTGTAATCACCTCTTGAAATTCAAGTAGTTGTTAATACTAGATTAGATTGACTCATTCAAATGTATAGCAACTAACCCTAGCTTATCTTCCCTTATCTCTTTGTAAAACCCTAACCATATTGTATATTTAAGTTACTCAAAGTTAATGAGAAAGTAATCACTTTTTCCACAACTCTATTATCTTATAGTAGGCAGATTGCCCCCTATTGCCCCAAGTTACCTTTGCTTCTACGTCCACTCAAAGAATTCCACATCAAGTTCTTACAAGTTTTTTTTTCTTTATATATATAATAATTAATAAGATACAAGCAAACTATATATTAAGACAAATTCCCACTAATGCTCTATTCCTTCTTTGTAGTATATAATATGGATCCTCTCACTATTTTAGTATATCTTCTCTACACTTGAGGTATACAATTTAAGATTTGATAGAAAAACCTTAAGTGGATGACTGTAAAATATTTATTAAATTTTGACTGTACAATTATACATGTTAAAGAATGATAAAAAATGGTGTATGAGTAGACAAAATTTACAAAAAAAAAATTAGGAGAAAAAAGGCATCTAATAAGAAAGAAATAAGATTGAGAAAATTACTATTAAGGAACTCAGAGAAAAAGAATCTTTGGTGGGTTTCAAGGTTATACTTCATTTCATTTTAGTTATAGTATATAGCTGTGTTTTTCATGACCAATAGTCATTTGCAGTTCCACCCAACCAGTGAACATCCTGTCTTTAATAGTCAAGTATTGACCAGGGATCACAGAATAATCACTATTGAAATAAAAATTCAAATACCCACCGGTTCGTAACTAGAGTAATATAAAGTATAACTTCAGAATCCTCTTAAAATTCTTTTTGTTCTGTCAAATTTCGTCAGTTCTTTAATGGAAAATATGATAACATGGAATATGGTATGCATTTCCTATGAGCCAAGGTTGAGAGGAACCAACTTTCAATTCAAACCCAAAGATAATGTATAATATTTGGGTTTAGGTAACTGTATGGTTGTTCAAAGAAGAAATGCTTTTTGTCCTTGTCAATCAGTTAGAAAAATCTACAATTTTCTAATATTTCGTAAAAATGTTTCCTTTCTTGATTAACAAATGGAAAACACATGATGGCAGAGGAAAATATAATTGATAATGATACAATTCCTTAGTCTTGTTTTGTGGAAAAATACAGAAACAATATAGTCTGGTTTTCTTGCAAATGAAGGATAAGAATATTTATGTTTGAATTTGTTCCCAATCAATACGTGAAGATATTTGCAGAAAGCTGCAAGTAACTATATATTCAAAGAACGAGGAAATGCCTTACCTTTCCCTGAATATTTCTGTGATGTACAGACCAATTTCAACTTTGACTAGAGCAGTTGAAAGCAGTAATTTCCGAGAGAAAAGGATGTTAGTAATTTCAGTTGTATTTTTTACTTATACCTATTCATTCAATTCTGATTTACATGTTGGTGTTAGTAATTTCATTGTAATTCCACGAAAACTTCTACTTGGAATCAAAACCATATTTAAATTAGTGATATGTAATACACACATCACGTCATCTTGTTTTACTCGAGAAAAAGTTGTAACCTTCTTGTGTTTGATGAAGTAAAACTACGGGTCTTTTTGATTTCTGTGTTTAAAAATTGTTTTTTGTTTTTCAAAAAAATAAAATAAAAAAAATTGTTTGATAGGTCTGTTTTTGTTTATATATTTTGAAAACTTCTTCTCACAACATTGTTCTAAAAACAAGAAAACAAACACAAGAGAGGGCTATTTTCAAAATTTGTTTTTAAAAATAAAAAAATAAAAACAATATCAAACACACCCTACACTTCCAGGACCAGATTGACATTCAAGAATAGAGCTTGTTTGAAAGTGTTTTTGTTTTTTTGTTTTTAAAAACTGTTTTTGAAAACTATGTTTAAAAATTGTTCTGCAAAACAAAAGTATAAAAAAATTAGTTTGATAAACTGTTTTGAAAATAATTTTTAAAAACTGAAAAACAAAAAACTTGCTTGGTAAAATTGTTTTAAGAACAAGTTTTGAAAACAAAAAAACAGAAAACTCATTTGATATGAGAACAAGTTTTTATTTTATTTTTTATTTTGATGATGACTAATTTTGTAAATAAATTATGATAATGTTTTAATGAGAATATAAGAAGAATAAATAAGTAAAAATGAAAAAATATTATAAAATTTAATATAATATTGATATGGCATTAATACATTTAAATATATTGTTCTAAAATAAATAACATCATTTATAGTTGTTCATACTAATCATAGGTGGTACAAAAGTAACATTAACAATTATATAAGTTAATATGTATAAACTATTAAGTAAAATTGTTATGTTCTACCCACATCCAATTTGAAATATAATCACGATATGCTGTCATTTCTTCTGCCCCTTGATTAGATAACCTTGACAAGTTGTCTTGATTGGAGCTTGTCTCCCCCATGCCTATGTTTTCATTTAAAACCTCTACTTCTGCATCATCAAGATCTTCCCATATATGTCAAACAATTAATCACGTAAATTTCACTTGCTTATATAATTATAAGAGTAAAACCCTTTTTTGGTCCTTGAAAAATACAGCCACTAATTAGTCCTTGAATTATTATTTCGTTGACAAATTAGTCCTCCGATAGGCAAAATCAGTGAAAAGAAAATGAGGACTTGAATGAGAAAATGAAGGCTTAAACATAGCTAGGCAAGATCAGTGAAAGAATTTTAGTAAAGGAGTCTGCAGGGGTCCAAAACTTTTCTCATTAAAGTACTAAAGGACTAATTTGTCAGACAAAATAATAATTCAAGGATCAATTTGTCACTGAAAATTTTTGGAGGACGAATTTGTCAGTAGCTGCATTTTTCAAGGACTAAAAATGGGTTTTACTCTAATTATAAATAGCACAAGAAGCAGTCACTATGAGTCATTGCCTACAACGTTTGTACGGTGGTATAAAAAATTGCAGAATTTTAAAGTCATGGTAAGATTGTAATTTGGATTGTAAGATCGCAATAAGATCTTAAGATCTTATACCATTTACCATCTTTTTTAATTTACGGGCTTCTTAGTTTGTTGGATCAGTTTGGGCTTGGAAGAAAAAGAAAATTCAGCCGAAACCCTTTGTAAATCCATGCGAATGAGCTTTAAAACCTTTCTCCCAAATTGTTTTGGACTGATTAGCAAATATAAATAAATAAATGTAAGCTATGAAACATCAAGTTACAAACATCATAACAATAAATACTTCCCTTTCTATTTTCTGTTATTAAACAAGGAATCTTATGAAACCTCACACAACTATCACTTTTTTAAACTCTGTATTCCTATCTAACTAGAATTACATAACGTAGAGAAAATATGCACAACCAATCAGGTTGTAGCAGAAAAATAAATAAATAAATAAAATGTCATGCTAACAGTAACAGATTTAGCTGATGAGGATCCAGGACACACACAAAGGGATCTACATTCTTGTAGCATTTGGAAGGATAAAAGCTCCATTAACCATAAGATGGGGCAAGGCATTCATCTACCATATCCACAAGGTTTGGATTTTCCAGTGCAGCATCCACACGCTCTTTATCATTTAGTTGTTTATTAACTGCATACGCATTAACAAAAGAAAGAGTAAATGCCCATACACGTTCAAGGATTCATCGGTAAGAATTCAATAAACACCCTAGATCACAGTCACTTCTTGACATACACAGAAAATGCTGATTTTCCTTACATGCAAGTGCTGAAGTTATCCTTTCAGATCATAGTCAATTGTGAAAAACATCATATCACCAAATATAATGAAGCATAGAATTTAGTCTCTAGAAAATTATGCATATAACTTGAGAAGCATGACCAAGGAGAATAGCATCAGAATATCTTCAGTAAAAGGCCCAGCAATAGTATGCTTTACTTCAATAAAGAAACGACAATCACAAAAAGTGGCAAGACTACACTAGCTGCATTTATGTAAGCTGACACTTGCATCATGCACCAAGCTCTCCATACAATCATATATGAATAAATTTGACAAAGTCTATAGAAATAAGTTAGCCAAAGTCCGTAGAAATAAACATGGGACAAATTTGATACAGACAACATCATGCATAAATAAGTTAGCCAAAGTCTGTAGAAATAAGACAAACATCATATATTATTTTAGATGCTTTAAGAGATCAAAGTTTACTGTCTCTTTTTTTGCTATCTCCTAATTGCTTGCACAGGACAAGCCCCATTTATAAGGGCCAACTTATGGAAACAGTGGATGATGAAGAAAAAAGACACAATCACCAAATTACAACAGGACTCAATTAATTTATTAATTTCTGCAAACCTAGATGGTTACTGATAGAAAGAGTGAAAAATGACACAAAGAAGATGGAGGTTAGGAAATTGATAACACTATGACTATGGACAAGAGACACAATTTGACATGCAAAAACTCCTTCCAAGCAGCAGTCGGAGTGTATTACCAATATCATGAAGAAAGATAATAAGGTTTCACATGGTTCATATAGCAAACGATAAAACAAAATGATAAATTTATTTAATTCTGAATCCTTATATGGAAACACTAAATTGCCTCATTCTCATTTTATCAAATGGAAAGTGACTAAACCTTGAAAATTGTCAAAGATCTAAGCTCCACTTCAACATACAATTTCATAAGGAAAGTGGCTTGTTTTTAAAAATAGATTTCAAACAGGCCCTAAATTTCTGAAACTGTGTCTACAGAACATCTTCAGAGACATGTAAATTTAATAGAGGCTTGTTCATCAAACACACAAGCAGCAAGACATTTAGTATACTAAAGTAAGCAGTAAGATATCGTAAACGACCCCAGTAAACAAAGAAATGAAAAGAAGAACAAGTCTTAAAAATGGATGGCAGGAATATAATGCAAAATGGATTGGTTTCTAGAGTTTGAGAACTATAAAATATATGCTACTGAATATATCAACAGCTCAGAACTATAAGGAATGAAATAACAAAGCTCAAAACTAATTTCTATATGCTTTGGAATTGAGAGCAGTATCAATGACTGCGTGGAATGAAAGCCCAAAGCCCTACAATCTGTTCTAGAAATCTTTACTCATGGATTTCAAGTGTTGGACAAAGTAGTACTGCAGGCCACAGTATTATTACTCAAAAATCAATATGCATTTGCTTTGTCCAGATTTTATATCCATTCCCACGCTAATCTGCCTATCTGTTTGTTTATGATGGTTCTTCCACTCTCAATATTTGAATGGCTTAAAAGGTGAGGTGCTACAAGAAATACCATATCTAACAGAATTGCTAGATTGACCTGCTCATTGAAGTATATCTTCGTCTTTGACCACAGACAATTTTAAACAATCTATGTGAGAAGCATAATTCCTTTTAATGCAAAAATATAGTTCACAAAGAAAATGGTGCATATAACTCATTACACGTCAGAAGTTGTATTTACATAGTTAAGACTATAGAGCAACTTATATATACAACTAGTTCATGAGAGATTCAGAGAATGATGGATGAGGTACATAGACCATTCAATCCAAATTTCCAATCATATTCTGTATTCTTCTGCTTCTAACTTCTAAGTTCCAAACATAACATAGAAATAATCTGCCACATGCACAAAATTCACATGGGGCATGCATAATCACTTCTTTTGAATTTTCACTTTTACATAATAGATGACATGAACGAGGAACAAAGAATTTACAACAATAATAATAAAACTAGAAAACCGTTAATTATATAAAAAAAAAAAAAAAAAAAAAAAAAACAAAAAAAAAAAAAAAAAAAAAAAAAAAAAAAAAAAAACCATGGTGTTGATGCCTACTTGAATAATCAATCCACTTTAGAACACACTCATGCTGCTCTTTTGCCGGAAGAACAGGAAATTATAATCCACTGTCAAGCCTAGTCCCCATCAGAGTGAAATCCATGGACCATCCAAATGAAAACATAATGGGAAACCAAACAATGCAAAAACTCTCACTTCTTCCAAAGTTGTTTGAGGATCTTTTGACATTAGCAGGTATAACTACATTCAAGATGCATGTATGCTTTCAAAAGATTTTGAAGCGATTACAACATGTTTAAGGTTCCAATGGTATGAAGAAAAGAAAAAACCTAATTACTGGGCCTTAGTATAACCTAAAACAGGAAGGGGACAATGAGTTAATCTAAACCCTTTATTGGCCATTAAGTTACTTATGCTTTATTCCTGCATTAATTAAACATAAGGAAGGAACAACATAATACATGACAACATAACTGTTGAATTTCATGTACGCAGAGAAAAAGTTTGGAAAGAGTTAAAAAGAGAATAACAATATCTAGAATAACAACAATAGGAAACTAAGTAAAAATTTAATAGCCAACAATTAAGCAGACAGTAGACCAGAACTAATCCACGGAATCTGCCCCTCACTTAACATAACTATTAAATTCCCCCATCCCCCTCCCTTTTTTTGACATTTTTCCTTAAATCAAATCCTTGCAATTCTCAAATATCAGATAATTAAAGACAGATATCCATCGCCTGCATAATCACCCCTTATCCCAGCCCCACATCAGACTCCACCTCTAATGAAGAGAATATAAATTATTGAAAGATGCAGATAGATATAACAGATCCAAATGTAATAACTAGCATTGGAGATTAACAGTGTAAAAGCACATTTCTGGGAAGAAAAATTAAATTAAATTGAAGAAGTCTGATAGCCACAACATTTTGAATTGTTGATATTACCTAAAGAACCATGATCTCACAAAATGTTAAAAGATAAAAAAAAAAAAAAAAAAAATATTCACCCTAACAATTTCCAATGAATTAAGCATAGATTGACCAAAAAGTGAAGCTAAAAAATTATGTTCAAAGAAAAATCTAAGAAGCACAGCTTGCCAGAAAATGAATATTGTATTAAGCTGCACAAGAAATATATTGCTACTGTGAACTTGTCCTGGCAATTGTATTATTTTATATATGCGAACTTTTTCTGGGTCATCAATATCCAGAATTTCTCCTAGTTTTGATTAAGGAGTAATGTAGTAGCTGCCAAGAAATAAAGGCCAATTGTTGTCTTTCTATCTTCTTACTTAGCTAACGTCTTAAATAGTAACAACTAATGAGTAAGGAAATCCACGTCAATCACCTCACTGGTAAAAAGTATCACAAAAAAGGCTGATTTTTTTGTTTAATAAATACTCGTTTTGTATCTCCATTCTTTGAAAAGTTCATGGTGAATGACGAATGAAGTTAGAAAATAAACCACAATGCTAAATGATAGCAAATCAAAACATATTGGATATTTAGAGGATAGGAGAGAGAGTGCAGATAATGTCAAGATCTTTTATTGCTCTATAGTGCCTTTCTAAAACTAAATTCTGGGGAAAGAAATTTTACCTGAATATCGTTGTCGTTAGAGATCCCAACTATAAACCCCTGGTTTTGTAGAAACTGCAAAGTGCCAAAGAATTCCCAAACATCAATTTTAGCCCCTCTAAAAAAGAGAAAACATTGATCTGCTGCTACAGTAGAAGCAATTATCAGAAGATCATATCAGATAGACAATATTCTGACAAAGCTGCATCATAAAATATCCAACAATATCACATGGTTCATATAGCAAACGATAAAAACAAAATGAGTACTTTTGTTTCAAAAAATTCTATCCTTTCCTATACAAACAACTCAAGGAGACCCATTTAAGATTCAAAACCCAGAAGAATTTTGTTTCAAATTTATGTACCCTTGAGTCCGTAGAAGCCACCGCTGCTGCAAATAGACAACAAAGAAAGCAAACTCAATTTGACCTTCCAAGACATTCAGTTCAAGAGCTGAATGAAGACAAACAAGGAAAAATTGCTTCTGCGAGAAATTTAATGGAACCCACCTCTTCAAATCAAAGGCACTGATGAATCACAGAGAGAGAGAGAGGAGTGGGTTTGGAAAGCGGGAAGAAGGGTAGCGACAGAGGGAGAATGAGGAAGGTTAGCAAAGGGATGAGTGACAGAGGGAGAAGAGAAGGCTAGGGATTTGAGAATGATTTTGGGAAATGGCTTCAGCTGAGAGTCGAGGGGAGACATATTTGGAGATTGAAATTAATTACGGATGTACCATTAATGAAAACAGCTGTTCTCCGGTCTTTCAATTGTTTTCAGAACAAAAACAAGTGGGACTTGTTTTGGTTTTCTTGTTTTAAAAACAAGGGGTGTGTTTGAAAGTGTTTTAGTTTTTTTGTTTTTAAAAACAGTTTTTGAAAACAGCTATTTCTTGTTCTTGTTTTCTTGTTTTTAAAACAATTTTGTGAGAGAAGATTTTTAAAAACAGTTTTCAAAAACAGTTTTACCAAACAAGTTTTTTTGTTTTATTGTTTTCAAAAACAAAAAACTGTTTTTAAAAACAGATTTCAAACAGGCCCAAGATTTTCAGAACTTATTTTTAAAACATGTACAATAAAAACAACTTACCAATCAAGTTTTTTTGTTTTATAAAATTAAAAAACAAAAAACAATTTTTAAAAATAGATTTCAAACAGCCCAAAATTTTCCGTTCTATTTTTCAGTTTCATTTCCTCTACTAGTTTTGAGAAATTTTCCTTCGAACCAATGAGGAATGAAACCAACTCTGGGTAATTGTCATTCATAACTCATTGCTACAGTAAAAATACCATAGTACCCTTACTAAGGTATGCAATCTTTTACTTAATTTCTTCAGACACGCACAAAAGAGGAGGCTCTCATGTTTCCTCTTTCTCTAGGGCTTCAGAGGCCCCTTTTTTTTCCTCTCACCCTCTTTGCCCATCTCCCTAACTTGAGCGTCGGAGGTGGCGCCGGAGCTCCGGCTCCAGCCCCCCCTGATCGTCCCTATCTCTTTTGTAGGTTGCCTACCTCATTGGAACTCAGGCAACGACATTTGGCGCCGTCTGTGGGGACGAGGCTTGATCCCTTTGTTCCGCCACACAAAAGCCCGAGCTCTTCTCTCGGAAAAATCAAGGAGAACCACTCCAACACATACTAGCTGATTTCAAAGACAAACAACCCCTGTCTAGTTCTAACTGAGCCTGGCCGAAGTCCCCTCCCCAGCCAAATTCCCGTTGGCGATGAAGCACTTGGTATTGAACCATGGTTCAGAACCTGAACCCGAATATAGTTGGTCCAATCAAGTCTTTGAATTCAATCTGATGAAAGCTAAAGCTACCGGCACTCCATCCCATCTGTTGAAGACCTGGAAGCAAGCTAGTATGTGTCTTGGTGGAAATTAATGGTATTATTATGTCATTCTGTTGATGTAGCTCTACTACAAAGAGCCCACTAATCTCTGCTAGTATATTACCCAAGCTCGGAACGGTTCGCTGCAAGAGGTAAAACCCTGACTATCTCTTATTTTGTGAGACTCTGCCTGCTCAAGTAGAGATTCAAGCAATTTGAAGCTTGAAGCTAGAACAATCAAACATGCATGCCAACTGTTTGACAAAATGCCTGAATTACATGTACACTCATTCTGATCCAGCACATAGCACTGGTATTTGAAGACTGATTGTGCATATACATAAACTACTTAATCCACGTAGCATTATTAATTACTGATATCCATAATAAGTACTCAGGCCAGCCACAGAACAAAAACACAATAAATAAATATGGCTTAAAAGGAGAAATGGGTCTTTAATGTTCAGTTGGCATTGGTTTCAACTTCTATTGTGTTCTCACCAATGTCTTCCATTTTTGGAATGCTACCATAACTTGGCTTATGACCACAGCAACTTGTTCCACCTTGTTGTCTCATTCTAAGAGTGGTTTTAATTACGTGAAAGTGCAGTATCTGTCTCTACATTATCTGCTTCTGATGCCTCCTCTGCAGATTGCTGGCAACAAGGATATTAGATGCCTTGATCATAGGTTTCTATTTTCAAATAGAGCTATGTATGCTACTTGAAAGGAGTTATAACTCTACTGATGCATAGAAAACTCAACTTGAGTAAAATATATATACCAACAGCACATAGCACTGTTCGATTTATTGCTGCATAAAAGAAAGTGCAAGGCATGCTATTTGCATATTTTACATGTAATTTTGATTTTGAAAGTTGAAGTACGCCTACTCCTATATGGAGAGCAGGTACTTGCTTTGAAAGCTTTTAATTCATGTTGTTTGTTGCTGAGGAAAGCTTCAAAAAATTATGTCTTGATCATACACATACGCATAATAATGGCCTATCAACCACTTATTAAAATGCTTATGTGGTTGGGTACATATTTAATTGATGTATATGCTTGGTGGCACTCATGTAGCACCAACTTTATCTCCTTTTGCCTTATGTATTTTTCATGGGTTGATATATGCATTTTCACCTTGAAATCTGGTTTTTTGGGTCTAGAATACCCAAGCTGGCTGCTGGTTTGCACAACAATAATGCACCCACACATTACTTTCACTTTGAAAAGCTGCCTGCAAGGTGTTTGATTAAAGTCCTAGGCGCTTAAGCCTAGCTTGCATTCTGCTTATGGGTTTTAAATGCCCACGCTGCTCTCCTGCAACATCATTTTAGTCATTCAATAGAAAAGCATGGAGAAGAAAGATTAATAACACATAACCCCATAATATGCTGCCCATTATGGCAAAGATCAGCATGCTTAGCTTAGCTCAAATTCTTGGTTTGCTCATAATTATAAATATCTTGGCATAAAATGGAAAATAGCTGGCTGTTATTTTTACTTGGCCATTGACTTTACACTTGGAGAAGCTATTTTGCACACTCACAAACGTGCTCATCCAAGTTGCATGGTGGAGAATCTACTACCTCAACAGATTTTTAGCAATTAACTTGCTTGGTTTAACATGGCTGATTAGTTATTTAAATCATATTATGGCTGGTTGCATATTGCGCAAATCAACTTGAACAATTTTGCAGGAAAATTGATCTATAGTCTTTGAATTGCTGCAGAGATTGTGAGCATACCATGCATTATATCTGCCAAATACATAAGAAGTACAAATGTACAACCACTTTACAAATGCTCTAAGTATCCTGGCTTATTGCCTTTTTATAATAAACTATGTGCAAAGGCTACCTGCCTGCTTGTTTCAAAACAGGAAATCTGGTGCATCATGTTTAATGCTGCATAGACATATTTATGCTCATTCTCTGCTCCTACAATATATTTTTATTTTGCAACTTATTGCTGGCTTCTAAGCTTCATTATGCATTTAATAGCATCATTAACAACTGTAAACTATGAGCAAGCTTGTCTTCTATATAGCATATTGGTATAGCCCGAGATGTGCATAGAGACACACAAATTTTTATTTCCAAATGCAAGAGGGGCTGAACTGGATTCTTGTGGCTATTAGTTGCACAATCTTCTTGCAATGAATTTTGTGACAATTGAAACCCTTCACATAACTTTGATATGTGCTTAACATGTTATGGGACTATGCCTACTTTTTCATGCTAATAAGCATAAATTTAAACAAATTTGGAGCTGGAAGCTTGAAGAATCAAATATGCACGCTAACTGTTTGGCGAAATGTCTAAATACCTGCACATTCATTCTGATGCAAGGCATGGCTATAGCACTTATCAGTACCATGATATTTAAAAATTGATCATCATATTAATGTGCATAGCAAGCATTGGGAGAACATCATTCTTCAAACATAAGGAACTTGGGAGATACCATACTCTTTGATCCATTGTTGCATAAAAAAAAAAAAAATCTATTTGCATATTTCGCATGTCATTCAGATTTTCCAAGTTGAAACATACTTACCCCCCTGTGGAGGACAAATACTTACAGAGATATGTGTCATGCATATTATCATTGTGTCATTTCAAGATTATCCAACCAACAAGTTCTATATTTCTAAATACTCGAACTCCACACTGTTGGCTTCCATTCTTGTTTTGAAAAATTTGTAAGTGCCTTGAGCATATTGCAGCTTGCATATGACTGCAGAAGCCTGCGCACTGATTATTAGACCCATAGTATAACATGCTTGTGGCTTGATTTATATCTTATAAGCACAAATTGCTAGACTGCCTGTATTACACCTAAAGCATGTATGCTGCTAGATCGCAACTATGTAAAAAGCTTTATATCTGCTAAAGCTACAAGCAGGGAGACCCTTATCTACCTCTTCAAGAGGTATTCTATTAGCTTTTTTGGCTATTCAACACATGCTTATGATTGCAAGTTTACTTGCATGCAAAACTTAAGCTTGAGCTCGTAGCATAAAATCGGGTTATAGAAGCTGAACATGTCATTTAAATTATTTTTTGGTGAAGCATAGGGGCTTACCCACCTATTTATTCTGGCTCACATTTAATTGATGTGCAATTCAGAGTTTATACTCTCAAGATCATGGCTGCGTGAGACACATGTTCGCCTCCATGCTTATTGTTTATATGACTGTCATATGTATTTACATATCTAATAGCAAATGACTAAGCGCATCGACGAGTCGCAGCAGCGCCGTGAGAAGCTGCAACCAAGGAAGAACCGCCCAACCCCTCAAGAGTCACCTTCTCCACCTGCTAAGAGGAGAAGATCAGGGGCCGTCGACACTGCAGTTCATCCCTTCCTCAGATTCCAAGGGGCTGAGCACCAGGAGCGGCTTGCCAAACTTTCAGCGAAGCCATTCGAACCTAGCCGATACCCCGAGTGGTCCATGCTACAGGAGCTGGGCCTGGATCAGGAGGTGCGCCATCTGCTCAGTTCCGGCCACTGGAGCAGCATCTTCGAGATCCGAGAGCCAGCATACCGAGAGCTCACTCTAGAGTTTCTCGCCACAATGGAGATCAATGCCACTTTCACTAACTCCCACTCCACTTGGGATGAGCCAGACACCATCCGCTTCCGCCTCGGCTCATTCATGCAGAGCATGAGTCTCTTCGAGTTCACTGAGGCAGCAGGCCTAGCTGAGTAGGGGTCTATCCCAGACTCCTGCACCTTGGACTGGCACTCACCATCCACAGAGCTTGCAGATTACTGACGCTCCATCAGCACTGAGGCTGCATGCCAGGCCAAGAGGTCTAAGGCCTCCACCCTTCACTCACCAGCCCTCCACTTCATACATAAGCTCTTAGTGCATTCATTGACCGCGAGGTGAGAGAGCACTGGCGTGGTGAGCAAGAGAGACATGTTCTACTTGAGGAGTATCCACGAGCAGCAACATTGCCACCTGGGATACGCATTCATTCAGCTCATCAGAGGTTATCTCCAGAGGGGGAACTTTGGCGCCATCGGTGAGGGATCTGTGATCACTCGTCTGGCTCGAAACCTGGATATTCTAGGTGAAGAGTCCACTTTTACTGTTGCTTGCCGACCGCTGCCTTTAGGGATGGACACCCTACGAGCCATGGGTATGGTCGAGCGCCGCTCTGAAACTCAAGGCACCTACCTATCTATTGTCGGTGCTCCACCACGAGCAGTGCCTGAGGCACCACTAGTGGAGCGACCCTCCTCAGATGCCACCGAGGAGCCCCGACCTGACGCGCCAACCGCCAGTCCACCACAGTCGCAGCCTACAGCAGCCCCTCCATCCTCATCACAACCATTCCCCAAGGTCCATGTCACATCACCAGAAGAGGAGGATCACAAACCTACACCGATCGAGCGACAGCTGAGTCGTATCGAGGTGGAGGTCGATGGGATGAGAGCCCGACTCAACCGCCTCATCGTGAACCACCACCAGATGCACAACGACCAGCTCCAATGGATGGCCTACACCCGAGCACATCACCGGTGGGTCGAGGTCACCTTATAGATGCAGAGCCAGCGCATGGGCATCTAACCTCCCTCGCCACCCAGGTCCGCTCGCTTCCAGGATGCAGAGGATGATTTGGACCCAACCCCCTCGGTCCAATCGACCCATCCTCCCTGCACTACCTCTCGAGCACCACCTCCAGAGTCTTCGTCTGCTCAGCCGCCTGACTTGCCTTCGACATCACACCCTGAGCATTCTGGAGAGCAACCTAGGGATTAGTTTACTATTCTGTATTTTTGTTTGACCTTTCCTTTTGACTTAACTGTAATAGTTTAGTATTTTAGTAAATTTTCGTAATTCTTAACCTTTTAACTCTTGTTCTAGTCTACTCACTCTTTTGCAGCCTCGCATTCTGCTTCACTAGGATGTCACCAGCACCTGCTCAGATCATCACGAACACCTTCACTCAGGGAGTATTTGTCCTCTTGCTTTTACTGTTCTTACATTGAGGTCAATGTCTTTCTTAAGTGTGTGNGGGGGGGGGGGGGGGGGGGGGGGGGCATATATCTGTGCTTGAACTTGAAATGTTTTCACATGATGCATGAACTGAACAAGTTGCAAATGTCTGAAGTAATTCAAACTAGGATATTGTGCTCTTGAAGTGATATTCTTGGGGAATTTTTTTCTTTCTATGCTGTATTTGATTATTTTTGCTTGGTATCTTGCCTTTTAGCTAGTTGCACTAGGAGGTCACCACTTAGGTTCAGTGGACCTGGGATTTTGAAATACAACCTTGTAGTAGTTAACCCTGAGTGTCTGATTTGGATAATACCTTATGCTTACAATCTTTAATTCTATAAAAAAAAAATTGATATTTTGTGATAGTTAAGTAGTTATTTTGAGCATAGTGGGGCTCTGCTCCTCTGCCTGAAACTGGAGAAGGATATGAGTATGCCATAAAAGCATAACTAGTTGAATGTGGGTCGCAGGCAATGACCGGACACCACATCCTAGAACCCCCAACTATGCAAGAAAAGAAAAAATAGTAGTACTTGAGTTACTAGCATTATGTATTTATTTTTCTATCTATGATTAGAACTTAGTAATAAGCAGGGTAATTCTATTCAGACACAGGGGTGAGCTAAGACAATTCTGTAGTTCAATTAACTGGGTTCATGAGCTCTTTATCGGGACTGAGTAATGCAGCTGTTTAGGGTAAGATACATAGCATAAAATTCTTTGAACTTAACTGTTTTGCCAGGGGTAGAACTTCTTAGAGACTTGTCTGATTCGAATTGCTTGAGGACAAGCAACAGTTTAAGTGTGGGGGTATTTGATATGTGCTTATTAGACCTTTAAGTTCCATGTTTTATCAATGGATTTCTACTTGGATTTGAGCAAACTCGCATTAAACATGGCACTTAACTCATCTATTTGTGTTTTCAGGTGTTTCTTGGGTTGATTGAGTAAAAGGAAGAGTTTTAAGGATTTCTGGAGCAAAAGAGCAGAGAAATTAGAAGAAGCCAAAGTCTAGACAGGGAACACGGCCATGACATGGCCATGTCCACGCCCGTGTTTAGCATCCAGAGAGCTCTTCTCCAGTTTCCTGAGGAACATGGCCAGGGTCAGTGAAGAACGCGCCCGTGTTGATGCCTTGTCCTCAGTCCAGAGACAACCCAGAGGAGGAACACGCCCCCTGTTGTAGAGACACGGCCGTGTTTCGAGCCGTGTCTGAGATCCAAAGAAGTATTTCAAGCAATACGCCCAGCCATCTTAAGTGAACACGACCATGTCTAGGCCGTGTTCGAGCTTCTGCAAGGTGAAATCCTACACTTAGAGCTGTATATATGGGCATCTAAGACACAGAGACGAGGAGCTCCGTCTTTTGGACATTCAAAGACACGATTCAGAGCCAGAGGCAGGAGTCCAACCCTAGAGGCTGGAAGAAGAGCAAGATGGAAGATCAACCCATTGCAAGAACTTCATGAGAATGAGTTTTCATCTGATTCCATCTTGTCTTCTCTGTATTATTGTGATTAGATTTTATCATAACTTACTTGTAAAGATTTAGATAGGATGAACCCTAGAAATATATTTGTATTCTGATTCTTTTGATTCAATGGGAATACATCTTTAATTCTTGAAATTGTCTATGATTATTATTTGTGTTGAGTTGATGTTGCTAGCCATTGATTTAGCACCATATTCCAGTTTATAGATTGAGAGATTGTAGATTGGATAAGATCACTTGTAGACAATGGGATTTGTTTGGGATCACTAGAGATAAGATTCACATAAGTCCTCTGATTTGAGTCAATGTACTAAGGGAATCCATAAAACACAAACTAATGCTTTCTTAAGGGTTTTGATTAGGAAGAGATTTCAGTCAATCAGCCTAGGAATAGATGTCTTATTGCTTGAGAAAGATTAAGGCATAATTTAGGGATTCCCATCAGTCTAAGTAAAGTATTGGTGCCCACTGAGTTAAAGATGATAGTGCAATGCTTGCCCTAGGGGGATTCTCATTTAGATCTATCCTTCGATTGCTAAATCTATCAAATTCTTTGTTATTGTTTTATTATCTTGTTTATATTATTTTAGATTAGTTAGTCATTTATCAAACTGAATTTCTGAGATTAGATAATAGAAAAAGGATTATTACTAATAGATATAGTTTCTCGTGGGATCGACATCCGTACTCAATTAAGCTATTCTACAAAACGATAAGTATACTTGCCTAGAATGTTTGTAGTATTGTTTCGATTGAATACAAGTACATGAAAGTAAACATCAGCTTCTATAAAGCAAGATTGATAACATGTCAAGGCAGAGTTACCTTTCTTGGCGAGCCATTTCTTGTACTTAGTACAATCTCTCTTCATGTGCCCAAGCCTTTTGCAGAAATAACACCCTTTGACTATGTTGTCACTTTGTTTTTGCACTGAAAGACGTTTGCCTTTTCCAGAGACCCTTTTACCCTTCTTGGCATTTCCCTTATCATGACCCACCAGGTGAACACTTTTAGGTGTGTCATGCTTCAATCTTTCCTCCTCTTGAACACACATGGTCAAAAGTTCATTAATTGACCATTTATCCTTATGTGTGTTATAACAGATTTTGAAAGGTCCATATTCAGCAGGAAAAGAATTGAGAATGAAATGCACAAGGAATGACTCAGATATCTCAACCTCATGGGACGATAACTTTGAAGCAATATCCCTCATTTCCATAATGTGCTCACGCACACTCCTACTTTTGACATGCTTCATTCCCGAAAGCTTATTCATCAGTGTGCTGGCCAATGCCTTATCAGAGCTCACAAATTGTTCTTCAATGGCCTTCATATAAGCAATAGTTGTATCACATTAAGGGATAGAACCCCTAATGGTCTTGCTTATATGAGACTTGATGAGCATCAAACTTAAGCGATTAGATTGCTCCCACTGTTCATAGTGAGCTCTTTGGGCTTGGGTACTTTGTTTTGTGGGAGGAGGGGGTACCTCCCTCACACGGAATGCCAAATCCAAATCCTAACACCCAAGAGTCAAATAGATTTGGTCTTTCCAGTCAGAATAATTTTCACTAGTCAACATTGGAACATTAGGATTACTATTCATATAAGCACTAGTAGGAAAAGTTGCACATACCAATGACACATATTAATATTATGAAGCTTAAAATTCACAATTACCTTACATATAAATTTTAACCTTCCTATGGGCAGAGGTCACAATACATGCATAGAATTTATATTCTTTATTCAGTAAGACTAGTAGATGTTTCATTAGATTATCTACTATCTTATTTAGATTATTAAAACAATCACTCCCCTGTAGGGCCAAGTAATTATTTTAATATTCAACCTTTAGTAATTTAGTATTTATGTCACATATCATAATCTTAAAGATGCTTTGGCTACTCTTTATGATTATGATTTAACTTTTATGTGATATTGTGCTAATCTAATCTTTTATGTGATCAAATCACGAACTATAACCCTAAAGATGCTTTGGCTACTCTTTAGGATTGTAATTTAACCTTATGTGATATTGTCCTCAACTTTAGTGTCTATAACCCACATAATAGTCCTACGATATTTTTAGCCCATAAGACCTTTGGTTTATAAAGCCTAAGTCAACTTTATGTTGATTATTCCAAAAGTCAAACTATCTTGGTTTTTCATGCTAATCTTTTAAATAGGCAATTATATAGGTTAGAAAATATTTCAACATCCTATACTTATTAACAGAGAAAGTGCTTTATGTATTATGTTGGTAACAATGAAAAGAACGTTCAGTAAACTTTTTAAGCCAAAAATCTGAGAGTACAGTATATTTTCTGTCTTTTAAAGTTTCAAAAATTTGAGGAAAAATAGTTCTATATATCAAAAAAGTCCAAAAATTTTATAGAAAATTGTACTGGGCGAGTGAGGAAGATATGCAAACTTTGGTGAAAAATCTCCAAGGGGTTAAGTCTCACACGCTCACACTCTCTAGGTCCACGAGTGGGCTTTGTCTGGATGGGCAAAACTCCATGTTCCTCACCTGTTTCTCTGTAAAACGGGTTGCCCAACCCGATTTCGGGCACGGTACTGTACCCAGATGGTTTTCAACCATTTCTAGCCCATTTTAAGTGTTCTTTACACCATTTTTCTTAGTTTTTAATCCTCTGATAAACTCCAGTATAAATTTCTATAATTACTTTATGAAAATAATTATATATCAAATTGGGGTTTTATGAGAAAACACCATTTATGGTTTTGGTTTTGCTTCTCAGATTCGACCATTAATGTTAAAACAAGTTCATGCATTTTAAACTAGTTTATCAACCGAAACAGATAGGCATAATAGAACTGAAATAACAACTAACTAAGCCGAAGCATCAATCAATAAAACTAGCAAGGCAGAGTAGGAAACCAAAGCATCAATCAATAAAACTAGAAGCAAGCAAGGCAGAGCAGGAAACAAAACCAGAGCTCTAATACCAAATGTTAGACATTCACATTTAATACCTCATATACAAAATTGGTTCATAAACGTATGCTTCACATGTTAAGCAATAATTGTCAGCGGAAGAAATATTTACCTCTTGTCATTGCTTCTTTTGTGACTAAAACCCCATTTTCGTCCCTCATTGCAAGAATAATTTAATCAAGTCCCTCAATTTTGAAATTCGCTTCAATCAAATCCTTCCGTCTAACTTCTGCTAAGTTGACTGATGGAAATGCTAATGTGGCCATTAAAAGGTGATGTGTCACTGTTAAATGCCACGTCGGCAGCCTGTGGGAGTATCATTTTCAAAGCAATAGTTCTCCTTGTCCTGGAAGTTGAGAAACTGAATTTATTTGGCAACAGCTTTTCTGGACACTTCCCGGTAGAAATTTGTGAACTTCATGAGCTCGTGCTGCTTGATATAACCACAAACTGGTTCATCGGTGAAGTTCGATCATGTATAACTGGCTTGAGAAAGTTATAGAACCTTAGGATGCAGGAGAATATGTTCACCGGTGAGATTCCCAATAAAATGAGTTCTTGGACTGACTTGACCGAATTGAACTTATCCAATAATCAGCTCTCCGGTACAATTCTACCAGAATTGGGTAATTTACCAGAATTAACTTATCTTGATCTCGCGGTAAATTGATTGATGGGGGAGATTCCAATGGAGTTGACGAAACTCAAGCTTAATAAGTTCAATGTGTCGGGCAACAAATTGTATGGAAAGGTGTCTGCTGCTTTCGATCACCGATTGTATTTGTCGAGTTTACTTGGTAACCCAGATCTCTGTAGCCCAAATTTGAACTCCCTTCCTTCGTGTTCCAAATCGAGACCTTTATCTTTGATTGCTATAATTATTTTAGTTGCTTGCATTGTACTCCTTGTTGGTTCTCTGCTCTGGTTCATAAAGAGCAAGTCATTTGCTTTTGGGGGCAAATACAAGCGTGCTTATAAGACAAGAACATTCCAAAGAATTGAGTTTAACGAAGAAGATATAGTCCCATTCTTAACCAGGGAGAACCACATTAGCATTGGGAGTTCGGGTCGGGTATATAGAATGAAGCTAAAAACAGGGCAAATAGTTGCAGTGAAAAAATTGTGGGGTGGTACAGAGAAACCGGATACAGAATTAGTGTTCAAGTCGGAGGTTGAAACATTGGATCAAATTCGGCATGCTAATGTTGTGAAACTGTTATTTAGTTGCAGCGCGGATGATTTCTGGATTTTGGTGTACGAGTACATGGAGAATGGGAGCTTAGGTCTTTGAAAACACCCACAACTAACCTATTAAATGTCCTCTCTCTTCCACATCGCCACCACTCATTCTTCTTTTTCTTTGAAAATGCAAAGCTTGAAGGTGTGGATTGAAGCTTCAGAATGCAACACTTGAAAATCTCTCTCTTCGTCGACTACCTCTTTCAACTAGAGCATGGGGCTGCAATGTAGAAGATGATGCTTTGAGGGCATTTAAAATGGGACAAACGACGTCGTCCTTGCCCAGTCAGCAAATGATGCTCCCCACAGGCTGCCAACATGGCATTTAACTATGACACATCACCCTTATAATGGCCACATCAGTATTTCCGTCAGTGAACTTAGCGGAAGTTAGATGGAGGGATTTGATTGAAGCGAATTTTAAAAGTGAGGGACTTGATTAAATTATTTTTGCAGTGAGGGACGAAATTGATAGTGCCCAATATAGTGAGGGACGAAAATGGGGTTTTAGTCCTTCTTTTGCTCTTCTGAGTTTCTCACGTTCTTTAAGAACAAGACATAATGCTTCTAGCCTATGCTTTGTTTCTGCATGTTCTGAATGATGGTGAATCAAAACTATGTGTATGCTAGGCTAGGGACCCTCTCCTATTTATAGTGGACTGTAGTAGCTTCCACTGTTAGGATACTACAAAATCTGTAACCAGCTTATTTAAATTACAAAATGAGATAGGAATAATTATCTCACATGTTCATTATCTGATAAAGACTATTTCTGATAGTGGGCCACTATTTGTTAGTTACACAAAACGTGGCTAACACTAGTGTGTAATGTTTTAAGTTATTTTCCTTTTATTTTTTTTCCCTTGTAATATTGTTTGAAAATATCTCATCTCAATAACAAAGTCACATGCAGAATTTTTTTTACTATCTATATCTTAATTTTATGTAGAAGATAAATTGCAGCTCCTTCATTTTGTATTAATTTTCATTGTTTTTTCTTCAAATTGGACTATTATTTATATGGAATTCCATTAATTCGTGAATTTAATGAATTTTATGAGAACAGAGTCGGAGAGGAAGCTAGTAGGCAGATTGCCCCCTATTGCCACAAGTTACCTCTGCTTCTACGTCCACTCAAAGAATTCCACATCAAGTTCATACAATTTTTTTTTTAATAGTCATTTGTAGTTCTATACAACCAGTGATCATCCTGTCTTTAATAGTCACGCATTAACCAAGGATCACATAATAATCACTATTAAAATAAAAATTCATATACCCACCGGTTGGTAACTAAAGTAATATAAAGTATAACTTTAAAATCCTCCTAAAATTCTTTTTGTTCTCTCAAATTTCGTCAGTTCTTTAATGGAAAATATGATAACATGGAATATGGTATGCATTTCTTATAAGCCAAGGATAGGAGGAACCAACTTTCAATTCAAACCCAAAAATAATGTATTACTATATTTGGGTTTAGGTAACTGTATGGGTGTTCAAAGAAGAAATGCTTTTTGTCCTTGTCAATCAGTTAGAAAAATCTACAATTTTCTACTATTTCGTAAAAATGTTTCCTTTCTTGACTAACAGATGGAAAACACATGATGGCAGAGGAAAAAATAATTGATAATGATACAATTCCTTAGTCTTGTTTTGTCGAAAATACAGAAACAATATAGTCTGGTTTTCTTGCAAATGAAGGATAAGAAGATTTATGTTTGAATTTGTTCCCAATCAATACGTGAAGATATTTGCAGAAAGTTGCAAGTAACTGTATATTCAAAGAACGAGGAAATGCCTTCCCTTTTCCCTGAATATTTATGTGATGCACAGACCAATTTCCAACTTTGACTAGCAGTTGTAAGCAGTATTTTCCGAGAGAAAAGGATGTTAGTAATTTCAGTTGTATTTTTTATTTGTTTATTTATACCTCATTATTGTATTCGTTCAATTCTAATTTACATGTTGGTGTTAGTAATTTCATTGTAATGTTCCACGAAAACTTCTACTTGGAATCAAAACCATATTTAAATTAATGATATATAATACACACATCACGTCATCTTATTTTACCCAAGAGAAAAAGCTGTAACTTTCATGTGTTTGATGAAGTAAAATTACACTACCAGAGCCAGATTAACATTCAGAAATAGATATGAAATTTTCCGTTCTATTTTGCAGTTTCATTTCCTCTACCAGTTTTAAGAAATTTTCCTTTGAACCAATGACGAATGAAACCAACTCTGGGTAATTGCCTTATAAATAGCAGTACCAATATGTTGACTCCAAGCCACAGGGAAAGAAGAATATTGTGTAGCAAAGTATCAATCCAATTCAATTTCTTTCTTCATTTGGCACAATGAGTTCCAAGAGTTCACGGAAGATAACATCTCAAGGGGAGATTGAACCTACCTACGTCAACAATAAGCCAAAGACTAAGAATGCAAACCCATGAAAGATAGCATCTCAAGAAAATAAGCACCTACCTATTAGATATAAAATCATTATTAGGCATTCACCTAACAGTTTAAGTTTTTGAGTTGAACTGGTTCTTGACATAGTATCAGAACCGAATCCTTCTATGTGAAATTTTAGCACAAGGAATAAATGGGTCTGTGTTTTGTCCTCACTTCAAGTCTAAAGGTCTTTCTTATGCGTGGTTGTGTAAGATATAAAACTATTATTAGACTTTCCAACGGCAAGAATAAGCCAAAGACTAGGGTTACAATTCCAGGAAAGATAACAACTTACAAGTAAATGGTATTTCATCATCAAAATTCTTTTGTAAACTGCTTTTTACTCCATTCATGCAAAAGGCACAATGTTTCTTTGGCTATATGTAAGTTTCTTTGCTCATTCATTTCCAACTTGTCTTGCAGTTATGCATGAAGATAGGACCAATATTGGAATAATTAAGGAAGCAAGAAAGTTCCATATATGTCAGATACAATCCAACTATGATATTTATTTATTTTGTTTGTTAATTTGTGTTTCGTTTTTCTGGTCTGTTATATCTAGTAATAGAGATCACAAAAGCTAGTGTAGCTTTGAGAATCCGTTTCCTGTAGTTTCTTTTCCTTTTAATAGTTGAAAAATGTGTCGGTAACAAAGTGAATCGTTTCAGTTTTTTCATTTATGCCAAGAACAATGTTACTTGTAGACTCTTTATTTTATATTTGCGTACTGACGGAGCCAAGGTTTTATTTTGTAGGGGCCAAGACTAAAGGTTATTAGACAAAGGAAATTTTCAAACTACTATACAATGTATGTGTATGTACACTACATGAAATAAAGCTAATTGACACATAAAAAGATGGCTTAATTGCAATTTTGGTCCCCTTATTTTAACCACTTGAACGTTTTGGTCCCCCTTCTTTAAAAATGAACTATTGAGTCCCTTTATATTCATAAAATGTACAAGTTTAGTCCATTTATCTTTAAGTCAAAATTCTTAGGTTTATTTCAAGGTGTAAAGTTCTCTGATTCATAATCCCACTGTTCAGATTAAAGGGCTACATCTTGTGAACCTTCTTACTAAATTTGAGCTCGATCTAACGGTGAAACTCAGCCCAACATACCAAAACCATAAGTTTTCATCTAACCAAAAATTTAGACTTATTCACCGTTAGATCGAGCTGAAATTTAATGGAAAGATTCACAAGACGTAGCTCTTCAATCTGAACGGTGGGATTATGAATCAGAGAACTTTACAACTTGAAATAAACCTAAGAATTTTGACTTAAAGATAAATGGACTAAACTTGTATATTTTATGAATATAGAAGGACTCAATAGTTCAATTTTAAAGAAGGAGGACCAAAACGTTCAAGTGGTTAAAATAAGGGGACCAAAATTGCAATTAAGCCTAAAAAAATTCATGGGGCATTTTTGTTCAATCACCAATTGAGAGACAAGGACATTAGTGAAAAACTGAAAATTGTAATATTCTTAAGAGTCAAGTATAAAAGATTCTAAAAATCTTAGAGGGCAAAAAGAAACTATCTTAAAGTTTCACATGGTAAATATTAAATTTTCAGAAGTTTAAAGGAACTTAGGAATATTTTTACGTATGAAATGTCAAATTTTAAAAAATTCAAGGCAGTGAGGACTTTCGTGACCACACCCTTGCCTCCACCCATGGTAGCATTCTAAGTTTAATTGGGCTAACTGAAACTTTACTCCAACTAAAACTTCAATTGTAACATTGCCAAAAGATGCGCAAATAACCTTTTACTTGCATATAAGAAATTAATTTTGTCAACCATTTCAGTCATAACACTACTAAAAAGTTTGTTTTATATTATTAGAGTTGGGTAAATGAGTTGATTATGCATAGGGAAGATGTTAGCACTATACGATGCTCATTCTAGCGAACTGTTACCAATTTAATTTTATGTCACTTAGCATTGTTGAATAAAATTGGTACTTAAATTTATCTCTAAAATAAATTAAAAATATTTTAAAATTTGTATTTTTAAATGTGTCACATTGTCCTGTATATTACCAAGAGTGAAAAATGACTATGACAAGAGTGAGTGAAAAAATGCCATTATTTTCTAGAACAACACTACCTATAACAAGCTTAAATTGTTATGGCTTTGTAGATTTGTTCTTCTTTATTTTAGTAAAATTTATAAGAAAAATATTTTGAGTAAAACCCCTGTTTGGTCCTCGAAAGATAGGTTCGGTGACAGTTTAGTCCTCCAAAGATTTTCACCGACACTTTAGTCCTTGGAAGATTGTTCCGTCGGTCATTTTCGTCCTCCGCTTATGTCCGTTAATTGGACTTAACAGAAAAAGCCACGTGGCACGTTAAGTGCTGATGTGGCCGTTAAATGCTGATGTGGCACCTTAAAAAAAATTTAAAAAATTTCTCTCTCATCTCTCATCTCTCATCTCTCATCTCTCATCTCTCTCTCTCTCTCTCTCTCTCTCTCTCTCTCTCTATCACATACCTCAGCTCAACGATGTCTTCTCGTCGTTTATCCACTTGTCTTCTCGTCTCTTCCAAAAGATCGTGACGTCAATTTTATATTGTTGGTTTCGGATAGTTTTTACGAAACTCATCGCCTCTGCGCCTTCCAAAAGTTAAATCTGAACCGCGAACCAAGCTTTTCGTTTATGTTTGATGCCGCCCTGAGCGTTTGCTCTGTATTTTCCGCACGAACCAAGCCCTAACCCTAACACACCCACTCTTCTCATTCAGATCTCAGCTGATAATAGACTTCAGTACTCTCTTATGAATCTCAGATCTGTTAATTTAAAATTCGATTTGAAGCGATTGGAGCTGGTGTTAGGATTTCACAAGATTTTAATGTAATTTTCTTTTTTGGAATTTAAGGTCGTTTAGATTGAATTTTGTGGTTTTCTGATTGGTATGTGGTTTCAGTAGGGTGTTTTTCTTTTCTCCCTTGTTTTTTTTCTTCGTCTTGTTTCCGACTTTCCTAATTTGATTTAAACGGTTTAGCGGTTGTTGCTAATTAAAACTTATTTCAGCAAATTTTTTGATTGTCGTCGTTACTTTCATGTCAATTTCAGTGTTTTTTGGGTGGGCATGTTCTGGGAATGCATGCTCAAATTATGACTCAAACTCAATTTCTAATCCAAATTTATTCACAGGCATTAATTTGTTTGAAAGCTCATGTAAATTGGGATAAATTCAAGTCAAGCACCAGTGAATTAGAACCGGTATTGCATTTTATTGAATGCTCTGCTTTACTTTTCTGGTAATTACCGCGTTGGGATACCCCAGAAGCCTTGTTCTTTGATGGGAGAGGCAGCAATTTGTGTTGAAGTATTAGCAGATGGAAGGAGAGAAGATGATGAGGTATCAAGAACAGAACTGAAACGGGACTGCCAATGTCTTGCTGATACTGAACTTGACCAGTCTCCAAATAAGAAACAAGCAAAAGAAGTTTCAAATGATGACGTGCGCTCTGAGGTTTCCAACCCCAATACTTCTCCGAAAGAGAATGCCTTAACTTTTCAAGATATCAGTAGCCAACCTGCTGAATTGGAAAATATTAACCAGGCAGAGTGTGGTGAAGTTACGTCAACTTGCTTGGAGAATTCCAGTTCTGATGAGACCTTGAGTGATGGAGGGGCTAATCAGACTAACACTTCTCAGAATGAAAAAGATACGAGTAGTGCTTCCGTGACGTCCTGTGTTGTGTTGGAAATTCCCAAGCATGCTAGTACATCTGGGATCAGAAAGATCACTTTTAAGTTCAGTAAAAAGAAGGAGGACTATAGCTTTCGTATACCTCAGCTCCGAGAATAGAAGTGGTTCATTTTGTTTCTATACGCAATTCAAGATTTCGCCCAACATGATCACGAACGAAGACAGAGAATTGCGTAGATAGAGAGAGAGAGATGGTAGAGAGAGAAAGAGAGAGATGAGAGGGAGAGTGTGAGAGAGAGATGGTAGAGAGAGAAAGAGGTTGGCGGAGAGAGAGATTGGGGAAGAGAAAGATGAGAGTGAGAGAGAGTGAGAGAGAGATGAGAGATGAGAGAGAAATTTTTAAAATTTTTTTTAAGGTGCCACGTCAGCATTTAACGGCCACGTCAGCACTTAACGTGCCACGTGGCCTTTTCTGTTAAGTCCAATTAACGGACATAAGCGGAGGACGAAAATGACCGACGGAACAATCTTTCAAGGACTAAAGTGTCGGTGAAAATCTTTGGAGGACTAAACTGTCACCGAACCTATCTTTCGAGGACCAAACAGGGGTTTTACTCAAATATTTTTTTGCTTTAATTTTTATTATTAGACCTCGCCAACACCTTTGGCAAAATTTAAAAAGTAAATCCTCGAGTATTGGGTAGAAATACCAATTGTCATCACAATCCTCCCCTAATTTATTCTGTCATAGACAATGTTTAATTCTCTAAACAAAGATTATAATAAGTGAATAATGTAAAAGTAAAATATTTTGAAAAATACAATAGGTTCAAATTCATAAAAATAATAGTGATATTGGGAATTTCATAAGTCCCGCCAACGCTTTTGACAAATCGAAAAAATTATCCCTCACCTCAGGAATGTTAGGAAATATCGTTACCACGATTAATCCTTATTTTATTCCGTCGTCAAGAACGAAATTATATCATTTGCAAGGTAAAACTAAAGAAAAAAAAAGTCATGAAAATTGAGCACATAAAGTAAACAAAATAATAATTAAAAGCATGCTCATATTCAAGAAAATAATAGTTGGACTCACTCACTAAACAACACCAAATCTACATATCTTTTAGTCAAAGGAAGCTATATATTAAAAAAAAAGAAATAGACTTATCCTCAAAATAAGCCCAACCAAATCAGTACTAGAACAACAAGCTAAGAAAAAAAAAAAAAAAAGTAAGTTGGACCTTGTGTTCNAAAAAAAAAAAAAAGTAAGTTGGACCTTGTGTTCTCTCTGAATCTTGTGTCTTTTCCAATTCCGTTGGGAACCTATATATTTATAAGGAAAGAGTGATGACCAATTGTTATAGCTGATCATTTCTGAATAATTTTTACAATTACACCCATGGATAATTACTGGTTTTGACAGTATTGAGGTGATGGAGGAGAGTTAAATAGAGAGAAAGTGAGGCAGCCATTGCTGCAGGATAGTGGAACGTGTTCTTGTAGTGCTTCTGCGCGATGGATGTACCAATTTGTTTTGCCCTGGCTTTTCTTTTGTCTTCTTTTCTTTTTTGTTTTCTATTTGAATTCTAAATAAAAAATTTAGATATTTGTAACTTGGATCAAAATTGACCAAGCCCTCTAGTACAAATGGGCCAATATAAATGGACCCAGCCCAAGAAAGGATGAGAAAACCCAATTAAACTAAATAAATAGAAAAAGAAAAGAATGATTAAATCAATTAAAACAAATGTGATTGATATAAAAATAGAGTCTAATCAAATTGAAGTTGATCCAGACAAAATTGGGTATGAAAAATGGATATCAAAACTCTCCAATGCAAGTAATTAAATTCTTGTGGAGAATGAAATTTTTTAAAGATTTTGATTTCAACTTATAGATAAGTTTCTTGTGCAAGCAATTAAATTCATCTATATTTATATCTATAATATTATAAAGGTAAGTTCCCATTTAATATCCCTATATTAGTATTTCAAAAAATTATATTAAATTTTTAAATTTAGTAGCTAGTGGTAACTAATATACCTAAATTTTTCTCACTTCTTAAGTAGTTTTGCGTTTTCACATAAATTTGTATATTGTAAATTTGTATATTGTTGTATGTCTAGGAAGAACTAACTTCAACAAAACCATGCTAATAAAACAATAGAGGCCTCTTATTAGGCCTGTTATTATGTAGCTTCCATTGAAACCCAAAAAAAAAAAGTTTTTCATTGCAATCTAAGCAAATTGCATTTTTTTTCTTTTTTACTGTGGAGGAGGGCGTAAGGTGGGATCAAACATGACTATTGTGGAAAGAGTTTGAATAAACACTCTGCAATGATCCACTTAAAAATGTTTGTGTCAAATCTTGAGTATACAGATCAACATGTATAAGAATAATGCAATAGAAATGGTATAATTCGAGGACCACTTTCCTTCAATGTTTCAGCAAAAAATAGATTGCGTATTACATGTCAGTCGAGCTTTGTTTGTCTAACACTAATTAAGTTTTCTGCCCTGATAATTGTATCTTCAAAAAATATTTTCTAAAAGGTTTTTGGTCCTGGTTAAAAATAGGATTTGGATCTCTAAATTGATGTACTTTAGAGAGTAACATACTGAAAGATAATTATTAATTAAAAAAAATTGATTTGACAGCTGAGATTGTGGTTAAGTTTTTTGGTAACAACAAGTTTAGGGTGAGGGAGACTATCTTATTTTAAGGTCAGGGCATACCACAAGTCTCAATGATAGCTTACAATGATACTTAAAAACTACCTACTAAATGTGAACTTTTAGTAATGGGATTCAAACCTAGGCTTTACAAGCAAAATAGTTGAATCCTTACTAGCTAAATCAACCTACATTGGGATTGTGATAAAGTGTATGCACTTAGACGAGGATTTATAGATTTTTCAAAATTCACTTCTTCGATTCTCTCATTAATGATTGTAAGAAGGGTATTTTACTCTCTAAACACTTTAGAGGATCTGGATAAAAAGGATAATAAGATAAATATCCTAGAACTATCTTATATACTCACATATTCTTCTTCATATAATAAGAAAAAATAAGCAAAATATTGCCAACAGTATAAGAAATTTCTTGGATTCTAACGAAAATTTTCCATTGGAATTGTATTTTCCATTAGAACTTGGGTATGGAAAAAAAATTCCAACAGAAAATTCCGTTGGAATTTCCTATTTATTGATTCTTTTACTTTTTAAAAAAATTCCAACAGTAATTTCCTTAGGAATTACCCTTGGAATTTTTAATTTATCATTTATCATTTACCATAATAATACTTTTGGCAATAATATGCAAAATGCAATCATATATGCTAAAGGGAGAAAAACTAAATTGATTCCACAAGGCAGTACAAAATGGTATAAAGTCAATAAAGGACTAAAATATTGTTTTCGTCTCTGACTTTTTTTAACGTTCTCAGTTTAGTCTCTGAGTACAAGACATTCTCAAAAAGGTCCCTCACTTATTATTTTTGCTTCATTTAAGTCCTTCTGTCAAGATGCCGCGTAGCATACTAATGGAAGTGTTTATGTCTCTGACTTTTGTGCACTTTTTCAGTTTAGTCAATGAGTGCAAGGCGTTTTCAAAAAAGCTCCTCATCTATCATTTTCGCTTCATTTAAGTCCTTCTATCAAGAAGCCGCTTAGTGCACTAACAAAAGTGCATTATGTGTCTAGTTAAAAGATGACATGAAAGGTTGAAATGCCAACTAAGACCGTAAATAATCCAACCATCAAACAGCAACATTATATCTTAGCTTGCCTTGACCTAGGTGGTGTTTGCTTTTCATGTTATGTAATTTTATTCTTTTTGGCTACTGATGTATTTATATGTTAAGGAAGTTTGGATTATGGCTTTCATGTCATGTCATGTCATGTAATTTTTTTTTTTGCTATTGATGTAATGTAGCATTTGTCTGTAATGGAAATGGATCATCTATGTAAGTTTGGATTATGGCTTTCATGTTATGTAATTTTTTTTTATTTTGCTACTGATTTAATGTAGCATTTTTTTGTTAAGGAAATGGATCATATAGGTAAGTTTGGATCATAGCTTTCATGTCATGTAATTTTCTTTTTGCTATTGATGTAACGTAGCATTTGTCTATTAGGAAAATAGGTCATATAAGTCCTTGATAATAACAGTAATATGATCCATTTCCTTAACAAACTAAAAAGAAAATTATATAACATGAAAGCCATGATCCAAACTTACCCATATCCATTTCCTTAACAAACAAATGCTACATTAAATCAGTAGCAAAAAAAAAAAAATGTACATGATATGAAAGTCATAATCTAAACTTACACATATGATCCATTTTCATTATAGACAAATGCTACATTACATCAGTAGCAATAAAAAAAGTTACATGACATGACATAAAAGCCATAATCCAAACTTCCCTAAAATACAAATACATCAATAGCAAAAATAAAATAAAGTTATATGACATGAAAAGCAAACACCACCCATGTCAAAACAAGTTAAGATAAAACATTGTCGTTTAAAGTGGTTGGGTTATTTGGGATCTTAGTTGGCATTTCAAGCTACCATGTCATCTTTTAACTAGACACATAAACTCTGTTATTGGCCGAACCACTATAAAAATTCTAGGCTAAATCTCTCTACCCTTCTCTCTTTTATTCACATGCTATATGTCTTTAAATCTGTTGCATAACTAGCTCTATTGTTCTAATATTGTTAAGCTCACTATTTCTTGCCTTATAAATTGTTATATTCATATATGCAAGAATCTATCTTTTCGATCTAAATAGATATCTGGTTCATGTTCTGAGTTTTCATATTATGATTAATCTCTATTAAGTTATTTATTGGTTTTATAATAACCATCTCTGAAACGAGTTTTGATTATAAACTGGTTATTCCAGAAATTGTTTTAATATGTAATTCCACATTATTTTTTCTTTTATCTCATATTCCCCCTTCTAGGAGCATACCTACACTCTCACATCTCTATTAACAATTTTTCTTATGTGTACCGTTAAGTGATGATATGTCACCATTAATTGTTTTGTTGGACATTTGGGTCAACCCCACTTGGACTAAAATACCTTAGCCCCAGAAACTACACCGTTTTCGCCTCAAAGAATGCTACTTGAAAATTCTTTCTTAGTTCAACCAATCCAATCTTCCCGAAACTTCAAACTTTGCTACCAATCTGATTTCAGAAAATGGGCATAGAACTATATCACAGGCAATTTAACATTGAGAATTGGCCAAAAACTATAGAGATGCAAATAAAAATTACATCAAAACTTAAGTTTAAAAAGTGTGAGGCAGTATGAAAATTTCAGTGTGCTCTTAGCATTTCTCTTGTTTTTTATTATATATATATATATGTTACAACTTCTCTATATGTTTATCGTGTTTAAAGGCTTTTGTTATTAGCCTTAAAGACATTCGGTTATGGCTCTGTAACTACATTATAAAATGCTTTGAAGTGCTTTTATTGGCTGAATGGTTATGGCTTTAAATTGGCTAACATATGGCTGTTTTATTGGTGCTTTGATTCTTTGTTTTTAAAAGATTATAACACTTATTTAATTGTGGCCAACAGCTAGAATTTAGAAAGGTGGTACACTACACTATATATATGTGTATGTGCTTCTACAATTGAAATATGAGATACATTTTTAAGTGCATCCTAATTGTAGTGTGTGCATATTACTTGCTTATATTGTGTGAGTAAACACTTGTGTAGAGAAGGGTGTTGGAGAGAGTCCTTTCCTCCTGTTTGTACAGAATATTGGAGGATAAACGGTGTGGCTACCGGGCTATTGTATCCTGGAGGCAACACGTCTAGAACTCGTTGCACCTGGTGGATATACTAAAAATCACCTGCGAGAGGTGTGAATTGTCTTAAAGAAAGCGAGATACCCGTGCCTCATCCTGGTGCCACATCTCTAATTTTTCTCTAACCTATTGTTATTATTTGTATTTTATTTTTATTTTGTAGGCTTGGCAACATCAATTTTAAGACAATTCAAATCTAGACTTATTTCCTAGGGATCCTACAATCAAATGTAATGGAGGTGTTGGTGATCTCAACAAGAAAAAGGAAACAAGCTTAGAGAGTTTGATCACTCACATTAGAGTGGAGGAAGAAGCTAGAAGCCAAGACATGCTTATGACTCAAAATGGCAATGGTAGTTCCACAACTACCACCAAGGTACATGCTCTTGGAACTAGTGACTCTTTGCCTAAAGGTCGAAATCAAAATGTTGTTTTGAAGCCATATAAGAAGGGGATGAAAAAGTCATACAAGAAAAGCCCATATAATAATAAGGGAAACTTCACCCAAAAGAGAAATGAACCACCCTTTAAACCTTCTTCATGTTTTGTTTGTGACAAGCATGGGCATTTTGCAAAAAATTGTAGATACCAGAAACGTGGGCCTAATTCTCAAGCCAACGTTACCGAAGAGCCACTTGTGGCTATGATTACTGAAGTTAACATGCTTGAAGGGTCAAAAGGTTGGTGGGCTGATTTTGGTGCTACCAGGCACGTTTGTTTTGAAAAGGATTGGTTCAAGGTGTACAAACCTTATGAGAATCCCAAGGAAATAATGCTTGGTGATGCCCATACTACTAAAGTTTTGGGTGAAGGTGATGTGGAATTGAGCTTTTCTTCTGGGCGTGTTCTCACTCTCAAGAATGTACTCTTTACCCCCCCCCCCCCCAACAAAATGAAGAAGAATCTTATGTCTTCATATCTCCTCCTTAATAAGGCTGGCTTCAAACAAACTATTGAATCTAATCAATATGTAATTACTAAAAATGGAATGTTTGTGGCCAAAGGGTATGCTAGTGATGGTGTGTTCAAATTGAATGTTGACATGATTAATATATCTTCAAGTTCTGTTTATTTGCTTTCTTCTGTTAATTTTTGGCATGAGCGTTTATGTCATATAAATAGCAAATATGTGCAAAGGATGAGTAACTTAGGATTAATTCCTAAACTAAGCAAAGATTTTGAAAAATGTGATTTTTGTATTATGTCAAAAATCACAAGAGGATCTCATAAGAGTGTTACGAGAGATTTTGACTTTTTGGATTTGATTCATACTGATATTTGTGAATTTGATGGTGTTTTGACTCATGGAGGAAAAAGGTATTTTATCACTTTTATAGAAGACTTTTCAAAATATACTTATGTATATTTGATGGCACATAAAAGTGAAACTTTTGAGAAATTAAAAAAATTTCTAAAAGAAGTTGAAAATCAATGTGAAAAGAAAATAAAGTGTTTTCAAAGTGATAGAGGAAGAGAGTATGAATCAAATGAATTGAATAATTTTATTCAAAGTTTAGGAATTATTCAAGAAGTTACTCCTCCTTATTCACCTGCCTCTAATGGAGTTGCTGAATGTAAAAATAGAACTCTTATTAATCTTACAAATTCTATGCTTTTACATTCAAGTGCTCCATATAGTTTTTGGGGTAAAGCTATTTTGACTGTCTGTTATGTTCTTAACCGTGTTCCTCACAAACAGTTTTTTAAAACTCCTTTTGCATTATGGAAAGGGCATAAGCCTAGTTTGAGTTATTTTAAAGTTTGGGGTTGTTTAGCCTATGTGAGGATTGTAGATCCGAAAAGATCTAAATTAGGTGCTCAAGCTTCTACTTGTGCTTTTGTTGGTTATACTTTGAATAGTACAACATATAGATTTTTTGATCTTGAACACAATGTGATTATAGAATCAAGTGATGCTATTTTTCATGAAAATAAATTTCCTTTAAATTTAAAAATATTAGGGGTACATGACTTTTAAATGGAAACGAACCTCACTCTTCTACTCCTTCTACTTCTATACAAGTTGAAAGAAATTTTGAAATAGAGCCTAGAAGGAGTAAAAGAGCTAGAGTGGAAAAGTATTTTGGTCCTGATTAGATAATTTATAATGTGGAGGATACTCCAACTTTTTTGCAAGAAGCTCACATGATTCTATTTTCTGGAAATAAGCAAGAAATGATGAAATGGAATCTCTTGTGTCTAATAGAACATGGAAATCAGTTGATTTGCCTCCTAGTTGTATAGTTATTGGTTGTAAATGGGCTTTAAGGAAAAAGTTGAAACCTGATGGTACTATAGAAAAATACAAAGCCAGGTTGGTGGCTAAGGGTTTTACTCAAAAAGAAGATTTAGATTTCTTTCATACTTTTTCTCTTGTTGCTAGAATTACATCTATTAGATTGTTGATTGCTATTGCTGCTATTCATAAAATGTATATTCATCAAATGGATGTAAAGATAGCTTTTTTGAATGAAGATTTAGATGAAGAGATATATATGCAACAACCTGAAGGTTTTGTTGTGGAAGGCCAAGAGAAAAAGGTATGCAAATTGATTAAGTCTTTGTATGGACTTAAACAAGCACCTAAGCAATGACATGAGAAATTTGATTTGTGTATGCTTGAAAATGGTTTTAAATCTAGTGAATGTAATAAATGTTTGGATTTCAAATATGTTGATAATTCTCATGTTATTATAAGCTTGTATGTTGATGATTTGTTAATTTTTGGTACAATCTTATCTATTATAGAAGGTACTAAAAATTTGCTTCATAATAATTTTACCATGAAAGATCTTGGTGAAGCAAATGTTATTCTTGGCATGAGAATCACTAGAATGCATGATGGAATTTTTCTTGATCAATCTCATTATGTAGAGAAAGTTTTGAACAAATTTGGTTATAATAATGCTAAGCATATCCTAACTCCTTTATCTACTAATGTTAGTTTATATCCTACTTCGGAGGATAGATTTATTGTGAGACAAGAGGAATATGCTAGTATTGTTGGGAGTCTTCGTTATTTAACTGATTGTACAAGGCCTGATATTTCATTTGTAGTTGGACTACTTGGTAGATTTACTGGTAAACCAAGTATAGAACATTGGCATGAAGGTTACCATGTTACGAGATATTTGTGTGATACTAAAAATTATGGTTTATTTTATAAAAGATATCCAGTTGTGGTTGAAGCTTATGCTGATGCTGATTACAATACATCAGGTGACTCTCTTTGTACTTCTGGTTATATATTTACTTTGGGTGGTTGTGCAATTTATTGGAAATCTAAGAAACAACAAATAATTGGAAACTCAACCATGGAAGCTAAGCTTATTGCTCTAGTAGTAGCTAGTGGTGAGACTAGCTGGTTGATAGATTTATTATATGAAATTCCTGTTTGTGAAAAACCAGTACCAGATATATTGATATATTGTGATAGTACTGCTACTATTGGTAGAGTACAAAATCGTTACTATAATGGTAAATCCAAACTTGTAAGGATGAAACATAATATTGTGAGATTTTACATAAATAATGATACCATACATGTGAGTTATGTAAGATCAGAGAATAATCTTGCGGATACGTTAACAAAATCTCTAAATAGAGAAAATGTTTGGAATACATCAAGAGGGATGGGGTTGAAGCCCAAAGAAAAGCATACTACTTATGAGGATACCCTACCTAGTGATTAGAGATCCTAAGAACTAGGTTCAAAGGGAAAAACGAATCACAGAGTAAGTCATGAGTGTGGGATACACCATATATTTAAGAGAATATTCTTCTCATAGACCATCCCTAAGGTGTAGGTGTATCTATCTTGCAAAATAATGGAGGATGAGTTTTCTAAAACTCTTAATTAATTTTGTGACTCTTAAGAATGGAGTGTCACAAAATGGCAAGAGCACCCTTGACAAATTCACCTATATGAGTATTGTGAAGTGAGGCTGCTTCTATGAGGATTAGGGCTTAATTCTCGAATGCTACTCATGAAACCAGGATAACGCACAAAGGCCGGTTCAATGTGTGGGCTTAGGACTCTATATTGCACTTGGATTATTATGTGTAAGACATATATCTTGTCTCCCTTAAGCATTCGTAGTTCAAGGCAATAGACCACTATTGGCTCTAGAACAAGTATATATATTTTTTACTAAGTAGAGGTTCAAGGCAATGCTACATCTATTATGGATAATAGTTTGTCTCTACCTAAGTGTCTACGTGTTTGTGTTTTGTGTTTATTTTTATAAAAATAAGTGGGGGATTGTTGGTATTTTTATTAAAAATAAATATATATATATGTTACAACTTCTCTATATGTTTATTGTGTTTAAAGGCTTTTGTTATTAGCCTTAAAGACATTCGGTTATGGCTCTGTAACTACATTATAAAATGCTTTGAAGTGCTTTGATTGACTGAATGGTTATGGCTTTAAATTGGCTAACATATGGCTATTTTATTGGTGCTTTGATTCCTTGTTTTTAAAAGCTTATAACACTTATTTAATTGAGACCAACAACTAGAATTTGGAAAGGTGGTACACTACACTATATATATGTGTATGTGCTTCTACAATTGAAATATGAGATACATTTTTAAGTGCATCCTAATTGTAGTGTGTGTGTATATTACTTGCTTATATTGTGTGAGTAAACACTTGGGTAAAGAAGGGTGTTGGAGAGAGTCATTTCCTCCTGTTTGTGCAGAATATTGGAGGATAAACGGTATGGCTACCGGGCTGTTGTATCTTGGAGGCAACGTGTCTAGAACTTGCTGCACCTGGTGGATATACTAAAAATCACCTGCGAGAAGCGTGAATTGTCTTAAAGAAAACGAGATACCTGTGCCTCATCCTGGTGCCACTTCTCAAATTTTCTCTAACCTATTGTTATTATTTGTATTTTATTTTCTATTTTGTAGGCTTGGGAACATCATCTCTGATATTGTAATTGGAAACATAGAGTGCACACTTTCAAGTTAAAAGCTATTTTGGAAAGTTGAACAGTGGAGAAATGGTTGTACTTGTTGTTTTGCGGATCTTCCACATATGGGCAAGGAACTAAATGTCGTGTCGAGGTACCGTTTCGGTCACTCAAGAAACGGAAACGTTTCGGAAACGTTTCGGAAATTTCGTGGAAACGGAAGATTTTTTAAGAAATGTTTTAAATAATTTTAAGCAATAACTTTTTTTAATTTTAAAAGATTCTAACATAATAATAGTGATAAAAATATATAAAATTAGATAATATAGTATTGAATAATTACATTTGTAACCAAATAACATTAATATAATCAATGTCCAAAAATGTTTAAAACATTTGAGATACATAAAACTTAATTAAAAGTACATATTATACTTTAAGTTTCAAATTACACAATACATAATCAACAAAAACATATTAAAAAGTTCAAATCAATTAGCAGTAGAATGTCTAGGGGGTAAATATCCAGAACTTGGATATAATCTAAGAGGAAATTGATAATGCTTCTCCACATAGTCACAATAATTAATCCAAGTCATGTAAGAGCAGTAATAATTATCATAATCCCTCTTAAATTTTTCAAAATCCTCCATATAGTATGTTGGAAGACACCAATCAACCTGTGAGGATGATGAGTATAATGAGCCATAATTATGTGCAGAAGATGATGAATCATGCCCAGAACTCTGACCACGTGCTGAAGATGATAAAGTATAACCAAATCTATTAGACTCACATCCACGAGTATTAAGTGAAGAAAAATTAGAAGCCAATTCTTCAACATCTTGCATTTCAACATCTTGCATTTCAACATCATTATCACTTGGTCTATTATAGTCAAAAGGCCTATAACCATGATCAGTATCTTCAGTGCAATATTGAAATCCTTGTTCTGATGTGAAAACCATACCTGGTGAATAATGACTTCTTTCACCACCCTTATCAGTACTTGTGACATTTTCACCACCTACTTCACCACCATCACCTGGATCAGTATCAGTATCAGTATCATCATCTGATTCCTCATCAACATCAGCAGTAGGTGAAAATTCATGATGTGTTGATCCTCTCATCAAATTTTCAAACTCCTCATCTGTAGTTATTCTATTTGGTTGCTTGCCACTAACTTTTAGTTGAGTAGTTTGTGAATTTGACCATCGATTAGCAAATGTAGCCAAATAAGTATTTGGCCTAATATTTCCAGTATCTTCATCCAATTCATCTAATAGTGCATCACCAGGATCATCTAACCATTCTGAAATACCATCATATTCTTCAAAAATTGTGGTCAAATCTATTGCTTTGAAGTCAGCACCTTGTTCATTATGCTCCTTCATAATATGCTTCAATTTCAATCGCATGTTATATTGTGCAAAAACAAGCTTCTCTAATTTATCATAATTCAAACGATTGCGGACTTTTGTGTGAATAAGTGCAAATGTGCTCCAATTTCTTTCGCACCCACTAGACGAAGCTGTTTGTGACAATATTCTTATTGCAATTTTTCTTAAATTTGGAGCATCAGTGCCATGCATAAGCCACCATTCAGCTGCAAATTAAAATTGGTGGAAATTAGTTAGTAATATATTGAAATGTTTCCATATACACATAGCAATTATCTTACTAATATAATAAGTCCAACCTGGATCTGTTTTATCTCTTCCTTTGATAGCTAATTTGTTGGAAAATCCATACATGGCATCTCGAAATATTTTGACCTACATAAAAAATTTAGTACAGGTAATTATTAGATATTCTTATCACAAATGAGAAAGATAAAGAAAAAATTATAAATACCTCATTGAGTGCATAGGAAGCTTTAGTTGAGCTTGGCTCTAATCTAGAAATCACATGCTTAAGCGCTTTCAACAAATGTTCTTGAGCTCCAAGGTTTTCAGAGTATTGATATGATGGATTCAAGTAATATGCTTTTTTCATGTATAAATCAAGAATAAAATATCAATTACTATAGTTAAAGATAAAATAAATATGAATGTATTACAAAAATAACATAAATAAAAATGTATAATCAAATATTTAATACCTGCCATATGAATATCACTGATTATTTGTTTATGCCAACGATAGTCAATCATATCAATATACTTTTTGCCTGACTTAGGAGCCATCTCTTGAATTGTTGATCTTGCTTTGCACATTGCTGCATAAACATATGGCATTGTAGCTTGCTTTTCTCCATCAACCAACTTTAGAACTTTAGCAATTGGTATATGTATATCAACAATTTTCTTAACATTCTTCCAAAAATTTGGATCTAATATAGTGGCATGAACTCGTGCTCCAGCTGAATCCCTATTAGCTGAATTCCTATACCATTCATCTGAAGTAACCATTCTTTGCAGCCCATTTTTTTGCTCCATAAGACTTGCAAGAGCAATATAATTGGTTGCAAACCGTGTTTGAGCAGGTCTAATCAACTCTCCTGTGCAATAGGTTCTCATCATGTGAAGAATTTTGGAATGATTGTAAATAAAATTGGTGCACCTTTTAGCATCTTCCAAAACCTTCTCAACTTCTTTAAATTTTGCAAAATCATGCAATATTAGATCAAGAGAATGAGCAGCACAAGAAGTCCAATACAAGTGTGGTCTCTTCTGCATCAATAACTCACCAGCCTTCTTGTATGCAGATGCATTATCTGTAATGATTTGCACAACATTAGTTTCACCGATCTCTTCAACCACTTGGTCCATCAAGCTAAAAATATACTTGGCATCTTTTTCTCTTCCACTTGTATTAATTGACTTGTGAAAAACTATTCTCCCATCACAGTAGATCAAAAAGTTTATGATTGCTAAACGGGATATAGATTGCCAACCATCGCACATAATTGTGACACCATAAATTGCCCATTTCTTCTTAAAATTTTCTATGTATTCTTTTATCTCTTCTATTTCATCATCAAGAATTGGGCCACCAATATCATAAGGAGTAGGACCTTGCACCCCAACACCCGCACGTGCAATTTCATCAATCATGATATCATAAAAAGGACCCTGGGCTTTGTTTGGTGGAATATTTTGATAAATAAAGAATTTACCAATTGCTTGCTTTGCTGACTTTGCCCATTTTTTGGGATTCCACAAATGGTGCAACTTTTGTTGATAAACATCTCGTTGGCGATATATTGAAGGATTCATCTCTTCCTTGGTTGGACCCTTTTCTTTTTTTTTGCTAAAGATTTTGCTTGTAGACTCTTTTACACTTTCACTACGAAAAAAAGGTCTTTTTCCTTTCTTTGATATTGGTTGAAAATGACCATATTGATGTCCTCTTTCTGCCCTGTGTATATCTTCAATAGATATCTGTTTTGCATATTCTAACTCTTCTTTCTCTCGAATTGTCATATCATCATCTGAATCTTCAGATGATATCTCTTCAATGCCAGCTCTTCTTCTAGCTCCACCCATTAGATTTTCCCTCATTTCAGCTCTTGCAGTAGCTAATTGTTCATTCTCTTTCTTTTTGCCCTTCAAAAGTTCTCTCATTTTCTTAGAAATTTCTAAAGGACATTTTTCACATTTCTCAACATTGGGATAACCCCCAGCTAAGTGTTGCTTCAATCTAGTCACACCACCACCTTTCATTATTTTATGACAAAAATTGCATTGTACATGTTGTCTATTTCCACCCAACATTTCTCCATAAGTCCAACCAGGATCTTTTTTTTTTTTTTTTTTCTCCTTTGGATCTTCCTCTATTAATATTTCTTTCCCCCTACTTGAACTCATACCTGTATCCCAAAAATAATAATACAAATATGTAACTAAAAAATAAACTAAACTCTATAGCTTAAGATAATCATTCTATTTTTTTCATCCAAAATACCATGAAAATAACAAATGAGAGCATTTATAAAACTTCAGCATTTTCAATTTTGTAGCTCATTGCTTCAAGTTCCCATAGTACTTCAAATGGGGCTACGAGTCTTTATCTACATGTTTCTAAAGTAAAATGAAAATATGATCTATCTAAATATAACATATAACTTTATTCTCTTATTTGTTGCTGTAAAATAATCTAATCAATAGTGGAAAAGCATAACTAAAGAAAAGAATAGTACAAAGAAAATTCATGGTGCACAATTAGAAATTTAGAATCCTCTATGGTAATTATATCAGCAACAAGCAAAGAAATCAGTTTTTACTCACTAGCTCTCACCAAATTTTCATCAAATAAAAAGCTTCCAACATGAAGCTTGTCACTTGCGACTAAAACTTAAAAAAAAATAGTATGAAAGAGAAACCATGTGCACCACTTCCAGTAATTTTCTATTTCTTTTAAGACAGAGATGCACTACTCCATCTACAGAAGACTAAGGAGAAGACATTTTTTTTTTTGTATTGTTTATTATGATTGATTTTTAGTTCAAGGGCACTCTTCCTAATATGAGTTTAAGATAGAATAAGACCCAATACCCAAAGGAAAGATAACCATAAATCACAAATTAGAGGGCTAGAAAATGCAAGATCAAGAGGGCTAGAAAAGACTAACCTTCAGGCAGAGAAATTAACTTTCAATGGAAAATGCAGCTGGGCAGCTTCAGAATTTTTCTCTATTTCGCACAACCAAGTTGAAGGTTGGTGGAGTGAAGGTTGAGAAATACTGGACTCAAACCGTATCTTTTGTTCTTATTTAACTTTAACAATTATTGTGCAGCTGGGCAGCTTCAGATTTTTTCTCTATTTCGCACAACTAAGTTGAAGGTTGGTGGAGTGAAGGTTGAGAAATAATGGAGTCAAACTGTATCTTTTGTTCTTATTTAACTTTACCAATTATTGTCCTTTCTCATTCATGTATTGTGATATAAATTGTCACATCTTTTATTTTTTTTTGGTTGCTTTTGATTCTTTTTCAGTTTGCTTTTGCTTATCTTTTTTTTTCTTTTTGGTTGAACAACGGGGCAAGAGACCAACAAAAGCAAAATGCAGAAACTACCCAGGGACTACTCTAGTCGTCGAAACACCCAAAAAATCCCCAACCAAAAGCTACCTAATACACAAAGGACAAACAAAGAATTGAACAACACAAAACCAGGCCACATGCCCCTTCCTAGCTAAGGCATCACCGCATGCATTACTCTCTCTAAACACATCCTTTATAACAAGCTCCCATCCTCGACTCTGAAACTCTAAAACTCTAAAACTTAGAACCATCAGAGTTAAAGCATGCAGAGGGGACATTAGTTGAATGGCACCCAAAGGTTGATTCAAACTATAGTTCGCCAACCAATCAGCGCAACAGTTTCCTTGTCTGCCTACGTGGTTCAACTTAACGTGCCACTCCTTATGCAGCAAACCAGAAATCTTGGAGAAAAATTGGAGGTGCCTTCCACCCACGAGAACCTGGCCAGAGAGACTCTTAATAGCAGACTGCAAATCACGATAAACTTCATATTAGAAGCTACTGCTGCTGGTTTACGTGGCTGGGTGTGATGCTTGGTGAAGTGGCTTGGTCCTTGGTTGTTGCTTCTACACAACTCACCCCTATCTGTTGCACTGCTCTATTGGTTTAGCTGCGGAACTTGCTTTGAAATTAAGTGCACTAACGAGTGCCATCCCAGTAGTCCTTCCATCTTCGTCACTGCCACCAACTTTTGCTCTCTGAACTATGCTCAAACCAGTAACAATGGCGGCTAGTGCAACTCATCTCGCTCCCACTTCAACCTTACCATGACAATGTTCTTTAAGATTAAGTTGCCCATTACTCTTGGCATCGTCACTCTGGTCTTCTCCCGAAGATTCGACAGTAGCCAAGCATGCAAGGGAAGAGCGAAGCTTGAAGTCACCAAAACTCTCGTCGTCGTCGTCGTCGTCCTCCGCTGATAAGCCAAGAACTGTGAATGGCTTCCTATGTTTTCATGCATGATGCATCCATTATAGCTATGAAGTGTTTATATATAAAGGGTGCAACCTATTTGTGTTCTTTAATAGAAATACTCTACTGAAGAGCTTTTCTTAGCTTTACTTCTCTTGCTTATGGAAATCTCTCTATTATTTACGCACATGTGAACATGCACAAATACACAAAATCTTCATTGTGCATGATGCTTACATTTTTAACTACAGAAATAAAAATCACAAGCAAGAAGATCTCATCGTGTGCCTATAAAAAATCCTAAGTTCCCAAGCTAAGTTCATGGTGTGCGGTGTGCCAAATCAACGTGGAGTGCATGGCTGAGTCAACTCGGGGTACATTGAACTCACCGAGTCATGCAACTAGTTCACCATGGTATTGCCGTATTGGAAGTGGCCATGCTTCTCTCTCTCCCACTATTCTGTTTCTGGCTTTCTACTGCACTTATTTAGTTTTCAGTTATTTCTTTTGGTAGCACATTTAGTAGCTTGTTTTCTGTAGTTAGTTTGTTAGTTGGTTTGTAGTTATTTAAGGAGTTCCACTCTCTGCTTTATGAGCTTCTTTGCTTTCTGGACAGTTTGTGGCGCTTTGCTCAGTTACATTCATGTTCCCCAGTCTCACCTCTTCTTCTCCCTTATGCTCTTCCTTTCTCTTCGGTTTCTTATCTTCTTCCTCTACTAAATACTAGTGAATGTACTCTGATATGAATTTCAGTAGCCTGTGTGATCAACATATGCAGGAAGTGAAGGGCATTATGCACCTGGGTTTTGATATTCTTATGGCAGAGCTGTTGTTGTTAACGTGAGCTTTGGACACTCTTAGCCTCTTAGGTACCTACGGAGATTAGTGAGGACTGAGGATGCTGTCATGACTCATGACCCAGTAGCCCCAAAGGAATGACCGAAGACGTTGGGCACCCACCATGCTGTTCATTCAGTTTGTTTCGATACCCAGCTGGAAATTTCGTGTGTTTCTGTCAGTTTCCACCGAAATGCACCGACAACAGCATGTTTCCATGGAAACAGGAGAATTTCTGAACTGCACCCTCGTGTCGTGTCGTGCATGAAGGAAATGGAAAATTTTCGTGCGTTTCGGACGAAACGACACGACATTTAGTTCCTTGCATATGGGCTGAGTTCTTTCGCATCCTTTGGAAACTTTTAGTACTTGTTTCTTTGGTGTCTGTATAATGCTGCTCCACAACATTAGAAAACCAGTTCATAGAATAACTAGGGATACACTTTGAAGAGAAGAATCAACAGTTTATGTTTGAAAGTTTATATCCATGAAAGTGACGATTATTTTTTTTTTTTCTTTTCTGGGTGCACAGTTGACTATAATATTCAACCATTTATAGTCGGGCCTTTGCCAACTTATTAATGGCCCAAATCTCAACAACTTGTAAACTCTAGACATAAATAGAAACCGGTCTTCTACAATCAAACTTCTTCCAAACCTCTCAAGATAAACCTTCCAAAGTAATTTTTTTTTATCATGATTCTATTTGTAATGTATACTTTTTTACTGAATTCTTTATAAATATTCTCGTCAAGTAATGAAACATAATCACATTGACACTACTAGTGTTTTTGACTTATAGCACACTATTTATTTTATTTTTAGTTTACTAGAGGCTATACAATACGACATAACTTATCGCATTCCATAATTCTAACCCATTCGCCCAAGAGATTTGAACATTGGTGTTTTTCAAACATCATTTTGTCCTCTAAGGAGTATTGGGTAAATTTATTAATTGTCGTCACAATCCTCTCCCTATTTATTTCGTTGTAGGCAAAGTTTAATTATTTTAAAAAAAGATTATAATAAGTGAAGAATGTAAAAATAAAATGCTTTAAAGAGTGATATTGAGTATTTTATAAGTTTTGCCAGAGCTTTTGGCAACACAGAGAAAGTATCTCTCACCTCAAGAATGTCAAGAAATATTGTCACCACAATTATTTCCTATTTTATTTCGTTGTCGGGACTTTGATTTTATTTGTAAAAATGACTAAAAATAGAAAAGATAAAAATAAATTGGTGTCATTAAGATAAAATAATAATAATAATAATAATAATAAGCATAGAACAAATAAATAAAAACTATAAAAATGAATAAATAAATTAGAATGACCAAAAAATAATACAAGAGTCCCAAATAAATAGGCCCCAAAATAAAAAAAAAAAAAATCCAAACTAAATACATAAAATAATTATGGCTTTTAAATAAAAGAGAAACCCAACAAAAAGAGAGTTAGGCTCAAAACAAAAGAAACAAGGGTTCAAACCAAACAAGCAAAGTAAAAAAATGTAAATAAAACGCACAAATGGCTTGACCTAACTCAAACCAAGCCCAATTAAAAATACAATAAACTATAGTAGCTATAAGTGGCCAAAACAAAAAATAATAAAAGGAAACAAAATACTAAAACATAATAAGCCCAAAATAATGAGTATGGTCCAGCAAAATAAAAATAAAGGCTCAATCTAAAAAATAAGAACAAAAAAAAAACTTAAGACAAATAAAACCCAAATGATGAGTCAGGCCCAACAAGAAAAATAAACCCAATAACTTGGTCTAGCTTTTAATAAGAGAAGAAACAAATAAAAGAGCAGGGCACTCCAAAGTTGGTCCAGGCAAACAAATAATCATATCCATCCTAAAAAAAAAGAAGTAACAAAATAGAAAAAGAAAAATAGAAAGGGAATCGGTGAATTAAAACAAAAAGGAAGAAGTAAAACAATAAAGAGAAGAAGAGGCAGAGACAAAGAGCAAAGGGGAAAACGCAAAGCTCTCATCCCTGCCTCACTTCCTAGATCTAAAGAGAAAACACCATGGGTTTAGGTCTACGACATCAATCGATCACTAAGGTAAAGATCTATCTGTCAACCTCTTAAAATTTATGTTCTTTCCTCTCCCTCTGCATCTCTGTTTCTTTCTCTAGAAAAATAGAGATTTGGTCATGGGCTTTGTGGAAGCGCCGCTACAAGAGGAGCCACCTTGCTAGGGATTTGATTTCATCGTCAAAGATATAGTTTCTCTTCTTTGTTAACTTATTTGCTTGGTTCCCTTAAATGTTTTATAGGTTTTATTTTTCTAAAAAGATGAGGGAATGGGAATGGGGTAGAGCCGCCAACATCCCTCTCTTGCTTAGAAGCTAGATAGGAGAAAAAAAAAAGAAAACAAACAAGAATGGGCAAGAATGCGTATTTTGTGCTCTATGGGTGGTGTGAGTATTGGAAGAAGAGGAAGATGAAGATAGTGATGAGATCATCCTGGAAACGATGGAGGAAAACAGCGAAAGGCTCAAAGTTAAGTCTGGTGGAGAGTCTAGAATCAAATTCTCCTTCAGAGACGAGGATCCTTTGTGCCCTCTAATAGAGTTGTCATCAAAAGAATGTGAGAGGATCCGAAAGCCATGGAAGAAGTGCTTGATCATTAAGCTGTTAGGAAAGAGGGTAGGTTTCCATTTTCTGGAAAAGAAGCTCAAACAAATATGGTCCCTTAAGGGTGTCATGACTATAATCGACCTAGGGAATGACTTCCACTTAGTCAAGTTTAGCACCGAACAAGACTATGACTTTGCTCTCTTTGGAGGTCCATGGATGATCTTTGATCATTACCTTACCATAAGGGAATGGCAACCAAACTTCAATCTTTTCTCGGCTTCGATCAATTCGGTTATTGTTTGGGTGTGCTTCCCAGGCATTGCCATGGAGTATTATGACAAGGATATTTTGGAAACTCTAGGTAATTGTGTAGGTTGCACAATCAAAGTGGATACCAACACTTTCTTGCAAGTAAAGGGGAAGTTTGCTAGACTTTGTATCGAGGTGGATCTCTCGAAACCCTTGTTATCCCGTCTATGCATTGATGGTATCTCTTATTTTGTTGAGTACGAAGGAATCCATCTTATATGAAGGAGGGTTGCCATGATAAACCCATTAGCAAGCCAGTGGAGGCACGGGTGGTGGGGGAGACTGAAGTGGTGGCTGGAGTTTTCCATGAAGCAAGCACTGTGGATGACAGTAAGTTCGGTCCTTGGATGTTGGTGCAAAAACCAAATCGATTTAGGCAGGATACGGGGAGAGATTCGAGTAAGCTAAGCAAGGAAGGGGGAGGATTTTCAGGAGAGAAAATTTAGGAAGGTATGGGCATAGCAAGAGGGTCCCGGTTTGCTTCTCTAGGTGATGAGGTTGGAGGAGCTTCTACGTCCACCTTTGTCTTTAATAAGGATTTAAATAAAGAAGGCAAAGAGGGAGAGAGGAGTAGAGCATTTATTGCTCCACGTGGGTCTTTGAAAAATCATAAGCAAGTACCTTTTGAAAGGAAGGTTGAAGGGAAGTTGTCAGGAACTAATAGTAATGAACAAAAACTCATGGCTACTAAAGGGAGTGGGCCTAGTAATAAAATATTAGAGCCTAGTTTGTTCAAGGCTAATAGGGTAAATAAAGAACAAGGCCATCTTGGGTGTCAAATAATTCACGGTGCAACTGAGTGTTTGGATATCACGACGATGCTAGTTGCAGAGAACTCGATTTGTCTTCAAGAGGTGGACCTGCCGGACGACGACATGCTGGGGGGAAGCAATGCTCCAAAACCTCCAAATATAATATTCGAAGCTGAGAAGAACCCAGTTAGGGATCCCATGCATGATAACCTTGTTGCGGCAAGTTTGGTGGATGATGGTCATCCTAGTCTTTTGGAAGCTGAAGACATGCAAGTGGCTTAAGGACTCTGTTCTCTTTTTCTCATTTAGTTTCTATGATTAATAAGGTCCTTGTGTATAATTGTAGAGGTGTAGGAAGTGCAAAGTTTCTCAGGGTGGCAAAGAATATGCTTGGTCCTTCTCCTCCTGAAGTTATCGTGTTATTGGAAACCAAAGTCCCTGGCTCTCAGGCCCCTTGTATATTGCATAAACTAGGTTATAATTTTCATGTTATATCTGAAGGTGATGGTTTAGTAGGTGGCATCTGGTTAGCTTGGAAATCTGCTACGCTAGTGGTGGAGGTTCTTAAGTCCCATGCCCAGTTTATTCACATGAGTTTCTCGATTAGTTCCGGCGCGAAGTGGTATTTTTCTGCTATTTACACCAGCCCCTGTTTTGTTTCCAGAGAGTTACTGTGGATAAAGATCAAGCAGATAACTACTTCCATGTTCTCTCCTTGGTTGCTTACAGGTGACTTTAATGACTATATTCATGCTAGGGAGAAAAAAAAGGGAGCTCCAGTCAGCCTCCAGAGATGTTAGAGATTTGCTAGGTGGATTCATGAGTGCAACCTCTTGGAAGTTGATATTTGCTCATTTTGTCTATGAGTGCCATGTTTTATCAATGGTTTCCTACTCAGATTCGAGCACAATTTTCTTTAAACATGGTACTTATCCCTTCTATTTGTCTTTTAGGTGTTTCTCTGGTTGATCAAGCAAGAGGAAGAGTTTTAGGGAGTTTCTAGAGTAAAAATCACCAGAACATGAAGTCCATACAGGGGACACGGCTTAGACACGCCCGTGTCCATGGCCATGTCTGGCCTCTAGAGAGTCCTGCTCCAGTTGCTAAGGAACACGGCCAAACCTTGTAACGAACACGCCCGTGTCCATAACCGTGTTTGACCTCCAGAGAGTCTCCCTGAGTGGAACACGCCCCTCTCGTAGAGAGACACGACCATGTTGGTTTGAACACGGGTTGAAGAAGAAGTGAACACGGCCGTGTCTTTGGCCATGTTTGAGGTCCCTTCGAGGTATTTAAGTGACACACCCAGCTACTGTAAGTGAACACGGCCGTGTCGTGGCCGTGTTCGAGCATTTGAAGGGTGAAACCCTAGAATTCGATGGAGTATATATGTGAACCTAAGGGAAAAAGGGGGATATCTTTTAACAGTCGAACACTTAGAGATTTTGGGCGACATCAGAGGTCAGGTTCAGTAGGAGCACTTTGGAAGACTGGAGAAGAGCAAGACAGAAGATCAACTACTTGAAGGGACTTCATGAGAATGAGTTTTCCTGATTCTATCTTGTCTTCTCTGCATTTTGTTGATTCAGATTTTATTGTGAACTGATTTGTAAAAGTTAGTTATGATGAACCCTAGAAATACAATTGTACTATTCTCCTTTTGAATTAATGAGAATATGCCTTCATTTCTTGGAATTGTCTATGATTGCTATTTGTGTTAAGTTGACAAAGCATGCTGCTGATTTAATACTAGATTTCAATTTATATATTGAGAAATTATAAATTGATTTAGATCATTTGTAGACAGTGGGATTTGCTTGGAATCACTAGAGATAGGATTCACATGAATCTTCTGATTTAAGCCAATGTACTAAGGGAATTCATAGAACATGAATTAATGCATTCTTGGGGTTTTTGATTGTGAAGAGATTTCAGTCAATCAACCTAGGAATAGATGTCTTATTACTTGAGAAAGATTAAGGCATAATTCTAGAATTCTCATTAGTCCAAGTAGAGAAGTGTCGATCATTAAGTTAAATATGAGAATGCAATGTATGTCATAGGAAAATTCTTATTCTGACTCATCCTACTCATTCGATAAATCTATCAAATTCTTTGTTATCGTCTTTCCTGATTCATTCATTTAATTTAGATTAATTGATTTCTCTTATCAAACCACAATTCTAAGATTAGATAATAGAAAAAGGATTACTACTAATAGCTATAGTTTCTCGTGGGATCGACATTTGTACTCAATCAAGCTATCATACAAAACGATAGGTATACTTGCCTAAAGTGATTATAGCAATGTTTCAATTGAATACAAGTTCATAAAATTAAACATCAAGTTTTTGGCGCCGTTTCCAGGGAACTATAATATTAGGAACATTTACTTTCTATTACTCTAGTCATTTTTCTTTTCTTTAAAAAAAAAAGAAAAAAAAATTGTTGGTTAGCCTTGCGCCTTTTTCTTATCATTGCCTGTGTTTGATCTCAGCAGGAGCTAGTCTTTCTGATGCATGACCCGAAGTAGCAAGAAGAAGCTCCTTGAGTTGAACCCAGAAATTGAACGCACAGTGGTGAGAAAATCAAGGAACAATGCTATCTTGTTGCAAGGCCAACCATATGAGCCTATTGTCATAGAAGAACCTACCATGGCTGACCAAGAAAGACCACGAACTATGGGGGATTATGGAAGGCCATCAACTGCTGGAACTGAGTCTAGCATAACAAGACCTCCGGTGACAGCCAATAATTTTGAGATCAAGCCAAACGTCATTCAGATGGTGCAGCAGCTTGTGCAATTTGATGGTTTACCAGATGAAGACCCCCATACTCACATCACAAACTTCTTGGAGATTTGTGATACTTTCAAGATCAACGGAGCTAGTGAGGACGCAATTAAACTGAGGCTCTTCCCCTTTACACTAAGGGGTAAGGCAAAGTCATGGTTGAAGACACTACCTCTGGGGTCTATCAAGACATGGGATGAGCTAATTGAAAAATTTCTAGGCCGGTACTTCCCTCCAGCAAGAACAGCCAAGCTTAGGAATGATATTTTCTCCTTCCAGCAAATGGATGGTGAATCACTCTACGAACTATGGGAGAGATGGAATGACTTGTTGAGAAAATGCCCACATCATGGGTTGGACTTAGGAGTTCAGATGCAAACTTTTTAGAGTGGTCTCAATTTTGGGACTAGACAGCAAATTGATTCATCCTCAGGAGGAACTACAAGTTTCAAAACTCCTGAACAACTACATACTTTGATTGATGAAATTGCTACCAACAACTACCAGTGGGGGAACCAAAGGATGAAGGCCAAATCAGGAGGAGTGCATAAAGTGGCCACCTCCACCTCTTTAGAGGCAAAAATAAAGGCCTTTACTAAGAAGATTGATGATATGGGCAGACCTACTTCATCCTCATCTGTTATGAGCTGTGATAATTGTGGGGGAGGACATTTTAATCATGAATGCCAAGCCTCTGATTTGGGATCACCAGTAGAACAAGCAGATTATTTAGGAAGTAGAATGACAAATAATCCTTATTCTAACACGTACAATCCTGGGTGGAGAAATCACTCAAATTTCGCTTGGAGCGACCAAGGGCAGCAAAGGCAAGTCCAAGGGCAACAAAGACAAGTCCAAGGGCAGCAAAGACAAGGTCCTTCCCCTGGATTTCAGCAACATTCTAACCCCCCACAGAGACCAACCATTGAAGACTAACTTTCTAGATTTATAACAGCATCGGAAGGACGGTTTAACAGCAATGAAACATCCTTGAGGAATCAGGAGACCTCCATCCATAATCTTAAGACTCAAATTGGCCAGCTAGCCAAGTTGATGTCAGAAAGATCACCAGGGACTCTACCTAGCTACACCGAGCCAAATCCTAAGGAGCAAGCCAAGGCAATCACCTTGAGGAGTGGCAAGGAACTCAAAGGAGTAGAGAAAGAGCAGCTTGGTGATGAAGGTGTGGGTGATGAAGGTGTTGTTGAGTCTGAGAAATTGGGAGAACCTAATTCGGAAAAGGTAGAAGAACCAAAGAAGATAGTGGTAAAAGAATACCAGCCACCTATCCCTTACTTGAGCAGGCTAGCAAGAGATAAAAAGGAGGAGCAATTTGGCAAATTTCTCGAGCTGTTTAAACAGTTGCACATAAATATTCCTTTTGTGGAAGCCCTTTCACAAATGCCAAAATATGCTAAATTCTTGAAAGATCTCTTTTCCAACAAGAGCAAGCTCAAGCAGCTATCTATGGTGACTCTAAATGCGGAATGCTCTGCCATAGTTCAAAACAAGCTACCACGGAAGATTAAAGATCCAGGGATTTTTACTATTCCCTGCAACATTGGTAGTTTATTTGTTGATAAGGCATTAGCGGATTTAGGAGCTAGCATAAATTTAATACCTTATTGTATGTTTAAGAGACTGGGACTTGGAGAACCGACTCCCACTAGGATGAGTATTCAGCTAGCAGATAGATCTATCACCTATCCCAAGGGGATAATAGAGGATATCCTAGTGAAAGTTAATAAATTCATTTTCCCGGTTGATTTTGTGATCATGGATATGGATGAAGATGTGGCAGTACCCTTGCTTCTAAGCCGACCGTTCCTTGCTACGGCTAAAGCCATCATTGATGTTCATGGTGGCAAGCTAACTTTGAGAGTGGGCGACGAGTAAGTGATATTTAAAATATCTGAGGCCATGAAACACAAAATGAGTACTGATGATACATGTTTTTATGTTGATACTATTGATTCGTGTGTGTTTCAATGTATGCAGGAAATCTTCACAAGAGATGCACTGGAAACATGTATCATGCAGGGAGAGGAAGAGACAGATCACGCTGAGATTAGGGAGCATGTGGCACATATGCAAGCCCAGAAACCATTGACCAGAGACACATCTCTGGAGAGGATTGAGGGGAACAGATCAGAATCAAGTCATCCATTGAGGAACCACTAGAGCTAGAGCTAAAACAACTTTCAGAGCACTTGGAATATGCTTTCCTAGTGGAAAACTCCAAGTTGCCTGTAATCATTGCAGCAAACTTGACAAAGGAGCAAAAAGGGAAGCTCTTGGATGTGCTTAAAACGCACAAGAAAGCTATAGCATGGAAAATCTCAGACATGAAAGGAGTCAGCCCTTCATTTTGCACCCACAAGATTGCATTAGAAGAAAATTGCAAACCTTTGGTGCAGTCACAGCGAAAGATGAATCCGAACATGAAAGAAGTGGTGAAAAAGGAGGTGATCAAACTTCTGGATGCAGGAGTCATTTACCCCCATTGCTGACAGTTAATGGGTAAGTCCGGTGCAAGTGGTGCCAAAAAAGGGGGGCATGACAGTGGTACCCAATGAGAGAAATGAATTAGTGCCAATGAGGATGGTCACAGGGTGGAGAGTCTGTATAGACTATCGGAAGTTAAATGATGCCACCGGCAAGAATCACTTCCCTTTACCGTTCATAGATCAGATTTTGGAGCGTATGGCTGGACATGCCTTTTATTGTTTTCTTGATGGCATGTCAAGGTATTTCCAAATACCTATCGCCCTAGAAGACCAGGAGAAGACAACTTTCACATGTCCCTACGGTACATTTGCTTATAGGAGAATGCCATTTGAGTTATGTAATGCCCCCGCCATTTTTCAGAGGTGTATGATGGCAATCTTCGATAGATTGGTTGAGGACACTATGGAGGTGTTTATGGATGATTTCTCTGTCTTTGACAATTCCTTCGATTTATGTTTGGATAACTTGACCAAAGTACTTGAGAGGTGTGAGGAGACTAACCTGGTCTTGAATTGAGAGAAGTGCCATTTTATAGTACAAGAAAGTATAGTGCTAGGCCACAAGATTTCTAGCAAGGGTATAGAGGTAGATAGGGCAAAAGTAGAGACCATTGCTAAATTGCCACCTCCTACCTCTGTTACAGCAATCAGGAGCTTTCTAGGTCATGCTGGTTTTTATAGAAGATTTATCAAAGATTTCTCCAAGATAGCTAAACCCCTTACTAGATTGCTCGAAAATGAAGTCCCTTTTGTCTTTGATGAGGATTGCATGCTTGCATTTAGCACCTTAAAGGACAAATTGACTATGGCCCCCATTATGATTACACCTGATTAGTCATCACCATTTGAACTAATGTGTGATGCAAGTGATTTTGCAATGGGAGCAGTTTTGGGGCAGCACAGGGACAAACACTTCCGACCCATCTACTATGCAAGCAAGACTTTGATTGATGCTCAGAAGAATTACACTACTACTGAGAAAGAATTGCTTGCAATGGTTTTCTCCTTGGAAAAATTTCGATCTTATTTGATTTTGTCTAAAGTCATTGTGTATTCTGATCATTCAGCATTGAGGTACCTTTTGACTAAAAATGATGCTAAACCTCATCTAATACGCTGGGTTTTGTTATTGCAGGAATTCGACCTAAAAATCCAAGATCGTAAGGGATCCGAGAACCTAGTAGCGGACCATTTGTCTCGTCTGAAATTCCTAACTCAAGGGGAGTTAGTGGAAGAGGACTTACACGATACCTTTCCAGACGAACACTTATGTGAGGTTGAGTGGAGGGATATCCCCTAGTTTGCTGATTTTGCTAACTATCTTGCAGGTAGGGTTCTTCCAAAGGAGTTAACTTATTCTTAGAAGAAGAAATTCTTCTCTGATTTGAAGTACCACCTTTGGGAGGATCCCTATCTATTTCGCATTTGTGCAAACCAAATAATAAGGTGTTGTATCACCTATCCCGAAATGGAAAGCATCTTGAAGCAGCACAAGGGTCCAACTGGAGGACATTATCATTCCAATGGGACAGCAAGGAAGGTCTTGGAGTCAGGTTTTTATTGGCCTACTTTATTCAAGGATGCTCACAGGTATGTGAAGCAATGTGATGATTGCCAGTGCACAGGTGAAAAAAGGTTGCTCCAATTGAACCAACTGGCCAAATGGAGGGATGTTGCCTATGAAAATTCAAGGTTGTACAAGGAAAAGGCTAAGAAGTGGCATGATCAACGCATTAAATCATCCAAGGAGTTTCAGCCTGGGGACCAAGTATTGCTCTTTAATTCGCGCTTAAGGTTGTTCCCAGGCAAACTCAGGTCCAGATGGTCAGGCCCCTTCATGGTTAAGCAAGTAGTTCCTCATGGCGCTGTTGAGGTCACTCATCCAAAGAAAGGCACCTTTAAGGTCAATGGGTAGAGATTGAAGTTGTATCATGGTGCTAGCATCCAAGAGCTACCAAGGGATGTCTGTCACCTCCAAGACCCCATGCAGTAGCTCTCCAATCCTCAAGTCCAGCTAATTGACTTTAAAGAAGCGCTTGTTGGAAGGCAACCTAAAAGAATTTTAGTGCTTTGCTTTTGTTTTCATTTCCCTTTATGCTTTGGATTGAATTATTCTCTTAAATTGTCTTAGTTCTTTCCATTTTTTAGTATGTAGGTGTTGTTTGAGGCATGTCTGTAGAGTGCAATTTCGATGTTAAGATCAGAGTGCAGAACACGGGTAGAAGCACGGGCGTGTTCTACCCCGTGTGAACCTCACAGAGACTATAAATGGACAACATGGCCAATGACATGGCCATGTCACCAAGCGTGTGGACCACACAGGGAGTTCAGGAGAGGAACACGGTCAATGACACGGCCGTGTTGGTGGCCGTGTCTATTGTCCAGGATGTATCCAGCTAACACATGGCCATGTCCACCCCAGGTGAGTATTAAAGCATCCCGTGCCACGCAACACGGCCATTGAACATGGCCGTGTTCATCCCGTGTCACTTAAGAGGGTCTTCATTCTTGCAACACGGCCCGAAACACGACCGTGTTCATCCCCGTGTCCATTAGCACGCCCTCTGACACACACGTGTTCACCCCATGTTTCCCTTTCAGACCCAACACGCCCACACAACACGGCCATGTTGTGGGCGTGTCGCAGTGACACTTAAAATTTCCCATTTCGCAGGTCATTCCTCCATTTTAGAAATCCCTAATTTCCTTTCAATTTCCCCCAAATCCCTAACCCCTCCGGCACTCCCTCACCCATTTCCGGCCAAACCCTCCTTTCAAAAGTTCTAATTTCTTACTTAATTCCATTCTCACATTGCATCCCACCTTAGGCATTAAGTTGAGTTCTTTATTTCGCATAAATTCATTTTCTTTCCTCCACCCACAGGTATGCTCTCTCTCTTCACTGTTGCTTTTCTTTCTTACTGCTTAACTGCGATTTTACTATGCTTTATTGGGAACTTCCTGTTTATTTGGTGCGGGAATGTGGGGGATTTTTTCTGCTCTGTATTTCCTGTTGCGGGAATTGGTGTTTATGCTAATTTTCTACAAGAATTGGTCTTTAGATTGCTTGATTACATTTCAGACAAATGAATGTTAAGACATTGGGGGATTGCATTGCAGTCAATTGGGAAGTTGTTTATTCTGTCATTTTGTTCTCTCACTTGCCCTTAACCATTGCTATCATTCTGCCTATGATAAGATGTTGTGGCTGACTCGCAATGCTCTTGTTGAAATGCTTCATTGAGCCTGATTTTCATGGTTTTCTGTCCGATTGCTGTTTTGCTGTTCATAGATCTAGGCTTCTTGGAATGATTGCCCCCATTGATGCATGTTTTTTTCCCTTAAGTGATATAGTGGCAATTTGCATCCTTGGTATCACCATGATAACTCTGGCAATCAGTGGACCTGTGTTCTTATTTGCTAAAATTCTGTCGATCTGATTCTGGTTGGACTTAACTTATGCATCGGCGAATTTTCTCTTGATGTGTTACACTGAATTAGGAATTCACTCGGTTGGTTTGTTTTTGCAGGAATCCAACATGACGAAGTGTACCGAAGAATCATAGCAGCGACATGAGAAGCTGAAACCCAGAAAGAACAGCCCAACACCTCAAGAGTCCCCATCTCCTCCTCCAAAGAAGAAGAGATCCAAGGCTGCTAACTCCTCTATTCACCCCTTTCTCAGGATGTTAGGGGATGAGCACAAGGAGAGGCTCGCCAAACTCTCCACCAAACCCTTTGAGCCCAGCCGCTACCCGGAATGGATCGTGTTGCAGGAGCTAGGCATAGAGTAGGAGGTGCGACATCTGCTTAGCTTCAGTCGGTGGAGCAGCATCCTTGACCTCCGAGAGCCTGTGTACCGAGAACTCACTCTGGAGTTTCTTGCCACGGTGAAGATCCATACCACATTCACTGACTCCTTCGCCACGTGGAATGAGCTGGATGCCATCAGATTTCGCCTCGGCACATTCATGCATAGTATGAGTCTCTAGGAATTCACCGCAGCAGCAGGGCTAACCGAGCAGGGATTCATCTATGACTCATGCTATCTGGACTGGCATTCACCGAGCACTGAGCTTGCAGACTACTGGCGAACCATCAGCACTGAGGCTGCATACGAGGCTAAAAGGTCTAAGGCCTCAACTCTTCACTCACCCGCCCTCCGTTTCATTCACAAGCTCCTCGTCCACTCCTTGATTGCAAGGCGGGAGAGCACCAGCGTCGTCAACAAAAGAGATATGTTCTACCTCCGGTGCATTCAGGAGAAGCGCCATTGCCACCTAGGATATGCTTTCTTCCAGCTGGTCTGGGGCTATCTGCAGAGGGGTAACTTCGGCGCTATCGGAGGGGGCTCTGTCATCACCCGGTTGGCGCGGCACTTGGGCATTCTAGATGACGAGTCCACTCTCACAGTGGCTTGTCGTTTGCTACCTTTAGGGATGGACACCCTGCGAGCCATGGGTATGGTCGAGCGCCACTCCGAAACTTGGGGCACATACCTAGCTATTATCGGCACTCCGCCATAAGCAGTGCCTGAGGCACCACCAGCGGAGCGACCCTCCACAGATGCCACTGAGGAGCCCCGACCTGACGCACCGACCGCCAGTCCATCCCAGGTGCCACCTACAGTATGCCCGAGCCCATCAGCCCCGTCCTCCTCACAGCCATTCCCAGGAGTCCCTTTCACATCGCCAGAGGAGGAGGAGCGCAAACCCACACCCATCGAGCGGCAGCTGAGTCGTATTAAGGTGGAGGTTGATGGGATGAGAGCCCGACTCAACCGCCTCATCGTGAACCACCACCAGCTACGCAACGATGTGCTCCAATGGATGTCCTACGCTCGAGCACATCACCGGTGGGTTGAGGTCACCTTACAGATGCAGAGCCAGAGCATGGACCTCCAACCTCCTTCACCACCCATGTCACCTCGCTTCCAGGATGCAGAGGATGATTTGGACCCAACCCCCTCGGTCCAACCGACCCATCCTTCACACGCTACCTCCCGAGCACCACCACCACCACCTCCCGAGTCTCCATCTGCTCAGCCGCTTGACTTGCCGACTACTTCACATCCTCAGCCTTTGGGAGATGCACCTAGGGATTAGTTTAGTTGTTTTTGTACTATATTGTTGACCTAATTGTAATAGTAGTATTTCAGTACTGTTTGCTCGTTCGTGACCTTTTCATTCCTTTTCCAGTGTTTTCATCTCCTTTTTTGCAGATTCACCTTCTGTTTCTCTGGCATATAGCTAGCACTTGACCAAAGCATCAAGGCACCTCTCCACTCAAGGAGTCTCTATCCTCTTTATCTTGATTTTTATACATTGCGAACAATGCATGCTTTAAGTGTTGGGGGGGGTGTATATATATCTATGCTGGAATATATTTATGCTGGAACTTAGAATGCCTTAATATGATGCATGAATTGAACAAGCTATAAACGTCTAAAGTATTTTGAACCATAATACTGTGCTCTTGAGGTGATATTCCTGGGAATTGTGTTATTTTTGAGTAGTGTTGTATCTTTGCCTTTTGTACTTAGTGCTCTGCCCTGTAAACTAGCTGCATCAGGAGGTCACCATTTAGGTTCAGTGGACCTGTGTTTGTGAAATACAACTTTGTAGTAATTAACCCTGGTTGTCTCTTTTGGATTTTTCCTATGCTCAAATTTCCTATGATAAATTGTTTAAATTGAGTAAAATTTTGAACATAGTGGGGCTCTGCTCCTCTACCTTCTGTGCCTGAAACTGGAGAATGATACGAGTATGCCTTAGAAGCATAGCTAGTTGAATGTGGGTCGCAGGCAATGACCGGACACCACATCTTAGAACCCCCATTTCAAAAAAAAAAAAAAAAACTCTTTACTTCTTATTTTTATGTTATAGTTAGAACATAGTAGCAAGCAGAATAATTCCATTCAGACACAGGGGTGAGTTAAGACAATTCTGTAGTTCAATTAACTGGGTTCATGAGCTTGATATAGGGGCTGGGTGATGCAGCTGTGCAGGGTAAAGCATATAGTTTAAACCTCCTTGAACTTAACTGTTTCCCAGGGATAAAGCCTGCTTTAGAGACTTGTTCTGATTTGAATTGCTTGAGGACAAGCAATCGCTCAAGTGTGGGGGATTTGATATTTGCTCATTTTGTCTATAAGTGCCATGTTTTATCAATGGTTTCCTACTCAGATTCGAGCACAATTTTCTTTAAACATGGTACTTATCCTTTCTATTTATCTTTTAGGTGTTTCTCTAGTTGATCAAGCAAGAGGAAGAGTTGTAGGGAGTTTCTGGAGTAAAAATCACCAGAACATGAAGTCCATACAGGGGACACGGCTTAGACACGCCTGTGTCCATGGCCGTGTCTGACCTCCAGAGAGTCCTGCTCTAGTTGCTAAGGAACACGGCCAAACCTTGTAATGAACACGCCTGTGTCCATAACCGTGTTTAACCTCCAAAGAGTCTCCCTGAGTGGAACATGCCCCTCCCGTATAGAGACACGACCATGTTGGTTCGAACACGGGCTGAAGAAGAAATGAACACGGCCGTGTCTTTGGCCATGTCTGAGGTCCCTTCGAGGTATTTAAGTGACACGCCCAGCTACTGTAAGTGAACACGACTGTGTCGTGGCCGTGTTCGAGCATCTGAAGGATGAAACCCTAGAATTCGATGGAGTATATATGTGAACCTAAGGGAAAAATGGGGATATCTTTTGACAGTCGAACACTTAGAGATTTTGGGTGACATCAGAGGTCAGGTTCAGTAGGAGCACTTTGGAAGATTGGAGAAGAAAAAGATAGAAGATCAACTACTTGAAGGGACTTCATGAGAATGAGTTTTCCTGATTCTATCTTGTCTTCTCTGCATTTTGTTGATTCAGATTTTATTGTGAACTGATTTGTAAAAGTTAGTTATGATGAACCCAAGAAATACAATTGTACTATTCTCCTTTTGAATTAATGAGAATATGCCTTCATTTCTTGGAATTGTCTATGACTGCTATTTGTGTTAAGTTGACAAAGCATGCTGTTGATTTAATACCAGATTTCAATTTATATATTGAGAAATTATAAATTGATTTAGATCATTTGTAGACAGTGGAATTTGCTTGGAATCACTAGAGATAGGATTCACATGAATCTTCTGATTTAAGCCAATGTACTAAAGGAATTCATAGAACACAAATTAATGCATTCTTGGGGTTTTTGATTGTGAAGAGATTTCAGTCAATCAACCTAGGAATAGATGTCTTATTACTTGAGAAAGATTAAGGCATAATTCTGGAATTCTCATTTGTCCAAGTAGAGAAGTGTCGATCATTGAGTTAAATATGAGAATGCAATGTATGTCATAGGCAAATTCTTATTCTGACTCATCCTACTCATTCGATAAATCTATCAAATTCTTTGTTATCGTTTTTCCTGATTCATTCATTTAATTTAGATTAATTGATTTCTCTTATCAAACTACAATTCTAAGATTAGATAATAGAAAAATGATTACTACTAATAGCTATAGTTCCTCGTGGGATCGACATTCGTAATCAATCAAACTATCCTACAAAACGATAGGTATACTTGCCTAAAGTGATTATAGCAATGTTTCAATTGAATACAAGTTCATAAAATTAAACATCAGAAGTGGAAACTTTCAGTCTAAATTCATGTGGCGGGGTCCTCTGTTCGATGGGTTCGATAGGATTTTTGAAAAGCATGATAAGGTGCTCTGTAATAACCTTTGGAGAACTCAGTTTGAGGAGGCTACAGCGGTAGTGATGCCTCGAGTCTACTTTGATCACCACCTCATTATTTTTGAGTTCCTTTCACCTCCCTCTGTTAGAAGGGAGAGATCCTTCTGTTTAAAAGTTGCTTGGTTATCTCATGATGATTTTAATAATTTCATAGCTAGCAGTTGAGATGTTTCTGTTTCTGTGACTAAAAGCTTGGCTAAGTTGACCCCCTTTCTTAAGGGATGGAACCATCAGGTATTTGGCCATATATTTAGAAAGAAAAAGTGCCTGTTAAATCGTTTAAAGAGGGTGCAAAGTGCCATGCATAGGCACTGGAACCCTTTCCTTGATAAACTAGAGCTTTCCTTGAATCTTGATCTGCAAGAAGTCTTAAGGCAAGAAGAGTTACTCTGTTATAAAAAATCGAGAACTGAATAGGTGTCTAAGGGTGATCGCAACACCAGGTATTATCATACCCAAACCATTATTCGTAGGAGACGCAATAGAATTGAAATGCTTTGTGATGACTCAGAGGTGTGGGTTGAAGATCACTCTGAGCTTCAGGAGCTAGCTCCTACATTTTATAAAAAATTGTTCTCTAATGACTTGCCTCAGGTTCCTTGGGTCACTAAGTTGTCTTTTCCGATGGTGGAAGGACTTTTGTTAAGAGATTTATCTAGCTCCATTATGTGGAAGAAGTGAGGAATGCAATTTTTGGTATGGGGCCGCTCAAGGCACTGGGTCTAAATGGTTTTCCTACAATTTTCTTCCAGTCCTAATGGAGCATAGTAGGTAAGCATTTGTTTAATTTGGCTACCCAAATTTTTTCTGGTGCAAGAATTTTTGCAGAGCTTAATGATACTTTATTGGTTCTTATACCAAAAACTGATAAGCTTGAATTCATTTCCAAGTTTTGGCCTTTATCCCTGTGTAATGTTACGTATAAATGTATCACTAAGATTATCGTTAACAGGTTGAAGCCTTTGTTGACTAGATGGGTTTCTCCTTTCCAATTTAGTTTTGTGCCTAAGAGATGTATTCAGGATAACATCCTTATTGCCTAGGAAATGATACATTCTATGCGCAAGGTCATGGGTAAAAGAGGGTTCATGGCTATTAAGGTGGATCTGGAAAAAGCTTATGACTGCATCAAATGGAGTTTTATTGATGAAGTGTTGTGTGAAATCAAGCTTCTTTTAGGGCTAAGAAGGATTATCATGGAGTGTGTCCAATCAGCTTCCATGCAACTCCTATGGAATGGTGGAAAGTCTGAATGCTTCAAACCTGAGAGGGGCATTAGGCAGAGGGATCCTATATCTCCGTATTTATTTGTCTTATGCATGGATAAGCTATCTCACATCATTGTTAAGGTGGTGGAGGTAGGTCTTTGGACACCCATGCGTGCAGGTAGAGGGGGTCCTATCATCTCCCACCTCATGTTTGCTAATGAACTCTTGTTATTTGCATAGGCCTTTATTCCTCAAATGAAGAAAGTGATGGCTCGCTTGGATAAGTTTTATGACATGTCAGGTCAGAAGGTTAGAGTTTTGAAGACCCAAGTTTATTTTTCTAGAAATGTTAGCAATGAGTCTAGGCGAACCATTTCGAGCTTATGTGGTTTTTCTATGACTAACGATCTTGGCAAGTATCTGGGCATGCCTCTATCCCATGGAAGGGCCACCAAGGCTAATTTCCAATTCTTGGTAGAAAGGATCAGGCAGCGGTTAACGGGTTGGAAAATGCACTGCTTATCCATGGCGGGTAGGGTTACTCTGGCTAAATCAGTGATTGGTATGCTTCCCACTTATGCCATGCAATCGGCTATGATTCCTAGGTCTATATGTTATGATATTGAAAGAATCCAACATAACTTCATTTAGAGGCATAATGATCAAACCATGAAAATTCACACAGTTAGATGGGAAACTTTATGTATACCAAGAGATAATGGTGGCTTGGGTTTACAAAAGTTAGTGGCTATGAACCAAGCCTGTATCATGAAGCTAGGGTGGGCGATGAAGTCTAACCCGGATGAGCTTTGGGTTCAGGTTTTTAGAGGAAAGTATGGTTGAGGTTCGAATTGGCATCATTCCATGGACGTCAAGAATGGTGACTCGGCAACCTGGAAGGCAATTGGAGAAGTTTGGCAAAGGTTGACTAAGTGCTTGGGCTGCTCTTTAGGTAATGGCCTGATACTTGTCTTTTAAGACTATAAAAACCATGTTTTAATACTAAATTACTACCCGCATTATGAGCAAATCCTCATTAAACATGGTATTTAATCGATGAATTGGTGTTGACAGGTATCAAATTGTTTAATCAGGAAAAAGGAAGAAGTTGGAAGCAATCCATGAAGCAAATGGCAAGGAAACCAGTGTCATACAAAGTTTTCATGAGGACACGGGCAGGAACACGGTTGTGTTTCCCCCGTGTCTAACATCCAGAAGTTGCTACTCAAGTTTATGGACAAACACGGCCAAGACAAGATCAAACACGGCCGTGTGTGAGGTCATGTTGATCATGCAGAGTGTACAAATATAGAACACGCCCAGAGCAAGGAGACACACGGGCCATGTCTGAGGAACACGGGCTGGGACCAGAGAAGAACACGACCGGGTCTGGTCCCGTGTTTAATGACTGGGAAAGCACCTTAAGTGACACACCCAAGTCCAGAAATAGAACACGGCCGTGTTAGAGCTGTGTTCGAGCTATTTCTAATGAGAAGACCTAATTCTGTACAAGTATAAATAGGAATTCGATGCATGGGCAAGAGAGGCCGTACTTGGGAAAAAAAAATAGGAGAGGAGCTAGAGCATGAAGGGGAGCAATTGGAACTCGATTGACATCTAGTTTCTTTTCTTCTTCCCATCTTATGTTGAATTTTATCTGCTTAATGTTATTGAATTTAGTTCTGAGTAGCTAAACTCTTAGTCTTAGGGGTTTGATGTAGTTCATTTGAAATGAGGTTTCAAGACTGAATGAACTTGTTTTAGTACAAATCCTCTTGTTGAATGGAATTTACTGTTATTAATGCGTTTAAATGACTGTCCTCCATTTGAATAATTAAAGATTTGTTTCGATGCTAGGAATAGTAAGATCCGAATGTGCTCATGTGAATTCTGTCCTGAATTGAGTTAATCTAGGAATAGATAACTTAGTTTAGGTGATCTTGAATTAATTTCCTAGAGCTTAATCACCTAGACTAGTTAATTGTGTCAAGGAATTGGACAATCAATTGGGATAGGGAGGATTGTTTCGCCAAGGAATTGGGTTCAATCACATTAGGGAAAGTAACCAACAACAAAGGAATTGTAACTGGAATAGTTAGTTCGGTACTGATCCTAAGGTTACTTTGTCTATGAAGTAACCGAATTTGCAAGTGAATGAAATCTACCCCTAACCTTCTCATTCTTATCATCAACCTCATAGTTAAATTGCTAGTTAAAGTTCTTTACGTAATTGTTTGAGTTTTGCTACTTAGTTAATTACATTAGTTATTTCTAGGCTGTCTTCAATCCAAAGTGTTATTTCTTCCAAATAGAACCAGTATTGGGGAAATTGGTAGTTGCTTACGTTAATCCCTAAGGACGATACTCTACTCATTTATTACTACTTGTGTGACTCGGTACACTTGCCGGTAAAAGTCCATCATGGCCTTTCTACCAAGTTTTGGTTAGATCCTTGGTTTGACTGAGCAAAAATGTTAATTGAGCAGGTTCCTTTCTTTGTTCGGGAGAGAGACTTAAGAGTCCTTGTGGCTGAGGTTGTTCTAGATTTTGGTGACTGGAACTGGGATCATCTTGGAAGCTTTCTCTATGCTGATGTTTGTGCCAAGATTCATGCTATCCCTCCCCTTTTTTGGAGGATGGTGAGGAAGGTATCATCTGGTCAGGTAATGACTCAGGTATATTCTCTGTAAGTAGTGCCTATAGAAGCATTATGGAAAATAGTTGGAAACCTGCTAGTGATACTTGGATCAAGATTTGGAAGTGGCAAGGCCCTGAGCGAATCAGGATGTTTCTTTGGCAATTATCTCATAATAGCTTGCTTACTGGTGAGAGTTGTAGCAAATGGAGTGGCAATGATGGTAACTGCTTGTTTTGCGAAGGGATTAAAGAATCAACCCTCTATGTTGTAAGGGATTGCCGTTATGCTTGGAGAGTTTAGGTCCGTTTCGTTAAACCTTCCATGAGGGTCCGCTTCTTCTCTTGGGACTTAGCTCATTGGGTAGAAGGAAACCTTAACCAGAATTTGGGAGGCAATGGGAAAAAGTGGAGTGTTGTGTGGGCCGTTTCTTCTTGGCTATCTGGAAGTGGAGGAATTTGGCCTTGTTTGACCCTAGCTTCATGAGACCCCCTGACCCTTGCAAGGTGATTGATGACTTTATAGAGAGTTGCAACCTTTCGGTTGTCTCTGCTGCTATCTCCCCCCCCTGTTAGTTTCCTCCCAAATGTATTGGTCTCCTCCAGAGGTAGGGTGAGTGAAGCTTAACTCTGATGGTGTGTCTAAAGGAAACCCAGGGGTGGTGGGTTGTGGATTGCTGATTCGTGATGACAAAGGAGAGTGGGTGGCGGGTGTGGTGCGCAACCTGGGTAACGCTTCTGCACTCTGTGCTAAGTTTTGGGGTATTTTTGAGGGCCTAAAGTTAGTGTGGAGGTTGGGTTACAAGTTTGTGGTGCTCGAGAGCGATTCCTTTGTTGCAGTTAGGAGCCTCTCTTGTAAGGGCAGGGATGGAGGTAAGCATGTGCAGTTGTTGTCCAAGATTTCTGCTTTGTTGAATCAGGAGTGGCAGGTTAAGGTGCAACATACAGTCAGGAATGGAAACGTGTGTGCGGATTGGTTAGCTAAGTTTAGCCTGGGTCAAGCTTTGGGTGCCATGCACCTTGCATCTCCTCCGCATGATCTGTTAAAGCTGCTTGTAGTTGATGAGATGGGGTATATGTTACCCCCGGTGTTTGGCTTGTAGTTGTGTTTGGTTTCTTTGGGCTTCTGCCCCACTATCCTACCAAAAAAAAAAGAGAAAAAAAAAGAAGATAAAATGTGACTGAGTGAGTTGAAAATATTCTTGATTGAGGCTTCTTCTCTTTCTTCTTTAGAGTTTTTCCCTTTTTTTCCTTAATTTCTACCCAATATTTTTTTTTTTTCCAGATTCTTTTGTATCTTCTTTGCATTATGCTTGGAGCCTATTTATAAACAGAGAATGTTATTGAAAGGTTTGAATTTAAATTGAAAAAGTCCGATTTTTTTTTATGGATTTTTAGCAATATTGAGGAGATGGAGCATACGTGAGCTGCTGCCATGGGTAGTGGAACGCATTATGGGGCGGTGAGTTATTGCTGCTTGTTGTTGCTTATAATCAATGGTGGCAAAGCATAATTCTTTTGTGATTTTTATTTTTGGAGATTTCTTACATATTTTGTTGTATGTTATACTACATAAGAATAGTTAAAATATGAATGACATGTGTACAAATTAACTATTTTTTAGTTTCAATTTGTTTGAGAAAATAAAATAAATTAATTTTAAATCAAATAAAATATAAAAATTATGTATGTTTGCTACGTCAGTGTAGTATGACATATCATAGAATTCCCGTTTATTTTTTTACGTGTAAATTGTAAATAAATTTTTTGGATAGTTGCACTTGGATTACATTGTGACCCAACCTTCTAGTGTAAATGGGCCAATACAAGTAGACCCAGCCCAAAAAGCATGAAAACTCAACTAAACTACATAAATGAAAAAAAAAATGATTCTATCAATTAAAATAAAAGTGATTAATATAAAAAATATAGTCTAATCAATCAAACTAAAGATGACGCAGACTTAATTGGATACAAACACACTTTATTAGAGATATAATAATTCCTACAAGATCCGTAACATAAAATTAAATAGGCGCAATCATAGTGAAAGCAGGCTTTACTTAATGACGGTTGAAGATTGAAGATTTACAAAGGGAAGTCTTCATGTTTGCAAGAAATTGAAGGCCGTTGCTGATGCTCAAGGAGTATTTGGTTGGGTATATATAGAAGGTGAAAGCCCGGTATTGGTGTTAAGCATCTTCGAAATAAGGCCATATACTTGTCTTTACTTCTTGTCATGTTCCTTTCTTTGCTATACTTGTGGTGGTGCTGGGCAGCAGGCAAAGTTAAATACACAACAGGGGGCACAGCTAATTTTCATTCCAGAAAAAGGAACTCAGCGTATTACATATGCTCTGCAATTTAATAATAAAAGTGTGCAAACATTTCTTTTTATCAATCATTCCAAAACGAAAACTTTTTCATTTAATATTATTTAAATCAAAAGGATAAGAAGCAAGACATAAGGACACTTTAATATTATCTACATGAGCTCAATGCAAAGAAGGCATTCATAGAAAGAAACAGACAAGATCGTTCTAGTTAATAACCAACTTTGTGTTTTTGGAAAATTGGAGAAGTAGTTTAACAAGATGCACAGTTCAAAAAAGTGACTCTACTTGTTGTGTTTCCGGATCTTGCATTGCATAGACGGCTGGTTTCCTTCTGTACTCCTTGTTCTTTAGTATCCATATCATGCTGTTGGGCAGCATCAGAACACTAGTTTACATTTTGCCTCTCTTTTCTACATTGCTACATTCACTTTACTTAATGACTAATATTTTATCATTTAAGATACACTTGCAAGGATTCAAATTGAAGTCGAAGTTCTATTGTTGGGAATTGCAAGAAAGAGCGCTAATATATAGTGGGCCATAATTGCGGAAAACTGCTGTTGCGAAAGCCACCATAACTGCAATATTGCAGGAATAATTAAAATTGAAAACCTTTATTTAAATCCCTGAACGCCAGTAATTGATAACTTAGAAAAAACACTTAACAAATATTTTTTGTTTTTTGGTATAATAACAACATATTCAATAAAACTATATCTTCTTGCCCTATGTAAGTAACCTTTTTAGAAAATTTACGACTCTTATTATACCCTCTACTCGCATAACAAAATTTGTGTATGTTAGAAATTACGTACTATTGTGAATTGAACTATTTATTAGACGAATTTAAATTTATTTTCTTACATTTCTAACTTTTTACATTTCTTACACCAGATGTGCAGTGGGAATCAAATTCTTGTGCCAAGAAGAATAATTGTTCCTATTGTGCTTGATGGGAAGTCGGGTTAAAGTATTGATGTGGAGTTTGGGATCATATTGATTAAAGAAAGTGGGGTTTGTGTTTGTGGAATTGTCATAGCCATGAGAGAGGATCGAAAAATGCTGGATTTAAGCTTCAAGAGATTTGATTCCATAATAAGGAACAACAATTAAGACAAAAAGGGTCGTCGACATATTTTTTTGATGTGCAGTATATCTATACAAGTGTAAGATGTGTAGTGGCCCTTTCTAGTGGCCCATGATCATTTGGTCCCAATAGGCTATAAGGCCCACTTTATCAGAAGCCCAATATCAAGACTGCCAGCTCATGCTCTCGTTTCCTTCAGAACTCCTATAAATACCCCTCTTGTAACAGGTAACGGACTTTTGACCCTTGACCATATTTTTTACTTATTGAGCTCGGACCGAACTAACTTTATCATCGGAGCCTGGAAACCACCAACCGGCCCCTTTTCTTGACCATATTTCAGGTTAATTGCAATTCCATGTGTACTACACCAATCACGCCCTCCAAGCCTTAGTACCACAAGATCAAAAAGCTAGCCTATGCCCTCCTCCTCTCAGCTCGCCGCCTGCAACCGTATTTTCAAAACCATTTGATAGTTGTCCAAACCAACCAACCCATCCGACAGATCCTCCAAAAACCCAATCTAGCAGGGCCAATGCTTGGATGGTCTATAGAGCTTTCCAAGCATACCATTGTGTATGAACCAAGGGGAGCAATCAAAGCCCAAACTCTTACTAATTTTGTGGTCAAATAGAGACTCTCAGTAGATGGATCCTCTAACCTCAAGGCAAGCGAGAATAGTCGTGGAGGGGCCAAAAGGAATAATCATTGAGCAGTCCTTGCATTTTAAATTTCTAGTCTCCAATAACCAAGCAGCGTATGAGGCACTCATTGCCGACCTACATTTAACCTTGGAGCTCGGGGCCGAAACTCTTAAAGCCCAAACTGATTCATAATTGCTCACCAACCAAATAAAGGGAGAGTACCAGGCGAAAGACCCCCAAATGGTTAAATACCTAGAAAAAGTCTAGACTTACATATCCAACCTTAAAGCATTCGAGATACATCATATTTTGCGAACCAAGAATACCCGAGCTTACATTCTCTCTAAACTTGCCAGCAGCAAAAAGCCTAGCCACAATCAGACGATGATACAAAAGACTCTCCTTCATCCGAGCATCGGGCACTGCGAAATGGCCAGCATTGGTGAAGAAACACCATCCTGGATGACCCCAATTATACGCTACCTGAGAATAGGAGAGCTACCAATAAAGAAAGAGGAAGCTCAAAAAATGCAGAGAATCGTGTGTAACTACTGTCTTGAGGGCGATGTTCTCTATAAGTGCGGATACTATACCCCATTTCTAAAATGCTTGTCTCCAAAGCATTCCTTCTATGTTTTGCAGGAAATTCACTTAGGCATCTGCGGTCTCCACATCGAAGCACGCTCTTTGACGGCCAAGGTTCTGCGATCTGGTTACTATTGGCCAACCTTGCGAGACGACGCCTTCGACCTCGTAAAAAAAATGTGACAAGTGTCAAGAATTTCCCCATATTCACTTGGCACCATCCTCCAACCTCTACACTATGGTCGAACCCTAGCCATTCTACAGATGGGGATTGGACCTCCTAGGTCCTTTCCCTATTGCAATCGGGTAGAAGAAGTTTTAAATTATTGTTATAGACTATTTTTCTAAATGGATTGAGGTCGAACCTTTGGCCACCATCATAGCAAAGAATGCTAAGAAATATGTTCAAACCTTCATAATTTGTAGGTTCGGAATCCCGCATATGATAACAACAGACAACGGAACCCAGTTCACAAACGTAGGGTTCTAATCTTCTTGTGCCAACTTGAAGATCAGGTTGAACTTCACTCGGTCGAGCACCCCTAGGAAAATGGGTAGGTTGAAGCGGCAAATTGAATAATTCTTGAAGGGCTAATTAAAAAGAGGTTGGATCATACTAAAGGCAGATGGACTGAAGAACTCCCTTGGGTATTGTGGTCTTACCGAACAACCCCTTAGACCTCCACTAGGGAGTCACCTTACAAACTTACCTATAGAGCTGAAGCAATGATACCTGTAGAAGTCGAAGAACCAAGCTGGAGAAGGGAACGCTTCGATGCTGAGTAGAACCAAGAAGCAATATATACAAATTTGGAACTTCTTGATGAACAAAGAGAAAAAGCCAGACTTACGATGCTGGCATACAAGCAGAGAATCACGAGATACTACAACACTAAAGTCAAAACCAGAGAATTCTGATATGGTGATCTTGTCCTTCGAAAGGTTGACATCACAAGAAAGCATCTCAATGAAGGCAAGCTCGCCCCAAATTGGGAAGTTCCATACTGAGTACAAGAAGTTCTTGGAAAGAAAGCCTACAAACTTGTAACCAAGGAAGGTATCAAGGTCCCTAGAACCTAGAATGTAAGTAACCTCAGAATATATGAAGAGTAATACTTTGCCGAAAGTGCAAACCGATCTCAACTTTGTTTGTAACCTTCATTGCGAGTGCAAACCGATCTTAATTTTGTTTGTAACCTCCATCACGAGTGCAAATCGATCTTAATTTTGTTTGTAACCTCTATCGTGAGTGCAAACTGATCTTAATTTTGTTTGTAACCTCCATCATGAGTGCAAATCGATCTCAATTTTGTTTATAACCTCCATCGTGAGTGAAAACCAATCTTAATTTTGTTTGTAACCTCCATCGCGAGTGCAAACCGATCTCAACATTGTTTGTAAACTCTATCGCGAGTGCAAACTGATCTCAATTTTGTTTATAACCTCCATTGTGAGTGCAAACCGATCTCTACTTTGTTTGTAACCTCCTACGTGAGCACAAACCTAAAAGGACTAACGTCCACTAATATTCGAGCTTATCGTTGTTGGTAACCCCCACAGCGAGTGCAAACCCCAAAAAGAGATCCATTAATGATAAAGCATTGTAGCCAAGAAGGCAGAGTCGTGCTTACGATTAAGATTAATTTCTTGAGCTCATGATTAAAATTCCCGAGCTTATGATTAAACGTAAGTTTATTTTATAAGTTTACGGTTCTCGAGCTCATAATTAAGCAAGTTATATTTACAAGTACAATTTCCTAGCCTATCTTTAAGGCAGGAATTGACTTAGCGAGTTTAATATTCGAGCTTATCATTAGAACGCGAGTTAAGTATTGCAAGTTACAACCGATACAAGTTCTTTCTATTACGAGTATCGAACTCAAAGATCATCTAATCAGGTTGTCTTAACAAACCAACTCATGGTGGCTTTATAAAGTTAACCAATAAACAAACAACAAAACAATAAATAAACTTCCCTCTCAGCAACAACGAGTATGTTTTAAGCACCAAAAGTTGTATTCTTCATTCATTGCAAAATTGTACATACAAGTTACGAATTCAAAACATATGAACTAGATAGAAGCTAAGTTGAGCCTCCCTCTACCGATGGGATATCATCGATTTCTTCCTCTGTCGCCAAGTCATAATCTAGTCCTAATTCTTCAATCTTGAGCTCAACATCATCATCATCATCGGTAACGCCCTCTTCACCATCCTCAACTAGCTGACCATCTCGGACTATCTTGTAACAATCCATCTTTTTCGATTGCAAATCAAGAAACAGCAACTTAGCTAGCTCTATAGCATTGTTAAAACCCTGCTCTAAAGTTGTAGCATAGTTTGTCTTGATCTTACTCTCGGCCCTCTCTTTCAGCCTGGCCTTGGACTGGTGAGCCCTCTCCATGCGTTGGCTCATTCAACTCTGGGTAGCTGCCTCACTGTCACATGCCTCACGTGCAATCTTGAGAGTCTCCTATATTTGCTCGGTATCGGCTAGGCGCCAAGCCTCCAGTTTTTCGTTTTCAGCCCAGAGTCGACGGTTCTCCGCTTTAGCTTTGTTCAGGGTGTCCATGGCAGCAGCCAACTGCTGAGTTTCTAAATGTTCATTTTTTCAGTTCGAAGCCCTTGAATATCCACTTCAGCCGCCTATAAGGCTAAGAGGACAAACTCTTTCTCAGCTCCGGTGAACTGCTCCTCTTCTTGTAATTTCTTCAGGGACCCCGTGCTCCCCACCCTTTGTTACAAACCCTTGATCATAGCGAAATCCTGAGTTATATTTGACAACAAGTACCTCAGCAACGTGTCCTCCGAGGTCTTCTTTACCTATTCTATGTCAGTTGGAGTGAGGATTTTGTTCACCCTTTCCTGGAAAGGGAATCGTGCATTCCAGAATGAGAGACTCACATGGTTTGGATCTCTTTCAACTAATTTAGAAGAAAAAATGTCAAGAGGCCTGACCTCGATCGTCTAGTCGCTGCCAGGTCGGCTGGAGGACGAGCCATGCCTTATATGCTCCACATGAGACAAGCTCTTATGTTTCTTCGACCCCCGGTCTCTTCTCCGTAGTTTGGTAGTGGGGTCATCAGTAACTAGACGCTTTTCCGTGCCCTTTCTGCGGTTACAGTCATGACCACCATGGGCTCCTCAACTGTAATCCTGATCGGTTTGGTCGCAGTCATGATAGGCTCCTCGCCTCTCCTACTGCTTGATTCGGCCGTAGTCATCTCTGGCTCTCTGTTTTTCTTATTTCTAGAGAACTTTGTAAGCTTGGCCAGGTGTACCATTTCTTCTTTGCTAACTTTGTTTTCTGCAAAATATAACATTAGGTCAGTTAGCTGTCTTAGCAAAAACACAAGAAAAATAAAGTTGTACATACCGACCAATTAAATCCCTTGCCCTCAGCTTGACAAGGTCGGACTTCTCATACATGAGCTTGGATATTACCCCAATTATATGACGGGCCTCTTGGTCATACTCCCCTAGAGCCCAAGCTTGTTGCTTATTCACATATTGGTTCCATTTTAAGGGGGATAGGGGGCTCCTGTCCTCATGCAAAAAAAAAAGGCTTTATCCAACCTGGGTACACTAGCTTAGGTAGGCACAGTAACTCGAAAAAATTGGTCCTTCCACCTTTTTGCTGACTCATCAACTAGTTTCATTAGCGACAGACGAGGACGGCTAAAGATATACATGAATTCTTGTTCGGACTCTTTTGTGTCTTTTAAAGTAAAAAAAATGAAAAAATACATCTACCCGGGCCTCTACGAGGAGAATGTTACACATAGCTTGGAATTCACGAAGAAAACCACACCCATTCATATGGAGTTGAGTGGGGGCTACGTTTATAGCATGGAAGAACTCCATTCCGAAGTCCGTAAGGGAAAGCTCGGCTCCCACTCTATCTATGAATGCTAAGTTAAAAGTAAAGAAGTTATTTTCAGGACAGTTCTCACACATGGGAGACCTCCGAGGACATGCCTCTAGATCAAAATCATGATAATCCGTGTTTATATTAACGCAACTCTCTGTCAAGCCCTTTACAAACTGAGGAAAAATTGATGACCTAATGGTCCTAATCTTTTGGTGGACAAAAAGGGGGATTGAAGCTCGCGCAGGGTGGACTTCTACGACAGACCCATCAAAAGACTCAGAAGAAAAATTATTGCAACCCTCACTCGATGAACTCATTTTTTAAGACAAATAATAAAACTTGACCCGAGAATTTTAGAAGGTTTATCTATCTAGTTGCACAAAGTTTCGAGCTAAATGTATTTGAACGTACAGGTGTGCTAAACTTCTCTCTGACCTCAATCCGATCTCTGAAAATTTTCGTAAAAGAGTAAAGCAAGATTTGGGAGCTTCCTTTATATAGTGCTGAAAATTCTCATCAGACGGTCTGACATAATTACATCTAACGGATAGGGAGTAGCCACCACAGAGCTTGGGAAGCTTAAACGTCGCATCTTTCGCAGCTTTCTCACCTTGAGACGCACATTGTGCAGCGGCCATAATTGCAACCGTACTAGCAACCATTCATGCCGCGCCATGTGTCTGTACGGTTAGTACTGAACAGTAGTGATAAAGTAGTCATTTTTACCCGTCCTACGACTTAGAAATCAGTTCCCTGAAATCCGAGTTCTTGAGGGGAAGTGTAGTGGCCCATGTTCATTTGGGCCCAATAGGCCAGAAGGCCCACTTTATCAGAAGCCCAATATCAAGACTGCTCGCTCATGTTCCCGTTTCTTTCAAAACTTCTATAAATACCCCTCTTGTAACAAGTAACGAACTTTTGACCCTCAACCATATTTTTCACTTATTGAGCTCGGACCAAACTAACTTTATCATCGGAGCCCGGAAACCACCAACTGACCCCTTTTCTCTATTCCAGGTTAACTAGATTTGAACTGACCTTCCAAATCCACCCGACCTTCGTGACATAACCCAACCTTAACTCGAGCACCGTCAAGATGCCAAATGTTATACAAAAATTTCTACACGTTGAATTCAAACCCATACAACATACTAACAACACATAACAAATAACAGAATATTCAACGGCTAGGGTTTTGGATAAAGCATTTGAATTTCAAAAATTATTCTGATTTTAAATCTCCAATAATCACCTCCATCACCATCCTTATTGCCATGGACTCTTCATTGCATCTTCATTGACATTAAAGTCCAAGTTGCATTACTCCATGGAGATTCTTTTTATGGTCTATATTTAATGACCACTCTTCAACCAAATTCTAGATTTTGGATTCTTGTGCTTTGCATTCAAAGTCATTTTCATCATGCTCATAAGAACAAGAATTGGAAATGGGAACAAGCAAGAGACGACTGCCGAGTTAAAAATTTGGAAAGCCCTATGAAGCAATTAGGGTTAACATTGAACACATGTGGCCTTGTATGTATATTAGTATATTTAATTACATATTAAACTTACTAATATTCCATTTGTTTTCTAATTTTCACATAAAAAACATTTAACATTTCATTTTTTGTGTCATTAAATAGATAAAGCTATGGTAATTCTTGTACCACTTAGCTTGTTTCAAGAAGAAAGTATTTATTATCTTAACATTTTATCAGCCTTTTAACAAGATAGTATTTACCTTCAAACAATGGCACTAGAAGAAAAATGCTTTTTCTCATGGAATTTTCTCACTAAACAATAATCCGTGAGAAAATCATGCAATTTCTCATGGACAAAGCTGATCGTAAGAAAAATCAGTGAGAAATGGTACCCCAACTGTACCATAAATGCGTTGACCATTCTCACTGACTATGTTCGTGAGAAATACATATGCTCTCACGTACTTTCTCACGGAATGCTAGCGCCAAGAGAAAGTCCGTGAGAAATTGCTATGCATTGTTTCACTTAAATTTGAATTCTATGGTTACGTTTCTCACCGACAAAGTTCGTGAGAAATTCCGAGAGAAAATATGTTGATCTTCTCCCCTGTGTAGCCACAACCTCCATTTTGATTTTGAAATTTTTTTCCCTCTCCTCCATTCTCCGCTTGTCTCTCTCTCCCCGAAGCAAATCAACAGCATTTTAGCTTCCGAAGCTTGGGTTTTGCACTGCATGTCCCTTACTTCGAGTCTACCTGTCAAATTTTGAGGTTTTTGCTCATTAGGTAGGTTCCTATACTTATCTCTTATCTCAAAATTTTTATGCATTTTGTATGAGTAATTTTATTTCATTTACCATAAACATTATAGGATTAGTTGTTTAAAATATTTATTGCTTATTTTAGATAGTGTAGGAGTTGTTTTAGATGTAGTTTAATGGAGTAGGTTGATAGATACTGAAATTGATAATGAAATATATATCATTTGTTAAGATTAGGAACTCAATTTTGTTATATGCTTGATGTTGAATCATTATGTAATTTTTTTCTGAATTTTTCAATGGGTTAGAAATAATTTTTTAATTTTTTCCACTGCTGTGTAAGTTTTTACCTATACTACTACGTAATTATTTATATTGGAATAAATTATAATTTAGGGTTTGTGTTTCTGTTGAATTGTGTAGAATTTTAAATTCCTGGAATGTTCACTTTTTAGGGGAGATTCTACCCAGTTTTTGGTTTATTATTTAGGGATTTAGAGTAGATGATTTAGGGGTTAAGAATTTAAGACTTAGATTTTAGGGATTTAGTAGTTTGGGGTTTAGAATTTAGGATTTTGTGGTTTAGAATTTAGGGTTATTGTTTAGGGTTTATGGTTTGGATTTAGGGATTTAAGTTTAGGGTCTAAGGATTTAGAATTTTGGGTTTGGGTTTAGTAGTTTAGGATAGAGGTTTAAAAGTTTAGGTTTTAGGGTTTAGAGTTTTGTGTTTAGGGTTAAGATTTAGGTTTAGGGGTTAGGGGTTAGGGTTTGTTGATTTAGGAATTAGTGATTTTATTGTACTAATTATTTCATTAGTTTTATTTAAATTGTATGACAGATGTCATTTCCTTAAGGTGGCTTGCCTCCCAACTTATGATCATTACAAATTAAAATCTCACCTATGGCTATAGGTGAATGGGGTTTCCAATTGCTCATTTGTCTTTCACAGTGCAAAATTGGTGGTGATGATCTTGTTTACGCCTTGCTCAAAGTGCCACTACTGCCCACTTCTCTTGTGTCTCTCAACATTGATGATCTTAATAATCTAAAATTCTTGGATGGAAGAGGGATTCAACATATCAGCTCTCTTGAAGAGCTGCACGTAGGATTTTTGTTGTGAGAAATCTTAACGCAAGTGTACGTTATCGTTTCCAAGTAATAAGATAAGATAGAGTTATCGTTCCCACGAGGACTAATGTATCAACTACCGAAATTGGGTTAACCTTAATTTTATCTAATCAATCAATATGGAGAGATTTTCAAGAAACAACTAAAATAGGATGAAAACAAACTTAAACCAGTAAAATAACAAACTAAACCAATAAAATGATAGAATTATCAAGAGAGAAAACATCTAGGGCTTTTGATTTCACCATAGCTATTCCGATTTGCTATTCCTTATTCATTAACCAAGAACAACCTTCCTAATTGCTAGCCAAGAACCGTAATTTATTTATTAGCCTCTCCCAAGGTCAAACAAAAGTATTTCTAAGTTATGAACCCACAACATTCCTCTGTGAATTGCGAACAACCTAGAAATTCACTTAATTCTATGGTTCTTTTTAAATAGCTACACAAGCCATGGAGGTATATTCCTATCCTACATGCAACCTATGTTCTTAATCTCTATGATCTTTAATTACAAATTACCTCCCAGTCTCATTATAATTATCAAATCAACTAATTGGTGATCATGCAATTAGAAGCATGAAGACTTGAGAAGAAGAAGAAAATTTAATAAAGGAGTTCTTGAATTTAAAGAAATAGAAAATAACAAATCATTCTAGCTAAGCTACATTATAGCCCTAGAAGGGAATTTAGTTCATAGAAAAAAGGAAGAACAAGGTAAAATTAAATCTAGACATGGTTCAATGGGAGGAAGAATAAAAACTCTAAAGAGAAGCCCCAATCTTCTTGTGCCATTCTCCAATCCTTGTTTTTGCTCTCCTTCTTGCCTCCAAAAAGTCCATAAAAGAATCCTCTAAAAATTCCTAAGAGTTCCCTTTTATACTTACCTCTAAAAGCCCTAAAAAACTAAGGAAAAAGAGCCACGTATGAAGATTTCAGGCACGGGCGTTGCGGCTCTACTGTTCAAGGGGTGCGGCCCTGAGCTGCTGTCCCAGCATGTGTATTTTTTCGCATACGAGGGGTGCCACTCTACTGTTCAAGGGGTGCACCCCTGAGCTGCTGTCCTACTTTTAGGTTTCATGCTCCAGGGGCTGCGACTCTAGGTTTTGAGCGCCGCAACCCTTGAATTCTGTCCCAAAATCTTCCTAATTCTTCAATTCTTTATTCTAACCTATGAAACCTACAATTTAACATAAAACATCACATTAGATGATGATTAATCTCAATAAACAATCAAATAATTAAGTAAAGGATATCTAAAAAGTGGATATAAAAGCCACTCAACAAATACCCCCAAACTTAACATTTGCTCGTCCTTGAGTAAAAAAAAAAGGAAAAATAAAATTAAACTCAACAACTAACTAACAAAGTGAAAATTTTATTTGCTAACTATACAGGCCTCAAATATCTCTATTAAGCACAACTATTAGAAAATTTTCAAGATAACATGAATGTGTATAATTTCAACCCAAAGTTAATCTCATCTCAATCTCACTAAAATTTCCTCTCTGTGTGTAAGTATAGCCCTTGCTTATCCTACTCTCTTCACTTAAATCAAATTATGCAAATAAGCTCATAAACATATATTCTCCACTTTTATTCTCTCAAAACCCCATATGCTTGCTTTTCTTGTCAATTTCCACTAATGTAGGCATTTCACAATATTGAGGATCAAAAGGACTTTTGATAAGCTTGTAATGTGTGGCTGGGTTAAAGGTAGGATGATGGATAAACATATGGCTTAACTCACCCATCACACAAATTCAGTTTAGAGCAAATTTTAAGAGCACCCTTCTTTCTTTTCACTTCTAACTCCCCCAAACTTATTTTCTTATTTACTTTGCCATCCACCAATAGAATTCTTACTTTTGGATCACTACATCACATACTCAATGGTTTCTAAGACATTTTTTTTTTTCAATATTTGCACAATTGTCTTTTCTTTTCATTGCAAAATAAATTTTTTTTTTTTTTTTAGCAGGGATGTAGCTCTTGAATTTTCATTCTTTGGTTGCCCTTTCATTGACATCTTGCTTTTCTTTTCTTCACCAATTCTCCTTAATTTTCCTAGCTCTAGATTCTCTTAAGACTAAAAATGTGCTTTAGATGAAGGGTTCAAGTCAAAAGATCACACAATGGGCTAGGGTCAGTGTAGGTGACAAAGAAATAGGCTAAATTAAGCTCAATGGGATATGCTAGGGATAAAATATCATACAAAAGGATAGCTAGAAAGGCTCAAACGAAACCAAAATAGCCTAAATCATCTCCCTAATATTGTGCGGCCTAGGATTTCGCCTCGACTGACAATCAAGCAAGTTCTAGCATTTTGTGAGATTTTGAAATGACTTAATTCACATAATCATCTCTAAGCATGTAGATTTCAAATAAACAAGGCTATGTGCTCAATAATTCAGGAAATTCCAATTAGACAAAAATTAACACAAGAGTTAATCAGAAACACAAACACAAAATCTATTATTTTTCTAGAGCTGTAAACAGTGAAAATCAATTTTATCATTAGCCTAAGGTTAAACATAAAAAATTTCACTCTATTCTACTTTACAAACTAAACTAAAGAAAAATAAAAATTAAACATAAAAACTACCTAGAAAAGCATTTAAAGATGCCCAATAAGTTAAGTGCAAGTCAATACAGCAGCTCAGAAAATAATTCCCCACCCCCAAACTTAAAGGAAACATTGTCCTCAATGTTTAAAGCAAAGAAGAAAAAGATGTGAGAACTTCCTTGAAATGGAGATGGATCACTTTGCATCATCATCAGGTGGAGTTGCTGGGGAAGATAAAAGTTATGGACTTTAAACCTGGAACATAAAAAAAAAATAATAAATAAACACACAAGCATGAAAATAAAATTAAATGACTAAACAAAACTGAAGAGAAAGGGTTAAAAGGATTGGGTTGCCTCCCAAAAAGCGCATGTTTTATAGTACTCAGCTTGACTGTCTCTGGAATAAATTAACCAAGATAAAAAACGGTAGTGGAGGTCTTCTGGAACTTTACTCCACTATCTCTATGAGCCTTGGTTTGTTGGTAATTCTCCTTTAATCTCCATACCTCGTTTCCATCTCCAAAGCAAGAGGACTTCTTGAGGGGCTCCAAAAGAATCTTTTGGAATGATGGCTTCTTCTTCTTCTTGTTTTTCTTATGAGACTCAACTATAGGCACATGTCTAGCCATTGGCTTCTTGGGAATTTTGTCATCTTTGACCTCTAAATCAGGAGGCTTTTCCTTGTTTTCCGTTCCCATGGTGTGAGCTCTAACTGGGTCTTGCAATTCAGTGCTTCCAATTGTAGTGTCAATTTTATAACAGACACTCACTTCATCTGGATGCTTTATTTCTTTGAAGACCTTGAAGGACACTTGATCACCTTGCACTCTCAAAGTAAGTTGGCCTTTTTGCACATCAATAAGAGCTTTCCCAGTTGCTAAAAATGGACGACCAAGAATGATTGAGATTTCTTGATCCTCCTCCATATCAAGCACAACAAAGTCCGCTGAGAAGATGAACTTGTCCACTTTCACCAATACGTCCTCCAGGATTCCCCTTGGATACTTGATTGATCTATCCGCCAATGTCAATGAGATGGAAGTTGGCTTTATTTCTCCTATACCCAATTTCCTGAAAACAGAAAGAGGCATAAGGTTAATACTAGCACCAAGATCACAAAGTGCCTTACCAAAAGATACATTGCCAATAGAACAAGGAATATTGAAACTCCCTGGATCTGTTAATTTTGGTGGTAATTTCTTTTGTAAGATTGCACTGCACTCCTCAGTAAGTCCCACCGTCTCGTAATCTGCCAGCTTTCTTTTATTGGATAGAATCTCCTTCATAAATTTCACGTAGCTAGGCATTTGTTCCAAAGCGTCTGCAAATGGGATATTAATGTGCAGCTTCTTGAACACCTCCAAAAATTTAGAGAATTCATTATCCAGCTTCTTCTTCTGGAATCTCTGAGGGAATGGAAGAGGTGGAACATATGGTGGAGGATTGTCTAGGAATAACTTAGATGTCTTCTCCACAGATTTCACAAGTGGTTCCACTGGGGTGTCTTGCTTTGTGAGAGGTTTGAAAATATACCCTATTAGATTCAATATCACTAGGCTATTTTCTATTTCTGTGCTTGTGTTCAACCATCAATGCATATATATTGGACTTCAATGAACATGGAAAGCTAATATTACCACAGAAATAAAACGATTCCTTAAGTTTATTTAAATTGTCTCAGCATGGATAGCCAAGAAGCATTTTGATTTAGTAGTCCTCCCATCTATCTGTTTGGAGTTATAGACATCTTTATCATGTACCATTTGTTTTAAATGAATTCTTTGTTTGATTTGAGGTGTGAACCATAATTTCATCATATCAGTAGCATAAAAGGGTACTCCATATATTAGGCTTGGTTTACTTATTCGGCATGTTTTGTTACTTATGTTCATTCACATTCTAATGCCCAGATTTACCAATTGAACAAAGGCATACAAATTGAGCCCTACTCCAACGGAAATCTCTCAAGGCTAGGTGGCACTGGAATATAATGTATAATTCGTATATGTACAAAATGGCCAATCTCTACAAAATTCTAATTTTTGTTTTTCTTGTGTGAGAATATACTCTCTGCAATATCTCTTTCATTCTATATACAACCTAGGTTCACATATGCAGATTCTAGATTACTTTGGACATATTAGCAATTACTTAAAATACAATAATTAATACTGAAGACTGAAATAAACAAGTAGACTACAATGGTAAGGTCACTGTCATGCTCATTCCTTGTTACATGCATATGTGATAAGCTGTATCAGCCAAAATTCTTAATCTGATTTTTCTTTTCAAGTAATGTGGCTAACTGCACCAGTCTTGATGCGGTACTAATATTGTTTGTTAATAATGCATTTGGACGCCTTCATGAACTAATAAAGGACCAGGTTGGTAGAGAAAATGCCAAATTCTTTGCTCAAAATGCAGTTGTATGCACATAATGTCTTCATAATGTTCATATTGGCGGTTATATTCTTTCTCATTTTAGATTGTTGGTGCTAGAGGGTTGATGAACACTATTCTTTATTTTGTGCAAGTTTAGTTTCTTTTTGTTAGACAAACCTATATACAAATGAGCATTGGAAGACTAATGTAAATGATTCATTTTGTAACTGTTTAAATTTAGATTTTGTGCTACAATTAGGATCTTGGAGTCTCGACTGAGTGCTTCTATTGCTTGCAACAAATTTCCTAAAATAATTTGTTTTTAAAAGAAAAAGATTGAAACAGCAAATGATTGGACGGGATTTCTTTTTAATTGAAAATAGAAATCTTTCTTGCTCGGGAAAAAAAAAAAAAAAAAAAAAAACAGAGAAGAAAAATATGAACTCTTCTGTTTGTTTAAAGAGGATTTATTATTCTTGCCAGTAAGTAGCTCTTTTACTTTAGCGTTAAAGTAATTTATATATTTCTTCAATTTTTATGTGACAAAAAAAATACATTGTCAGATTTATCTCTATTTTTTTTTTTTTAAAGTTATCTCTATTCATTTTGTTCAATCAAATTTAATCCTTTTTTGTTTTTTAAATCAGACGAAAGGCATATTTGTGTTTTGAGTCTTGACCAAGAGCACATCACTTCTGCTTTGCTTGAGAATGGCCTATGTAGTATACAAGTTTCCTGTTTTTGTAGTTTAGGTAGGTATTGATCTCTATGAAAGTTATGTGTGTTAGACAGGAAAATCTTGTTTTGAAACTACATTTGGTGATTACTTGGCAAAAGATTCAAGATGTCTCCAGAAGTTTCCAGACGTTTATTGAAGATTTTCAAATTCTAAACATCGTAACCTAAAATCAAAATTGGAGAACGATAGAATCACATGTGGATAAGAAGAGGCCAAGAGGACATTAACTAAGTACAAGAGCTGACTCAGTGAAGGACAAAGGACAGCTAGCAAGAGGACAACACCTTTGGAGAATATGCCATCCTCTTCCCAACGGTTATCTTCTTCAAATTGGCTATAAATGGAGAAGGTTGAAGGCTGCCATTTTCAGAGCTCAATCAGACTTTAAGAGGAAAATTCGTCATTGATTTTTGAGCTTCTCATCTGCATATTCTTTGAAAAAGCCAACTAGTCTAGCAATTGAGTTGTTGAGTGTTGTAATAGGATTATCTATCTTAGAGTATTTTTTGTGAGTTAAACACTATATTTCTAGGAAATTCTTCTAAAGGCTTCTAGGTAGAAGCCTAGGGTTCTTCTTCTCTTACATGTATCTCAAGAAGGAGTGTTTGGTTGCTGTCAAGACTTGAAGCCAGAAGGAGTTTTCTGGTAGATCTTGGAAAACCACAAGTTCTAGCTTGAAGATGCTAGGTGAAAAAGAATACTTGAGATTTCTTGCTGTTAATGCTTAGAGCAAGGGATTTTGCTGGTTGAACTTGGGAAAAATCAGTGGTTGAGCTTGAAGAGGCTTGTGTAAAGAATACTTGATACTAGTAGAAACCCCAAGGCCATTGGAAGAATGGATGTAGGCCAAATTGGCCGAACCACTATAAAAATTCTCTGGCTCATCTCTCTTCCCTTAGTCTCTTTAATTTTTATATCTTGCCTGTTCTAGCTGTCTAAGTATTTTTCTGATATGGTTTAGCTTGCTGGTTTATCTAGCTGCTACACTTTCTCTGTTTGCATTTTGATTTGCACTTTTCTATGTGTTACACTTTTTGTTTTATTGCTTACATTTGTGCTTATAGGTGATTGATTTGATTTTCATCTATTCCTGTCCACGATCTTGCTGTCTCACTATTTTTCTGGTTTGTCTTAATTATTTTCCTGCTTTGCAGCTTCATTTTAGATTTCTGGTTTAAGTTTTCTGGTCTGACATGAACTAGTTTTCCAAGTTTTACTTAAACCAGAATCTTTGAAAGTTGAGATTTTATTTATTAGTTTGATGTGTTCTCAGTTCCTCTTTATTTTTTTAACTCCTATTCACCCCCTCTAGGAGTACTATTTCATTATTCTCATAAATATTGGACGTCAATGAAAATGGAAAATTAATCTTACTATAGAAATAAACGATTCCCTAAGTTGCTAATTATAAAAATTCCCTCAGCATGAATAGCCAATAAGCATTTTGATTTAGTATCCTCCCACGTATCTGTTTGGAGTTATCTTTATCATGTACCATTTGTTTTAAATGAATTTTTTGCTTGATTTGAGGTGTGAACCATAATTTCATCAGGGTCAGTAGCATAAAAGGGCACTCCATTTGGTTGAAATTCCAAGTTCTTACAATAGGATATCCTAATTACTTGTAAAGTAGGCAGACCCTTGGTTGGAAATGACGTGAGAGATGAAATACCATGGAGATACAAGGAATGACTATAGTTGCTGCTGAGAACCATTTTAGGAACAGATGTGAAGCTACCACACCTTTGAACCTTTAAAGACTGTAGCGAGCTCTGTGAATCATTCTCAAGTACCAATAAAAAATGTTGGCCTCCATCAACAATAGTCAAACTTTCAATTGATGTAATCCAACTTAAACTTGATGCCTCAAGTTGATCACAGTTTCATATTGCAACTTCAGACAAGCTGGAAGGAAGATGTTGGGGCAAATATCCCTTCAATTTTGGACAACTAATCAAATATAAACTTTTAAGAGATGGAAAAGGGAATTCAATACCTTCACCTCTGAACGGTAACCAATCCTCCCATTCAGACATTTCCTCAAACCTCAAAGACTCAAGGGAAGGAAATGGTTGAAATGAAGCGGAGAAGCTACCATAGAACTCTGCACCAATAGTCCTTACTGATTTCATGCTCTTAACATGAAGCTTCTTGACAGAAGGTAGTTGTGTTGTGCCAATGGTGGGAGAGATGAGCAAAGATTAGAATCGCTGATACACAAATCCAAAATATTAACAAATGAAAATTTTCCCAACCAATTTGGAAATTCGGTGCCACCAAAAAATCTGATGGTGAGTTTCTTCAAGTTTGTTGATGGTTGTAGTTGGTCGAGTACATCTGTTTGAATTTGTGAACCTTCAGTGACATGAGAACCCCAGCCAAATTCTGACTCTTAAATTAGCCCTTTGTTTTGCCTCAGAAGCATCCATGGTGTCAATTACATTTACCACCTAAAAAATTCTTAGAACTTCAATTCCTTAACCTTCAGAAAGCTAGATTAATAAAAGGATATACTCTTGCTGATGCTTCATTTTGAAAACTATTAACTTAGTATAGGGAAACCCAAAGAATGTAGAACAGCTTCTCACCTCATAAGAGGAATAGGGTTCAAGAGCAGTGAAATTCTTCATTGACATCCCACCTTAAAGTATATATAAGGTTTCTTTGAATATCAACAAGAATTTAGATCAGATATGAAGATTTTAATATTCAAATAAATATTCAAGTGACAGTAGGTAAGAATTTCCTTATAATAGCTTAGTGGATTATCCTTTTCTTCCTCTGTTTCTTAACTCTACCTAGTTTGAACGCCACTCCCTATTTTCTCTCCTCAACCATCCCCAATCTATCAAAACCTTTCAATCCCATAGGCACCAATCATTTCATAGATTTTACTCTTGAAACAGAACAACATGAAGGAAAAACGAAAGACCAGCTTGTTGAGGAAGGTGGAGAGGTGTCAACAACCAAGGCTTTACAAAGGGAATAATATACAAAGCATTACAATATTGAGTAAATTAAACTCACCCCATAGAAGTATTTCCTTTTTTTATTTTTTGGTACTTTGACTGCAACTCTAAATTTAAACACAAAATTTATTGAGCTTGAGTATGACTTCGGTATTACTTAACCACAAGGATCTAGTTCCCATCAAGATATTTCAAAATGACACTTATTAAAATATTCCATTGCACTCTATATGTTTAACCTTGGTTAGTGAATTTTTTTTTACTTGCACTGGTTATTTAAAAAAAAAATTGACTTGCAGCAGTGTTGTTTATTAGTAAAATATAATCAGTTGAAATCCTTTAAAATATATGTAAATATACATTGTAATGTAAGATTAAAAAAAAAAAAAATCCTATTCACGCATGACATAATTGTGGCGATGCTGATTTCTTTAGCCATCTTCTTCCCGACACCATCTTAAGCTTCTTCCTCTCATCTAAAAGGGAGGAACAGCCAGTGAACCATTTGAAAACCAGAGGCTGTTCATTAGCCTCATAGAGCACCACAACAACAAGAAACAACTTCAAGAAAGTGAATACCCCATATTTTCAGTTTCTTTTTAACAATGAGCTTCTTACATTTTACAGGGAGAAAGCATACTCTGAAGATGTGTTAGTGGGGGGAATTGATAGTCTGAGTCATTATGTTTCATATTCTATTTGTGTGGCAAAAATTTCAAGTAGAAAACTGTCTAGCATTCTCTTTATTAATAGTATAGATTCTCTGGCTCAATTGGGCAAGTGATTAATCCCCTATTATCCATATGAGCACATATTTTTCATTAAAATCCGGTGATATACGCAAAAGAAAGTCACAAATGCCTCTAAAAGTAATATACTGACTAATGGGGATCAAGGAAGCCTCCATTCTAAAGACCTTATGGCAACCAAGATCAAGGAGGAGTTTGCTGGATTGCTAGTGCAACAAGCTTGCAAGGAGAAAAAAACATGGCTTTGGAGGGCATCAAGACAGGCTAGGATGAGCACACGGCCGTGTTATGTAAGATCATGGCTGTGTCATGAAGGCCGAGAGGCAACACGGGCTGGACAAGGCAAGAACACGGGCGTGTCCATGGCCGTGTCCTGTCAACAGAGATGCTGGGTTGAGAACACGGCTTGGAGAACAAGGAACACGGGCCGTGTCATGTCAACACGGGTTGAACACGGGCGTGTCACAATGCTGTGTTAGAGTTAATTGTCTCTAGGACCTTTATTTTGGTTATTTGTAATTAAATGCCTTGCTGAATACATTCTCTAGGGCCTATTTTCTGTCTAAGCTAATTAGGGCTTATGTTAGATAGTTTTAAGGCTTGTTTAATTAGGGCTGGAGGTTTTGGGTCATTTTGGTAATAAGTTTAGTTGAACTTTCATTTTGCTATTTAAGGAGCTAAGGGCTTTGTCCTTAGAATCGGAATTAAGAATTTCATAATTGAATTAAGAGTTTCTCTCTTGTTCTCTCCATGGAGAGCTTAAGCCATCTAGGTAGATTCCTAGCATGGTGGACCTAAACCTTATCACTCTCCCCTTTTCCTAATCTAGAGTGTAGCGGTTTATTCACTTCTCCATCTTGTTCATGTTGATTGTTGATTATTCGACTTAAGGAGGGTTAGTTAAGCTTTGCTGAAACTAGGTTGCCTAATTTGATAATCAAAGGTTTTCACCTAATTTCATTCATCTTTTCTTGATTTTTCTATTACTTGACCTTACTTGGGATCCTTGGCTAATTTGGATTGGATTTGGCTTGGGTTCTTCAAGTGGATCCTTATCACTGACCCATATGATGAAGCTCTTCCTCGCCAGGTACCTATAGCAAGGAGCAAAGATAATGGGTTAGAAGACTCAGAAGAATCCATTCACAAGGTTTAAACTACAATAGTTACTTAAACAAAACATGTACTGCAAACTATGATATGTTCTGGGAGTTTAAATGAGGTATATGTATACATACAAGTACAACTAATTGTTTGACATTTCCAACCTTAAATTTTGATGTTAAAACCAAAGTTCAATGAACAAGTAATATGAGTTTTTATTTAAAATATTTATTTTTTTTACACTGGAGAAATTTCTTGTCCATCAAGAGCTTGTCTAGGTGAACGAAATGAAACAGCACAACTGAAAGAGCCACTTTGAATTCTTTCATGCCTGATTTGAGTAATATAGGCCAACATATCAACATTGGTATGTATGCAGCAAATTGTGAATAAAAACTGCCCTAAATTTGCATATGCGGACCATAATTATGGTGAGATGCGATTGCAGTCGCCACCAGAATAGTAATACTATAACTGCAATTACAGTCGTAGACCACAGTCTATAACTATGGATGCACACATAGATTTGCACGTAGGAAGTGCTGGCATGCATGCATTTGGGGTTCACTTGATTTACCTCTATTTCCACCAGTCTTTCCACCTGATGAGTTACCCTTGCCTCGGTCACACCCAATTCCTTTAATTGGTGGGCGTCTACCAGCTCGTATAGGGTCTGAAATTTTTTTAAAAAATCACATAACTTTTTAATTTGGTGAACACTAAGCAATCCCCTCTTAGAGGAGTAATATTAGCCATTCAGGTTTAGCATATTTGGTAAAGACCTACGAGGTGATTTTAGTGTCATTATAAAGATCTCAAAAAACAATCATTTAATACATGTTAAAATAATTAATTCCTGGTAAAATATAGCGGATTGGAAAACATATTAAATTTTGTTAAATTTTATCTGACTATGTTAAACTCAAATTCTGTTAACTATTCTTAGCGACTCGATTTTTTGAGATTTTTAGAATATCACCGAAATCATCTCATGAATCTTACCTAAACTCCCTCAACTGAGGGGGGTGGTCTTACCCCCTAAGAAACGGTAGCTAAGTGTTCACCTTCTAATTTTCAACTATAAACCACAAATACTTCAAGAAGCAACGGGTTTTCAATACAAAAATGTAATAAATAATTGACACTCATGTCACTCTGACACTTCTAAATAATACTTTTAAAAATTAATGATATATATATATATNTATATATATATATATTTTCCAGTTGCTAGATACATTATAAGCATGTTTTATGATGTATCTTTCCATATATTTTTTGGTGCTTTTATAATTATATTAATGCCTTAAACTGTCAGGTTAGGTCCAACCGAAGAATATGCATCTTTGTTCATGTAATAATAATAACAATATGCATTATGAAAAAAAAATTTCCTTTGTCACAGATTACCTAGATAATTTTAATATCAAGATGAAAACTACCAGCCTCGTGTCATAGAAATACTTACCTATGCCACTCTTGGTTTCTTCTGGAGCTTTGTCAATCACCTACATCAAAAAGCAAGAAAGCTTAATCAGAGGAAAACATGTACGTATGGTGCACACATTCACCTAAACAAGTTTTCATCATCTTCATGAAGAGTTTGCTTGGGAAACAAATGAGGAGTAAAAGGTAATTAAAAATCAATGGAGAAAATGATACATTATCTAACTATTACACACCTCATCAGGAACTTGAAGGTACTTAATTGAATTACCACGTATGTAGCATTCAGGCATTCGCCAAAATCTATCTCCCTCGTACACGGCCAATTCAGTTAAGATTTGCCAATGCATCTCTTGATAATCAAGCACATAAGGGATTAGTATGCATGAGCTTTTTTAATTATGCAAAAAAGATTTTCGTAAAAGGGCATTTTGATGGAAAAGCAATCTTAAAAAGAAAAGCACTTCACTTTGACAAAAACTTTTTGAAGTTTCAAGTGGGGTTTTTGGAGAAAGCTCGAGAGTGAATTTGGATATAGAATCATTTATTTAAAACAATTACTTTTTCGAGTTGATGTAGATGTTGTGGAAGCTTCATTCATGAGCTTCTACAAAAATCTTGATTTTTAATTTTTAAAGTGTTTTCTAAAGGCTTATCGAAACAAACAAAAGATATTTGTCTTTTAAAAGAAACACTTTTCTAAAGAAAATATTTCCATCCAAATAAACTCAAAGATTTCTCTATCCTAATACACTTCACAAATGAATCTTTTACCACTATACTGCAAACACCCTCCCATTTGACCGATCGAAAGTTTTAGACTAAAATGTCCCTAGTTAAATTGATGAATTGCATCCTTTTCCTATACAACAACATACAAGCTTTCTTCTGCATGCCCTTTCTTAGTAATTTTACCATTAGAAAGCAATTCTATAGTATGCATCCAAATACCTTTCTAAAACAACTTCAGGTTATCTTAGAATAAAGTACTTAAAAGAGCTCTATTTATAGAAAAGTATTTTTTAAATTAAAAGCTTCTTTACCCACCCTTAAAAATAGAAAAAACTGATAAGGAAAAGTAGACAAGTTTAGCTAGATCCCAAAAAAATATTTAGCTTTTCTTTTCTAAATCTGAAATTTTTACTTTTTAATAAAATTGCAATTTTTCCAATCAAACTACCAACAAAGCATACGAAATTAAAGATGAGAAATAAGAATGAAGAGCAAGAATGGTCAATTAACAAAGGAACATTACTTTAGAGGTACAGATAACTTCACGAAGATGGACATTCATCCATGTATCAGTATCAACCAAGTGCCCACTATAAGTCTCCCCATTGTTCAGTTCGACCACCTGTTACGATATTACAATTATGTTATAAATCTTAAAACAAATAAAAAGTTCTTTCAGAGAAAGATTTCTGAAATACCATTGGGTGCCCTTGGGCAATCTTCAGTAGGGAAAGAGGAAGCTGTGCAACAATGAGTAAAAAAAACATTAATCAGAGTAGGACATGTTAAGTTTGGAACCATCAAAATTATAGAATCGATTTGATTTGTTAATGAACTCTTCAAGATAAACGGAAATTATGTTGGACTTTTAACAATAACCCTATTTCTGTTTTTTATTTTAATATTTTTGGCTATGATTTTGAGTTTGAACATAAAATTTAAAAGCGTTGAAAATGACCTCAATATCATTCAATTATAGATTGTTTGATACCCTATTTTTGCTTCAATTTTATAAGAAAATTTTGAAACTAGAAATATGAAAAACTCAGGATTTAATATGCCCTATGCTCTGTGTGGAAAATTGAAGCCATAGAAGTTTCAGCAGAAAACATACAATTAAAAAAGAAAAAAGAAAAAAAAAAAGAAAGAAGATGTTGCCCATGAGATCAAGATATATGTTGCTTGTGTTGCTTATATCTTAAAAGAATGATACGAACATTCTAAAATAGAGAGGGAGAGAAGCAGCTACCATGATGGAAGCAACAGTCTCTCTCTCTCAGTACACCAATTGATCCTTAAGAAATTTTGACGGGAGATTGCGAAATAGCGAAGAAGAGAGGGTGGGCAGTTTAGGGTTATTGGAGCTCTCCAAAATCCTAAAGCTTGATATTCTATTATTTTGCTTGAGGAAAAAGCTACTGATGGTTATCTAAACTGTAATAATAAACGAAATTCATAATAAAATTAGTTTTTTTTTTGGGAGTAAAATTAGTTTGATTACTCGTGGATGCATTCTTACAGTGGTCAAGTCTTAATCAAAATGGCAGCGTAGCATATATTGGGAAATAAATCAGCAAAATAATATATAAAAAATAAAGTTATTTTATATCACCATGTATATTTCTTGATATGTGTAGTCAATTGTGTTCAACTTTGCCAATGACATGTGGGATTGGCTTCTTATTGGGTACGTGTTGGTCAGCAATGCTATTGGAAGTCTGGCACAATTAATTTGTAAGAATATTTTAATTTAAGAAAGATTTTACTTATATATTTTAAATTTATATAATTCTATATATTGTGGGCCTCAATTCAAATTTTGATTATTTAGAAATTTTTTTTTGAATGGATTCAATTAAAACTGTAATGTGTAGCCCTTTGGAGGTTAGTTAAGTTGTTAGAAAACCCACTAATTACCTCCATAGTGTCCCATGCTCGAGGCTTTATAAATACACTTCTTAATTTTTGGAGGAGGATTAGGTGTAAGTTGTGAGAGTTCTCTTCATGGGACCCACAAGTTTGTGTGTTGGTTATGCCACATTTCTATTAAGGGTGTCCCACCATAGTGGGTTTAAGTGAGCAGGGACAATAAACCCAACCATGAGACCCTTGTTTGATTACAGCAAAAAAAAAAAAAAAAAAAAAAANAAAAAAAAAAAAAAAAAAAAAAAAAACTGTAAATTAAATATAAACTGAATATTAGGCCCAAAATGTAAGGAATGGTATAGGCTAAAAGTGTATCAATAACACTTTTCTTAACTTAAATGTTTTATCTTTTGAACCAAAACATTTGTTAGTGACCCCAAAAGGGATGTTGAAAGAAAAAGAAGTATAATTTTGGGTTATAAGATTAAAAAAAAAAAATTCAAACCATCACACATCATATGTTACTACATAAAGTAAAGTTAATTGGCACTTAAAATTAAGGGGTATTTTCGAAATAGAATAGGTATTTTTAACAATTGATGGAGTGGGATGCAGGATAAATATGAAAATATTAATATTTTTTAGGCCATATATATTAAGTCTAAATATTTAGAAGACAAGAAGAAAAATTTTAAATTTTTACTTATAAAATTTTTGATTTTCAAAAAGTTTAGGGGCCCCTGCTGTATCAATATTAAGTCTATTATTAGCTCTGCCCCTGCTGTACAATATCCTATAATTCAATAATAATTTTCTAGCAATATTACAGTATGTCTTGTATAACATCAACAAATTATTGTAACTATAGAAATGTGCGAATATAAAGTCCCACAACCATATATTTGAGGATACATATAATGATGATCCTAATAAAAATATCAAACGCTATTCTCATAAGTTCTTGCTTGATTTTCTTTTTTTTAAAAAAAAGAAAAAAGAAAAAGAAAAGATGGACTAAGTTATTCCCTAGAGCATACAACGTGTAATTACATCCTGGTGTCAAGCTATATTGTTTCCTTTCTGTCACTGCAGGTTATTTTAATACATGTTCTTTGTCTCTTCCTAGTAATAGAGTTCAACAATTATTAACTCACAAGTTGATTTTGTGATGGGGATGAGAAAGAACAAATCTTGATCATGAGTCATTTGTTGACAAATTATAGCAAAATTTGGATGTAATTAGTTTTAAAAATAACATTATTTTCTAGAAATCTTAATTTAATAGTATGTTTGTCTCGAGGGATACTTCAATAGTTGAGTACTCAGTATTTCATTATGGAGATTCCGTTTCTAAATTTTATGGAAAGCATGTGGTGTAAGATTTTTGAGAGAAAATATAACATTTCTCTTGTGTAGCCTCTAATAAACAAAAAAAAGAAGGCAAATTTTGGATGTAATTAGTTTTAAAAATAACATTATTTTAGAAAGAAAAAAAAGGGGCAAATTTAGAAGTATTATCTGTCTTTTGGGTGTCTTCACTGTTTTTCTTCCACCTTGGCTATGTTCTAAATGAGTCTCACAGGTTTTACATGTCTTCATTTTCCTATATAAAGGCCAACATGGAATCAGCTATCCATTGTAATCGGTTATGATATTCAACAGCATTGTCTTGCTCCTACTGCGCCTTTTGGCCCTTCTCAGATCATCGATTACTGTCGCGCAATCTGTTTCACCCTTTCTTGATGTTTCTTCTCTCAACGGAAGCAGCTTCCCACAAAGTTTCATTTTTGGGACTGCGTCCTCCTCATACCAAGTATTAGCGCTTGAACTAAATTTTTGAGGGAACCAAAGGGATATATAAAAAGTTTTCGGGGCTACATTAAACTTTTAAAAAAAAAAATTTGAGGGGGCAAATAATTTTTTTAAAATAAATTACAGAAAAATAAAAATATGGGGAAGCTGCCTTTGGTATATATATGAGTATTAACTCTTCTATTCACGCAACAACCAAGAGGAGCTAGCCCCAAATTAATTTGAACAAAGCTCCTTTGAGTTGAATTTGTATATTGTATAATCTGTTAATACTTTTGTGTTGATTTGTGTATAGTCTGAAGGTGCAGCAAATAGATTGACAAAACTATAAATCAATGTGTTTTTATTAGCTATAAAAAAATAGATTCCGTAGAGAATCAATTTTGGGAGAATAGATTGTGGGAGAATTAATTTTATGTTTGCATATGTTATTTCAATCATGATTTATAATAATAAGTTTTTGTTTGGATTGTCTAAAGAAAATAGTTTTAGGTATCAAATTAGCAAAACTCTAAGGAGTGATTTTAAATATAATTTGTTAGATAACAAACTAACGGTAAATTGATGAAAATACACATAGTAGGTACAAGAGTTTCTTGGGTAAAATCGAAAGCTCCAAAATATTTCTTCTAAGAAAAAGTTTTTGTTGTACATGATGAATAGTGAAATCATTTTTGTAGTATGTGGCCAAACATGAGTATGACTTGGGAAAACTGGTTTTGGGCTCTCAAAAGCTTTTGTGATGAGTGAAAAAGCAAATCCACCACATGTCCCAAAAGGAATTCCACAATTCATAAATGCTATCCAAAAAATGGAGAATGAATCTCTATAACCTATGCATTTTGTCTTTACGAGTAATTTATTATGACATAAGAAGTGGTTTTTGTTTTTGTTTTTTTGTTTGTTGTCAAAGATAGAATATTTACATTATAATTAATATATATATCTACAACTCCCTAAAAGAAAAAGCAAATATAATACCACTGTAATAATACCAATAATCACACAGAGCATGTACACTAAAATTTGATCTCAGGTCCTAAGAATTATATATTTCAACCTTAAAGGCTGGGTACATAATTATTTGAGCTATTGCACAGAAAATAATGGATAGAAGCAATGCAGATGTATATGCATATGTATAAGAAGTTACATCTACTTATTAATGAAATAACATGCAGAGAAAATAATGGACAGAAGCACAATGCAAATGTAACCGTTGACGGATATCATCCCTATAAGGTATTGTCCAAATTATTAAACAAAAATTTGTTTTTTTGTGTTCTATGATGTTATTTTTACTATAGGAATTAATCACATCTGGTGGCTTCAATGATTTTTTATTTTAGCCATCCCTTTTAAGATGTAATCACTATTTCCCCAATAAAATTTGATCCGCAACTTATTTTAAACTCTAAATCCTGGGTAAAATAAATTAAATAAATAAAATTCTTTACAATTTATTTTTATAATAATTCATGGGTAAACTATTCCCAATTAGAAAATCATTTTTTCTCATGGAACAAATCCGTGAGAAATGTACTTATCACGGATTTCGGGTTGTGAGAAAAAATAGTGTGACAAATTGAGTTTTTCACACAAAATAGAGATATTCCGTGAGAAATTCACAGGGAGTCTCATGACAAAGTCATGGTTTTTCTCACGGACAAAATCCATGAAAAAGTTTGTGACAAGTTACAAAAAAATGAATTTTTATTTTTATTTTCTCATGGACATGTCCGTGAGAAATTTCGTGAGAAACACCATAACCAATTCCCCCCAACCTATTTTTCTACTAACCCAAAACCTGCATAATACATTAACCAACAACAGTAACAACAACAACAAAGCAGAATGCAATCAAATTTTATACAAATTGAATAATTTATACAAAAGAATCTATATAGAAGGATAATATAAAAAAGATATATACAAAAAGAATGTTTACATATCTCTAGGCTCTACTAAAGTTCCAAAACCGTGTGAAATGAAGGTCAAATAGAAAATGCAACATCAATAGCAGTGATACGAACATGAGTTCTGTAACACAAAAACACAACACATTAGTAGATTGAAAACATAAAATATCTAGAAGGACAACATAGAAGGAAATGCAGCTGTTAGCCCCACAAGTCTCTAGTCCTGTTTTGATGATAACAAAATGTCTTATTATTTCTAATATGTGTTGTGCGTCTTGTTTTTAATATGTGTTGTTTTTCTCTAAGTTCTTATTTAGAACAGATTTGAAAAGAAGCCTTGAAGAACTAGTTCTTGCCTCTGTGATCAAGCTCCACTTGATAATGAGAGTTTCGAATATTGCTGATGTGGACAAGGTTGTCGAAGACTCTAGCCAAATTTAGCCTTTTACAATCTAACTAAGAGTTATGTTAGTTTAGATTGGAAAGTTCTTTCTTGAAGTGACCTATGAAAGGTCCTTGTTTCAAGGAAAAGTTTATTTACTTTTCTTACACAAAGTAAGACTTTTTGGAACAAAAGGACAAAAGCTTTTTGATTAATTGACATTGTGTCAACTGGTAGGTGGCTCCTTCTTTGCCTCCCTCTTTGTCTTTCACGTGTACAAGAAAGGAAATAAAAGCAAGGGAACTCCCAAGGCTTAGGTCATGCATGAAGAGAAGTAAGCAGAACTAGTAGGTGGTTTATTAAGTTATCTTGTTTTATTTAAATTTGGTATTTGTCAAAGAACTAGTTCTTAAGCAAATTTGCTATTTGAATTTGTTTTAAGAGAAATTTTTTAATGATTCCTATTCACCCCCTCTAGGAATATACTCTGCAACTCTCAATTGGTATCAGAGCTTGTGCTCATCTTATCTTTGCTGGTCTAACTAACCAAGAGCTAAAGATCCTATTAAGTTTGTGTTGCAAGTACCATGAACAACCAAAATGAGTCTCACTCTTCTCACAAACCTCCATTCTTCAATGGAGAAAACTATCCCTACTGGAAGCAACACATAGAAATGTATCTTTAGGCAATTGACATTGAAGTTTGGCAAATAGTCAGAAATGGTTTCACACCTCCTACCAAAGTGGTGGAAGGAGCTATAGTTCCAAAAGAAGAACATGAGTTTACCACTGAAGACAAGCTCAAATTCACTCTCAATTCTAAAGCTAGGTACAACATTGTGTGTGGTGTATCTGCTATGGAATATGAAAACATTGCTTCTTGCAACTGCAAAAGAAATGTAGGATAGACTTGCTGCCATTCACGAAGGGACAAGCCATGTCAAAGAAGCAAAAATTGATATCTATTCTACCAAGTATGAAATGTTTCACATGACTCAAGATGAATCTGTGGATTCTTTCTTTTCTTGGTTCTTAAGCATCATCAACAGTCTAAAAGGTCTTGGAAGAGTCTACACTCAAAAGGAACAAGTCAAGAAGATTTTGAAATGTCTCATTGAGAAATGGGACTCCAATTTGAGCTTACTGTAGATTCTCCAATTTGCAGAATCCAATGAACTTACTGTAGATTCTCTAAGAGACACTCTTGAATCACATCATATGTTAATCATGGAAAAGAAGAACATGACAGGAGAAAGAAAGAAAAGCTTAGCTTTTGCTTCTATTGTTCCAGAGACTAATACTCAAAGAGAACTAGCCTCTAATGATGATGATGTAGCATTGGTAACAAGAAGAGTTTTTGATATGATGAGGAAAAGAAAAAAGAAGAGATTTCCACCAAAAGGTCACAAAGACTTCACCAAGGGAGAAAGCAACAAGGAGCCTATCATATGCTATGAATGCAAAAGGCTAGGTCACATTAAACCTGAATGTCCAAACCTCAACAAGAAGAGGTTCTTCAGAAAGAAGAAAAAGAAAGCTATGATGTTTACCTGGAGTGATGAGGATTGAACCTCAGAGAATGATGAATCAGAATAGGAAAACATTGTCAATCTGTGTCTTATGGCAACAGGAGAAAGTTCTAGAGAAAAATGTGAGGTAAGTGATCTAGACCTTGAACTCCTTTCTACTTATGATGAGCTAAGTCATGTTTTTGATGATTTATCTTTTGATTATGAGAAAAGATTAGCAAAACTTATTGCTCTTAAGAAAATCATAAAAAGTAAAATTAATGTGATAAAGGAACTTGAGAAAGATAATGTTTCCTTGACTAATAGACTTAAGACTCTTCAACATAAGAATGAAATTCTTGAAAAAGAAAATCGTTTTACTTATTCTCTCAAAAATGAAAATGACAAACTGAAAAGAAATGTAAATGAGTTGTCTGCATACTTGGCCAAGTTTGTTAAAGGAAGAAATAATTTGAATTCCATCTTGGGAAAGCAAAGAGTAAGCAATGATAGTACTGGTTTAGGTTATGTTCAACCTAGCACTTCAAAGGTTTCAAAAAACTCTTTTGTCAAAGCTTCATCTTCACATTCATTTTCTAAAGGAACTTGCTTTTACTGTGGATGTGTAGGACATTTTCCTAATGCATGCTCCCATAAGAAACTTTGTGCTACAAGAAAGATAGTATGGGTGCCTAAAGGCACATTTGCTACTAACATAAAAGGACCCAAAGAATTTTGGGTACTTAAGTGATACGAATCAGCTAGCTACACGCCCTAACCCTAGGACTGTTCATGATCCTTTGCTTGGAGTTGGAGGCCCGATGACTAGAAGCAGAGTTAAGCGAGTGAGAGAGGCGCTATTGAGCCTAGTCCAGGAGGTGCAGACCAAGGAAAGAGCAGCTGGGCCAAGTTTAGAGTTGAAATTGATCACTTATCTATCTCTTGTAGAAGGTGCATGTGGGCCAACTTGGAGCCCAAGTTTGGAGTAGGCCAAAAATTATGTTTAATTTAATTAGTTTTATTTTTGGGCCTTTATGTTTATGGGTCAAAACGTTTAATTAGTTTTAAATTCGTTTTTATTATTTTGGGCCTTTATGTCTATGGGCCAAAATGGGTATTAGGGTTTTATTAACATTCTTAGAGGATCCATCTTAGCTTGTAAGCTCCTATTCGAATTGCCTATATAAGGAATTCATCTATGCCTTTGCAAAACAGTTTTAAGATTAATATTATTCAATTTCTGAATTATTGAGTTTCTCTGGATTGAGAGCTTCCCTGTTGTTCTTGGGCAAAGAACTTGAACTTGAACTTACCAAGGATCCTTCCTTGCTAAGGGTTCACCCTATTGCGATAACCAAGGTCATCCCATTGTTTGGTATCCAGACACTCTGTTTAGATCCTTTGGGTACGCAAACACATCATTTGGTATCAGAGCTTTGGCTCCTTGGAGTTTTAGTCGGTATTCTTAAAACCCCCTATTCTATTTTTATTTTATCTATCTTATTTGTTTGAGTCAATCATCTTCTACCCCCTTTCTATTAAGTCAGTTTTGTCTTTTATTTTTCCTATCAATTTCATTCTTCGTTGTGTTCTTTAAGTTTCTGGTCAAGTTATCCCTATTATTTTTGTTCGGATCATTGGTTGGCCGTTTTTCCTTGTTTTCCTTGTTTGTGTTCAAGAGTCCACGTCCTAGGTTAAAATTGCCTAGAGGCGGCGGCTGTTTCGATTGCAATAACAAATCCTAGTTGTTCGTCGAGTCCTAGTCAAGTTTAAAAAAAAAAAAAAAAACAAAACAAAACAAAGAGAGACAGATTCTGCAAANAAAAAAAAAAAAAAAAAAAAAAAAAAAAAAAAAAAAAAACAAAACAAAACAAAGAGAGACAGATTCTGCAAAACAAACAAATCAAAAAAAAAAAAAAAGATTAGCAAGATCTGTTCTTGTGAAAAGAAAATAAAAAAATGGACTATTTGGACTCACTTACTTAAAAAGGCCATAACTTTCAGCTCGTTTGGAGTTACGGAACCTGTGATCTGGCATTTCGAAGCTCGTTCAGAGACCTTCAACATGGCAACTAGGTAGGCCTAGTTGACACCATTTTCGGGCTCAAAATCCTTCAAAAACATCTGTTTCGGGCTATTTTCTGTAATCTGCTGATTTTTTTTCAATTGGTTGCTGTTTTCTAAATTCCTTTGTTCTTTTCTTGTCCAAACCAACACCCTTGTTCATTATTTATATTCAAAAGTCTTGGTCATTTTATTTTATTTTATTTCTTTTTCCTTCTTGGAGTTCTTGTTTTGCTTCCTTGTCATCTTTTTCTTGTTTCCTTATCTTATTTATTTTTATTCAACACCTTTGTTTGACTTTCTTGTCATTTTTTTTTTCTATCACCTTTTCTCCTTGATAAGTTCTTGGCAAGTTCTTGTTTAAGGGCTTCTAAGGAAATTTGAGTGGAAAAAGGCAAGAGTGGTGAGCGCATTATCAGGAAAAAGCCAATTGAGTGTAAACACGAGTGAAATACGTGAGGTGAGTGTGTGCAACATGGAACAAGAAGAACCATTCACCAAAAGTCATATGGATGCATATATGAATGCAATTCAGGACCAAATTGCAGCATTGAGAATGGGCACCGATGATAGATTAGAGAGGTTAGAACACCTAGTTTCACCTAAGATAAAAACTAAAACAACTAAACCTTTTCGGTATTCTGAGGAAGAGGAAGAAGATCATTCTGAGGTTGAAACCGAGACCAGAAGAGATAGGAGCGCAGCCCCTCGTCGTGATAATAACCTGTGGAGTATAAAAATGAGAATTCCTACCTTTCAAGGTAAAAGTGATCCTAAACTTTACCTAGGTTGGGAGAGGAAAGTGGAACATGTTTTTGAGTGCTATGAATACTTTGAAGAAAAGAAAGTGAAACTGGCAGTAGTTGAATTCACTGATTATGCTAGTATTTGGTGGGATCAACTAGTGATTAACAGGCGTAGAAATGGTGAGAGACCTATTCGGTCATGGGCTGATATGAGAGCCCTGATGAGGAAACGGTTTGTACCTAGACATTACTATAGAGATTGTTTCAAGAAACTGCAAGATTTGAAACAGGGATCTATGAGTGTGGCTGAGTACAACAGTGGGATGGAGATAGCCATGATGAAGGCTACTATTGATGAGAACCGTGAGGCAACCATGGCACGGTTTATTAGTGGCTTGAAGCGAGAGATTGTTGAAGTGGTGGAGATGAGTCACTATGTAGAGATGGAGGACTTGGTGCATAAAGCCGAGCATGTAGAGCGACAGTTGAAGGTTAGAGCAGCTTCTAGATTTGGTTTGCCTTCTAGAACTTCAAACTGGAAATCGAATTGGAAGGATATTCCTCACACAGTTCCAAATTCAAAAGAAGACACAAGACCAAGGCCTACAGGTTTTACTCCTATTTCCCAAGGTAAAACAAAATATAACTCTTCTTCTAAGTCACGTGACATCAAATGCTACAGGTGTCAAGGGCGTGGGCATATATCTTCTGAATGTCCCAATAGAAGGAAAGTTGTTATGCTTGCTACTGGTGAGTATGATAGTGAGGAGGAATCTACTGTTATACCTAGTTGTGAAGACATACCACCCTTGGAAGATGCTAGTGACGTGAAGGGTATTGATGACTCTCTTCCAGATCAGTATTTGATGGTGTCTAGGCATGTTCTCAACATGCAACCGAGGGAAAATGACATCGAAGAACATAGAGAGCATATCTTTCAAAATCGATGCTTGGTGGGAGACAAGGTATGTAGCGTTATTATTGATAGTGGATCTTGTACTAATGTTGCTAGTACCTTGGCAGTAGAGAAGTTGGGTTTACCTACTATTCCACACCCCACACCTTATGGGCTACGGTGGTTGAATGATATAGGAGATTTATGGGTAAACAAACAGGTTCAGATTGCATTTTCTTTTAGTACTTTTAAAGATGAAGTGTTATGTGATGTGGCGCCCATGCATGCTTGTCACATCTTGTTGGGGCGACCAAGGCAGTTTGATAGGCGAGTGAAGTATGACGGATACAATAACACTTACACTGTCTACAAGAATAACAAGGCTACTTTGTTGAAACTATTGAAACCTGCTCTTGCATATGCGGATCAAGCAAAGATTACAAAAGAATGTAATGAGAGAAGAAGAATAAGCAATATGCTAGGCAAGCCAACAAGGGCCGAACTAGGGTTATATTCGAACCAGGTGATTGAGTTTGGATACACCTTAGGAAAGGACGGTTTCCTACCCAACAGAAATCAAAGTTGAACCCTCGAGGAGATGGACCGTTTGAGGTCCTTGAGTGGATGAATGACAATGCCTACAAAATTAATTTTCCTGGTGAGTATGGCGATGTTAGTGCTACTTTTGATGTTGTTAACTTAACCTTGTTTGATGTAGGTGACGATTTAGATTCGAGGATGAATCCTTCCGAGGAGGGAGGAAATTATGCGAATCAGCTTGCTAGACGCCCTAACCCTAGGAGTGTTCATGATCCTTTGCTTGGAGTTGGAGGCCCGATGACTAGAAGCAGAGCTAAGCGAGTGAGAGAGGCGCTGTTGAGCCTAGTCCAAGAGGTGCAGACCAAGGAAAGAGCGGCTGGGCCAAGTTCAGAGTTGAAATGGATCACTTATCTATCTTTTGTAGAAAGTGCATGTGGGCCAGCTTGGAGCCCAAGTTTGGAGCAGGCCAAAAATTATGTTTAATTTAATTAGTTTTAATTAGTTTTATTTTTAGGCCTTTATGTTTATGGGCCAAAACGTTTAATTAGTTTTAAATTCGTTTTTAATATTTTGGGCCTTTATGTCTATGGGCCAAAATGGGCATTAGGGTTTTATTAACATTCTTAGAGGATCCATCTTAGGTTATAGCCTCCTAGCCGAATTGCCTATATAAGGAATTCGTGTATGCCTTTGCAAAATAGTTTTGAGATTAATATTATTCAGTTTCTGAATTATTGAGTTTCTCTGGATTGAGAGCTTCCTTGTTGTTCTTGGGCAAAGAACTTGAACTTGAACTTACCAAGGATCCTTCCTTGCTAAGCGTTCACCCTATTGCGATAACCAATGTCATCCCATTGTTTGGTATTCAAACACTTCGTTTCGATCCTACGGGTACGCGAACGCATCATTAAGCCTCTGTGATCTTATTATAGGTCCAAAAGTGATTGTTGGTATCTGGACAGTGGTTGCTCTAGGCATGTAATTCGAGATCCTTCAAAGTTTGTCTTCTTGAAAAAAGTGGATTTAGGAGATGTCTCTTTTGGTGACAATAGCAAAGGTAGAATTGTCAGATTAGGTAAAATCAAAATCTCTCCTAATCTACTCATTGACAATGTCTACTTGGTCAAAGTTTTGATGTATAATTTGCTGAGCATAAGTCAGCTTTGTGATAAGGGTCACAAAATCATTTTTGAAACTCCTCATTACATCATTCACAAAAAAAATTCTGATGATGTTTTGTTTGTTGGTCAAAGAAGTTCCAATGTATATACTGTGTCTGGAGATTCTTTGAAATCTAAAAAGGAAACATGTTTTTCTTCTCAAAGCAATAATTCTTGGTTGTGGCATAGAAGACTTGGACATGCAAACTTTAAACTAATTTCCAAGCTTTCGAAGAAAGAACTAGTTTCAAGATTACCTAAACTAATGTTTGAAAAGGACAAGATTTGTGTTGCTTGTTAGCAAGGTAAACAAATCAAATCCTCATTCAAATCTAAGAAAGAATTGTCATCTTCTAGGCCACTCCAACTTCTCCATATGGATCTCTTTGGACCAACATTTACATCAAGTTTAAATGGAAAGAAATATGGTCTAGTTATTGTGGATGATTTTTCAAGGTTCACTTGGGTTTTCTTTCTTGCTCATAAGGATGACACTTTTGATGCTTTTGAAAATTTCAGCAAAAGAGTGCAAAATGAAAAGGGTTTTGCTATCATTTCAATTAGGAGTGATCATGGTGGAGAATTTGAAAACAAGTTGTTCAATTTTTTTTTGTGAAAACCAAGGAATCAACTATAATTTTTCTTGTCCTAAAACTCCCCAACAAAATGGTGTGGTTGAAAAGAAAAATAGAACTCTAGTGGAGATGGGCAGAACTATGTTGTGCGAAAATGATTTGCCAAAATACTTTTGGGCTGAAGTTGTGAACACAACATGCTATATTTTGAATAGATGCTTAATTAGGCCTATTTTGAAGAAAACTCCATATGAGCTTTGGAAAAGGAGAAAACCTAATGTGAGCTACTTTCATGCATTTGGCTGTAAATATTTTGTGTTAATAATTGAAAAGATCATTTGGGAAAATTTGATTCAAAATTTGATAAAGCTATTTTCTCGGGTTACTCTTTGTTTAGTAAAGCTTATAGAGTTTTTAATAAAAAGAACTCTCATTGTAGAAGAATCAATGCATGTGGTCTTTGATGAATCTAACAGTCCTTTGATTTCAAAAACTCTTGAGGAAAATGAGATAGTGCAGGAAAGCATCAAAGTATCTTCTAAGGAAGAGAACAATCAAGAGAAAGCATCAGATCAAATCCCTTGTGACTCAATTCACATAGAATTAAATCTTTCAGAACCAATTCAGGAAGAAGTCCCACAAAAAAAATGTGAAAGACTCACTGCCAAAAGAAACCAAAATTCTAAAAGATCATCCAATTGAAAAAGTGATTGGTGACTTGGAAAGAGGAATTAGTACAAGAGCAACTCTTAGATAAGCATGTGAACTTGGCCCTATTATCTCTATCCGAACCTACCAAAATTGGTGAGGCATTACAATATGAGGCTTGGATCATGGCAATGCAAGAAGAATTAAATCAGTTCTTAAGGAACCAAGTCTGGACTCTTGTACCTGAACCAAAAAGTTATACAATCATTGGCACAAGATGTGCTTTTAGAAATAAGTTTGATGAGGATAGCAAGATTGTGAGAAACAAAGAAAAATTGGTAGCTTAAGGCTTTAATCAGCAGGAAGGTATAGACTTTAAAGAAACTTTTGCTCCTGTAGCTAGATTAGAAGCCATTAGAATGTTTCTTGCATTCCTATTTTTCAAAGGCTTTAAAGTTTTTCAAAGGGATGTGAAAAGTGCTTTTTTAAATGGCTATAATAATGAAGAGGTGTTTGTTAAACAACCTCCTGATTTTGAAAATCTAGACTTCTCTAATCATGTGTTTAAACTCTCCAAAGCTCTCTATGGTCTTAAGCAAGCTCCTAACACTTGGTATGATAGATTCAGTGAGTTTCTTATGAAAAATAATTTTTTGAGAGGGAAAGTTGATACCACTATGTTCACTAAAAGATTATCTCATAATATTATCATAGTTCAAATTATGTTGATGACATCATTTTTGGATCAACTAATAATGAGTTGTGCAAGGATTTTGAGTCTTTAATGAATAGTGAATTTGATGAGTATAATGGGAGAACTTAACTTATTTCTTGGACTTCAAGTGAAGCAAATGAGAAATGAAATTTTTATTAATCAATCGAAGTACACAAGAGAGCTACTTATACGTTTTGGCATGGACAATGCAAAAGGTATTTCAACTCCTATGAGTCTTGCTACAAAACTAGTTCTGGATAAAAAAAGGTAAATCTATCTGTGAGAAAAGATATAGGGGTATGATTGGATCCTTGCTGTATTTGACAGCTAGTAGGCCAAATATCATTTTCTCTATTTGTGCATGTGCCAGATTTCAAGTTAATTTAAAGAAATCTCATTTGACTACTGTCAAAAGTATCTTTTGATATCTAATCAATTCTGTGAATGTTAGTTTATGGTTCAGTAGAACTAGTTCTTTCGAACTGATTTCTTATACAGATTCTGATTATGCTAGTTGTTCTATTGATTGAAATAGCACTAGTAGAGGTTGTCAGTTTGTTGGAGGAGCTTTGGTCTCTTGGCAATCTAAGAAACAAAATTCAGTTGCTTAATCAACAGCTAAAGTTAAGTACATGGCTGCTGGATTATGTTGTTTACAAGTGTTATGGATGAAACAACAACTTGTTGATTATGGTATAATTCTAAACAAAATTCCTTTGTTGTGTGATAACACTAGTGCTATAAACATTGCAAGAAATCCAGTTCAACATTCTAGGACCAAGCATATAGACATAAAGTATTATTTTCTTAGAGATCATGTTCTCAAGGATGACATAGAACTTTCTTTTATTAACACTGAAGATCAACTTGCTGATATTTTCACAAAACCATAAGCTGAAGAAAGATTCTATCTCTTGAGGCATGAATTGGACATGATAAATATGTCTTGATGAATTGTCTTTATTTATGTGTGCATAATGTTTGGTCATATGCATTTCATTTTTTTTTTTAATAAAGGATTCTTGTTTGGCTGTTGAATGATTATAGAAAAAGAAATCTGAAAGTCTGGTGTTTCTTTTGTGTGTGTGCCTAATTTTTCTTTTATCCTTTTTAAATTTTATGAGCTGCCAATTTTTTTATTTTTATTTCTAACTTGGTCTGGTATTTTAAAAGACTTCAGCAATTTTATTGGGCTATATCATTTTGTGGACTAATCATTTAAAAGGCCCTTCTTACCTATTTTTAAACTGAAGTTATTTTTGGACTGGTATTGTTTTTACTGACTCTGGGCCTCCATTCTTTTGGCCCGCGTTTTCTAGCTTTTGGCCAAAACACTCGTTTGATTCAATGACTGGTCCTCATATTGCCAAAATGCACCGTTTTGTTCCATTACATTCCCGGGCTAAAATTTCTTCCTTTCTCATTCGAAATTGGAACCTAGTTGTTCATCTCCCATTTCCCTTGTTTCTCCTTCCTTTCTGGTTCCTCTCTGCATGTTCTCCTTCTTCCTCGATGAGTGTATGTCCTTGTTCTCTTATCTGCTAGTCTGTAAAGCTAAGTTGTTAATTGCTAGAGTCATAGATAGAATAAGGGCAAGTCAGATATTGAGAGCTCAATTCAAGGGAAAAGCTGAAGCAGATTCTTCTCATGAGAAACCTATCCAAGTGGAAGATTCATCTTCTTTAGAGGAGCAAGAGGATCTTGAACCTATAATTTAATGAGCAAGGAAGTTTGCTTCTCGTTCTGATAAAGGTAAAGGTAAAATGTATTTTCCTCCTCTTCCCCCTATCCCAGAACCTATTTCAGAACCCTTGCTCTCATGGCCATACCTCCATTATCTCCTATTCCCTCTCCCTCTCATACTTCTAAACCATCTCAATCAGCCTTTCCTTCATCACCTACTGATATCCCCAAACCATTAGAAACCTCACCCACTCCTGACCCGTTAGTTGACACCACTCAAATGCCATTTTCCTCCAAAGAACCTGAACCAGCACTTGTATCTAACCCTACAAAACCTCCTCCCAGACCCAAGAAAGTTAAAATGTTGGTTAGGAAAATAACATTTACCCCGAAACCAAAGTCTCTACTCCCAAGCCTTCAACCTCTATTCCTCGAGCTAAATCTTCAAAGTCCAAAGCAGCTTCAAAATCACCACCTTCAAAAGCTAAAGCCTCTGCTAAGGGTGCTTCCCGTAAAAGTCCTGCTTCTGATAAGAGTCCTATTGGTAAAAGGACCTCTAAGAGTACTACTGAAAGTACTTCAACTGAGTAAGATTTCAATGAATTTGAAAGTGCTGCTACTGAGGAAAATTTCATCAAGCTTTATGACAAGAGAACAATTGCACCTGGCTGCATTGTTGAATGGGATTCTGTCTCCTTTGCAACAAAGACCATTTAAGAAGCATTTGCTGTCATGGGGTGGTCCAGCATGCTTAAAATTGATGAACCTGTAATTCTCAAGGTAATAAGGCTTTTTTATGCACATTTGCAGCCTCTCAAAGGCTCAGATTCTAGTACTGTTTTACTTGAAGTCATATGTTGTTGGGGTTGAAATGGTTATATCTGAATGTGTGTTGGCTAGTGTTCTTAAATTTCCTGTTAAAGGGGATGGTAGGTTTGTACAAAAGGTGTGGCATTCTAAACTCATTTCATTTCATGATGCAATGACATCAATTTGTGAACATTTTGATCAAAGAGGGCAGGGCAGACCTCTATCTATTCATTGTTTTAATTTCATAACTAGAACTCTTGCGAAACTTATCACCTTTCACCTATTACCAAGAATAGGCAGCCATAGTGAATTCTCTACACCTGACTTGTATCTACTATATTATTTGAAAAATCAACTACCTTTGAATTTGCCAAGATTGATCTTAAGGACAATGACTACTTCTGTTAAAGGGACAAGGACTAAAACCAATCTTCCCTGTGGAATGTTAATTGTCAAGCTGTGCAATTATTTTAAGATTGACCTATCCAAGTTTGATTTTGAACCCTTCCGTACCAAACTAATCCTAAAAGGACCTCTTCCTGCTACCATCCCTTCACCCGATCCTTCCTTGAGTCCATCCTCTGCAAAAGATAAGAAGCCTACAACATCAACCAGTTCTCCTTCTGTCAAGACAAAAAGGCATGTTGCAAAAATTCCAACCAGTCCTAAACCCTCCAAGAAGGCCAAGAAATAAGTTCCTCCAGCTCAACCATTTGAAGAAGTTGTTCATGTAGAGTGAGTTGCTTCAGTTAATCCAGAGGAAATCAAATTGGCAGGTGCCTAAAGTTCTTTCAGAATCTGGTTTTTAACTATAATGCTCGGTTAGTAGCTATGGAAAAGGATATGGTAGTCACCAAAGCTTAATTGGTAGTTCTCATTGCATCTCAATCATCTTCTTCTGATTAGTTTACATAATCATTTTGTATATCTATTGATTAAAATTCAGTTGTAAATGTAGTATAGGTGAACCTTTTTCAGCCTATTCTTATTTTTCAAACATGTGCATTATACATTTTGGCATTGCTTGACTACTGGTCGTATCGGTGAACATGGTATTTTGGTTGATAACTGTTTTGCTCTAATATCTAATCTATTTTGGTTGTTATTCTGATGATCTTTTTGCTGCTCTGATATGTTTTTACTTTTTTATTTTTATAATGCCAAAGGGGGAGAAATTATGTGAACTAGTCTTTTTGAACTGCTTAGTATAATTTCTTGAAATTGAACAGATCTACTGCGAAAACTACCTCCTGTTATCTAGTTCTAGATAACTAGTTTTTTAGTTCTAGTCTGCATATATTCTGGGGGAGATTTTTTCGAATACATTTTTTTCATCATAAAAAAAGGGGAGATTGTTAGCCCCACAAGTCTCTAATCCTGTTTTGATGATAACAAAATGTCTTATTATTTCTAATATGTGTTGTTTCTAATCTGTGTTATTTTTCTCTAAGTTCTTATTTAGAACAGATTTGAAAAGAACCCTTGAAAAACTTGTTCTTGCCTCTATGATCAAGCTCCACTTGATAATGAGAGTTTTGAATACTGCTGATGTGAACAAGTTTGTCGAAGACTCCAACCAAATTTAGCCTTTTACAATCTAACTAAGAGTTATGTTAGTTGAGATTGGAAAGTTTTTTCTTGAAGTGACCTATGAAAGGTCTTGTTTTAAGGAAAAGTTTATCTACTTTTCTTACACAAAGTAAGACTTTTTGGAACAAAAGGACAAAAGCTTTTTGATTGATTGACATTGTGTCAGCTGGTAGGTGGCTCCTTCTTTGTCTTTCAATTGTACAAGAAAGGAAATAAAAGCAAGGAACTCCCAAGGCTTCGGTCATCCATGAAGAAAAGTAAGAAGAAAATATTTTAGAGAGAGAAGGAAGCCATTGTTAAGAGGTTTTACTCTTCTTCTTCCTCTTGGTTATCTGTCCATGCTTCAAGAACTTCATTGTATCATATCTACTATGTAAGAGTTTCTTTTTTGAGGCTGAACCAAAACACTTGGGTTTTGTATCTAGATTTCTATGGGAGAAATCCATGAGAGTGATCTCTAGTGAGTTAGAGAGAGAGAGTTTATAGTTAGCTTGAAAAATAAAAACCATGGTTGTGAAGCTTGAAGAAGCTTGGAAAAATAAACTTGAAGAATAATGGAACCTCATAAGATGGGAGAAGTGGATGTAGGCATGTTAAACCAAACCACTATAAAGACTCTTGCATATTTTCTTTTTCTCCATCTTTGATCTTCTAGATTAACTTTTGCTTTATTCTAAGTGGTTTATTAAGTTATCTCGTTTTATTCAAATCTGGTATTTGTTAAAAAACTAGTTTGTAAGAACTAGTTTTTAAGCAAATATGCTATTTGAATTTGTTTTAAGAGAATTTTTTTGATAATTCCTATTCACCCCCTCTAGGAATATACTTTGCAACTCTCAATTCTATGTAATTAACAAGACATAAGCGCTAATGAAATATGAGCAAGACTTGTGTAATATCAATCGCTTTCTAGTACATAATCACTAGGAGATCTTCCTCGGTTTCGTCATCATTGCTATGATATTTATCTTCTTCCTCTTCCTCACAATCTTCTCCTATCTCATCATCTACATCAGTGACAATGATTGGATTTGCCCTAGTAAAAATCTCACGTGTAGTAGTTGAAGTGATATCTGTCAAATATGTCTGTGTCTGATCCTTATCAATTAACACCAGTGAGCGATGTGATTTCTCTTGGTAGGGATCATGTATATCAGGGGCATCAATTTTGTACATTGCCTTTGTTTTAATGACATGTAACCATCCTTGTCTGTTAGGAGTTGTGCGTAGATAAGGAGAGAAATAAGTTTGCTCTGTTTGTTAAGTTAAGAAGAATGGGTCATCCCCTTGTATGTTCTACTTGAGTTTACATCCACAAATCCATATTTTGGATAACTCTTTGTCCCCCGAGGTGAAGGATCATATCATTTCCAATTAAATAGTACCAATCGATAACCAGGTGAACCGGTATATGGAATCTCAATGATTTCTTGTAGTACCCCATAATGGGAGGGTTCAGCTTCGCCAAAACTAGATCCTTTCAAACAAACTCCACTGTTATTTTCTTTTTGACATGGGACCAAGAAGCTGTATGAAATTTATAACCGTTGATATTTACTCGGTCTCATGTTTGAACTTTCCTTAAGGGATCCTAAGCCAAAGATATTAAAAGCCCATTAACAATACCATTTTGAGGGTTTTGTACCTACATATAATTAACAAAAGGTTAGTGATATACTAAAGCTTGTTGAATCCAATTACATATTAGAAATAGTTAGAGTTACTTACAAACTGTTTGAACCATTAAGAAAATGCAGTAAAGATGTGCTTATCCATTTCATCATTTGGGAGACTCTCGTACATTGAGGTTAATCCCTATATGTACATGCTGCAACATAAATATAAAACTAGTTAAGACATAAGTTTGACCATATTTAAGCATTAGAAAAAACTAAGATATTAAATTAGAATTTACCTTAAGTAAGGTTTAACCTCGAGGCAATTGAGCAACAAATACACTGTTGTAGTTGCTAGTTCCTCACCGTTGAGATATCATCTTTGCGAGGTTCCATGGAGGAAAGCAGGATAGTTGAAGACGGAAATAGGTTGTCCGACATGATTTCCCCACTATCATCATTGCAAGGCACTCTTCTAGTATGAACAAAGAGTTGAAGTCTCCTCAAAGATGTATGTTTCGCAAATTGAACATTCCACGCAGGCTTTGTTTTTAACCTTTCGCTTTAAGGTATGAAGGAACCTTTCAAAAGGATACGTCCACCTATATTGGATAGGTCCACCCCTGATTTCTTCTTCAACTAAATGAACCGGTAAATGCCCTATCATATCAAAGAAAGTAGGAGAGAAAATCTTCTCAAATTTGCACAAGATGATGAGAATATTCTGCTCCATTATTTGCTAGTCATCCTTGCACAAAGTAGGAGAGCAAAGATCTCGGAGAAATTGCCTCAACTCAACAAAAAGTTCCCAAATAAGAGCAAGCAACCCACTAAAAGTAATTGGTAGGAATCTCTCTATAAACACATGTCAGTCATGACTTTTTATATGGGTCAAAGTCTAAAGATTAGTATTGATACAATTCCCTAAGTTAGATGCATATCCATCAAGAAGCTTCAGACTATGCATCCACTCACACACGGCTCTTTTCTGGTAAATACCAAGTGTATACAATGTCTTTGGTTTTGCAAACTTTCCATTGCCTAAGTCTTGGCAACTCCAAATTGGGACGTTTACATAACTTTGGCATATCTAGTCTCACCATCACATTGTCTTTACTTTTATCTTTTACATCTATAACGTATTGTAGACATTTTCGAAGAGATTGTTTTCTGTATGCATCACATTAATGTTGTGAGGAATTAACAAATCATGTCAATATGGTATGTCTTAAAAAATACTACGCTTAGTCCAGTTGTAGGATACACCTCAACCAGTAGAGATAACACCCATATTTTCTATTACTTTGGGTTGTCTCAACACTTGCATGAAAAGTTCGTCTCCAGGGTAGTGCCTAGGTGGTATGCCCTTCTCAGTAGCATTCTTTAAGAAATTATTTTTTGTTACAACGGAAAAGGATGATCTTGGGCCAAGAATTGTCGATGGTAATCCAAATAACAACTTTTATGCCATTTCTTCAAATAAAAATGCCTTCGAATCGCTCATGCAAATCAGGCAACCCAACCTGCTGGCTATTTGCCAACCGGATAACATTCTATATGCAGAGAAGTCATTGATGATCCATGAAAGAGTTTTTTTCATTCTGAAGTTTTGTTTCAATGAAATGTCATAAGTAGACACTCCTTCATCCTAAAGCTTATTCAAATCTTCAAGTAAAGGTTTCAAGAAGATGTCAATTTTTCATTTTGGATTGTAAGGACTAAGAATAATAACAATTAAGAAAATGAATTCCCTTCTCATGCACATGCCAGGTGGAAGATTGTATGGAGTTAAGATAACAAGCTAACATGAATATGTCTTGGCCCCCATTCCAAAAGGATTGAAACCATTGGCAGATAAACCTAACCTCACATTCCTCGGTTCTGATGCGAAATCTGGGTGAACCAGGTCAAAATGCTTCCATGTACCTCCATTAGATGGATGTGACAACACCCCTGGTTCACGTTGGTATTCAATATGTCGTCTCATGTTCTTCGCATATGCATTAGATGCAAAAAGTCTTTGCAACTCAGGGATTATTGGCAAATACCACATGTGTTTAGTTGGAACTTCTTTGACCTTCCCTCGTCCAACTCTGGATTCTATGAACTGTGCTTCACTACAAATTTGACACTGCCGAGCAACTTCATCTTCTCCATAATACAACATACACCCATGGTGACAACTGTCAATCTTCTTGTACTTACAACTAAGTTTAGAAACAAATTTCTTGGTTTGATACAAATTAGTTGGCATCCTATGACCTGGAGGCAATATCTTCGTCTTCAATGTGATAAGCTCGTCCATTGAACTTTACAAAATGTTATAGTCAGACTTGGTACTTAACAATCTGATAGTCATTGAAAGCACATAGTGTGTCTCACATCCATCCCATAATGAAAACTGTGTGGCGCTCAACATATCATAAAACTTTGCAAATTATAGATTTGGATCCTCCTCCGGTATATACTCTTATTCGAAAGATAGCCTAGCAGCATCCATAACCATTTGCTCATACCAAGGGATATACTGGTTTTCAACATCCATGAAGCCTTTTGTGTATAGGGGCATCCTTATTTCATCCGGTATATAAAACTTATGGCATTTGCATTTCACACATAGGCATATGAACTTCCCTCATTGAATATACACATCAAGTTAACTTGCAAACTTAATAAATTCCTCAACAACAACATAAAACTCATCTCTGACAATCTTACTATTTGGAACAAGTCTCTCATACATCCAATGTCGATGTTTAGGGATCTCCATATTCCTTCAATATTCAAAACAAATTGAAGTTGTTAATGTTTTCCTACAATGCTTCAAAGATACTAAGTTCTATTTTAGGTATGGCTTGTATCCCATTCTTGAAGTTTATTCCACCACTAGTAGAAGCTTATAAGGACTAAATAGGTCAACAAAATTTCGGCAGCGCCTCCCCATGGTTCTCCAAGTATACGAATTATGATGCTCAACCGACATAAACATCTATCCAGAGAAATAAAATAGAGGTGCTCCAAGATTTAATTGACCTATTTGCTCCCAAAGCTCTACCGTCATATTAGTGGAACAACTACTTCAAGAACAGTCCCAAAATCAGGGACTATCTGAGAGTTAGACGGGTTTCTAAGTTAACCTAACTAACTTATCATATATAACTCTAAAGTACATTTATTCCACAAGTTTTCAATATATCAGATACTCACAATTCATATACCATACAATATTAAAATTACACAAGTAACTCACGTATAACGTACAACAATAGCCCTAAACAGAGTTATCAAAGTCTGAACAATTTAACACATAATTTAATTTAATAAATTACTCTATAAACCCCACAAAATTAAAATTCATCCATACTAATTCAAAAAATAACAAAAAATCATCTAAACCCTTTACATATATCATAAATCAAAAGCCCTAAACCAATTTCAACAAAAAAAATAATCTACAACTACTCCAATTTTAACATCAAAAATTGAATTCAACATCAAAGGCAAAGTCATAAACCAAACCATTAATCAAGTTTATAATCCATCAAATACCTACCCACAACCAATCTACACTTGAACTACTCCAAAAATATAGAAAAAAACTAATTCATTTCGTGCATTATTGAGAAAGAAAATACAAGATAAACTGAGAGAAAATAAAAGAAAAATGACCTACCTCATCTCCAAAGCTTCAAGAGGAGGAAGTACAATGTCCTCACACGTTAAAAAATGTACTTGACTCTCCAGAAATAGCTGCCCACATTTGTTGCCGGGTAGAAATCGCCAAGAGATAGTAGTTTTTTAAACTTCCAAATGAGGAAGAAGAGTAAATTTCTAGTTTTCTCACGGACTTTCTCATAGACAAAGTCCATGAGAAAAACTTGCCAAAATTTCCTTACATCAACGCATCTAGTGAAATAGTGTGTTTGGCTTCTCACGGACCAAATCCTTGAGAAATATCTTACATAAAACAATTCATTCGATATTCTCACAGATTGGAGTCCGTGAGAAACCTAATGGGATGTAGTCATGGATTTTCTCATGGTTTTTGTCTGTGAGAAAGTTTTTGCGCCATGTTCTTGCCATACTCTCTCGGGTTTTCTCACTAACTTCTCACGAATTATTTTTTTGTAAGAAATTCCTTGAGAAACTCCCACATTACCAAAATTTTTGAGAAAATCTTATATTTTCCATGAGAAGTTCTCACGGATTTTTCGTCTGTGGGGAAATCTATGAGAAAAACACCTTTTTTTTTTTTGTAGTGATACCCTAAAAATGCAAGCCACCAAGTGTAGTTTAGTAGTAAAGAGTTTGAATAGTTTGCAAGAGAGCACGAGTTCAAACCTTTGTACTATCATATAAAAAAAAAAATAGAGATAATAAAAATGCTTGCTGGTGCATCAAGCACTTGCTTTCCTTGCAAGTTCTTGATACACCATGGAAACTTTAGAATAACCCTTCAAGCTATATTGTCATTCTATTCATATATGTATAACATAATTTTGTTCATATTTGGCACATCCGTAACATGATGATTGCATATTGAAACACAATAATAACATATTTTACATAAGATAACCACATACATGAGCATAAATTTACATAGCTCAAATTTCTAATAAGTAATAACTTTAAGCAACTAGAAACAGTTTTCCCTTATTTCATTGTTTTCCTCTACAATATTGATGACCCCATCTGAATTTTACAGGAAGATGTTGGCATCCTGAAGGATATGAATTTGGATGCTTATAGATTGTCCATATATTGGTCTAGAATATTACCAAGTAAGTCAAAATATTGTATTTTCATTCTTGTAACGTTTAGTATCTAGAGCTAGTCCAATATTTTAACCTAACAATTCCAATACACTATGTATGTGTAGAATGAAAACTAAACAGAGCTGTAAACCAAGAAGGAATCAAATATCACAACAACCTCATCAATGAGCTTTTGGCCAAGGGTCAAAATCCGACATCCATTTTTTCTTACTTATCTTATTGGATAACTAACAAAAATTGAAGGACATGAAGTTCTATAGTCAACTCATCAAGATTAATTAGTATGGGTCTGCAACCATTTGTGACACTTTTTCATTTTGATCTTCCCTAAGCCTTAGAAGATGAGTATAGTGGTTTCTTAAGCCCACACATTGTGTAAGTGAAACAATTTCCTATACATCCTTGACTGAGTCAATGTTGTTTGGGAAAAAGACTCTTTGCTGCTTAAAATTAGAATAAATGACTTTGTAGATGCTTTTAGCACTTGCTTTCCTTGCAGGTGCTTGACACACCTACAAAAATTTGAAAAATAACCTAAACTAAATGGTTAATTTGTTCATTAATGTGGTTATCATGTGTAAAATGTATAGTTATTTTGTGTATGCATCTAATTATCATGCTAAAGAATTGTCAAATATGAACAGATAACCTGAGAGGTAAATTTGTAATTTGCAAGTTTGTTAAGCACCTGTAAAAAAAAGCAAATACTACACATATATGCATGTCATCTTGGCCAACATCTAGCATTGGGAAATAAAGTCCAAAATCTTTATGTTCAATTCAATGACTAATTATAGAATGTTATTGATTAACTTTTAAACACGTATAGATGCATGCAACAAGGATTTTCAAGACTATGCAGATCTTTTCTTTTGATAGGAAGATAGAATATTATTAAAGATTTGAGACCATCACGTCTACAAGACAGCTTGGTGGAAAATCACACCAAGTAAATAAAGAAGTTGCAGTAATAGCAAAAGCAGCAACAAAGTCAGCAGCTCTGTTAGCAGACCTCGGTACCCAATTAAAGAACCATGCATGCAAACCAGAACAAAGATCTAGTACATCGTCTAAAATCAAATCCAGAGGAGACAAATCTCGGTTTTCATGATTCAGAGCCAGCATAATGCTCTGTGCATCCCCTTCAATGCATAGGTCCTTTAATCCCATCTCTAGTGCTTTCTGAATTCCTTCCCTACAAGCCAAAGCCTCAAGCACTTCCACAAAGTTGAACCCCTCCATAGGCATAGCCCACGCAGCAATGAACCGACCTTCATGATCCCGAACAACTCCACCAATACTGCCCATGCCAGAACTCTGAAAAGAAGCATCCACATTCAGCTTGAAATAGGGAGCCACTGGTTTCTCCCATTTAACCACACTTGCAGCTTGACCACTTGACTAGGGCGAAGGATAACCTCCTATCTCTTCCCAAAGGGTCAGTGTAGTGCTCCAAACCAACGCCACAAGGATCCGTGGCTTGCCCAAACGAGACTCATTGCACCTGTTCCAAAGCTTGTAGCACACCAAAGTCATTTTAGCAATCTTCTCATCCACCCATCCCATACACACTTGACTAAACTAGTCCATAAAAGAGGCAGCCGAACTACACTCAGAACCAATAACCAAATCCGTGGCTGCCCAAACCCCATGAACGTCTGGGCAAAGAAAGAAAGCATGGAGGATGGACTCTGGAGCATCTTGACATAGTGGGCACACATTGGGAATACTTAAACCCCGGTTAGTTAGAGCACAAGTGATAGGTAAAATACCTTTGCAACAACACGATAGAAAGAGACGATATTTGTTTGGGATTTTGAGTTTCCAAACCTTTTTCCAAATAGTTTGAAGGACAGAATTGACATCCTGGTTGTTGCTCCTTTATCAATGCTTGGTATGTTGTTCTAATAGAGAAAACTCCATTCTTAGAAATCTTCCAAAACATGCTATCAATCTGACTTCTAAAACTGAGAGGGATACCACAAATCATGCGAGCCTCAGCTTCATCAAAAAGGTCATAAATCATAGGGACATTCCATCGAGTACTGTTAGCCAGGAAGAGCTCCTTCACGTGACAATGAGCTAGGGGATCAGGTAAGATGGAATGGACCATACCGTCCTCGGTTTGTGGAAGCCAAGGGTCTGTACCTATCATAGCACGTTCACCATTTCCAATACGAAACAGCAAATGTTGCTTCAAAACTGGGAAACCAGCCCAGATACTCCTCCAAGTGAAAGAAGGCCCAACCTAGAGGTGCGTCAAGTAAAGGACAATGCAGATCTTTGCTTTAAGGAATTTTGTGATAGAGTGAAGTACTTGATCACTTTGACTGAGCCATGTATAAGATAGTACCTTTAGGAACTATTTCTTAATGGCCTGATTTTAGGATGATATTGATTTAATTGATTTCTTGAAATTAATGAGGATTAAATCACAGAATAGTTACATGATATTATGGAGCTTAAATTATGGAGGAGTTACATGAAATAATGATGCTTGATTCATGGAGCGGTTACATGACATTATGGTGATTAAGTCATGAGCCATTATATGTTATTATGATGAATAAATCATTAGGAGTTACCTATCATGATATTATGGTAATTCAATTAGGAAATAATTATGTTATAGACAAATCTCATCCATCCATTCTAATGCTTAATGGACACACCAGATAAAAGTTAAGTTATATATAAATAGGTCATCTCTCTACCCATAAATTATACACAAACAAGAATAAGTCTATACCCATCAGAAAGTGGTGTATTTGTAAGTAAGGGTCAAGGGAGAGAAACCATTTATAGTTGCTGTGCTGGTGGCGCTAATCTACAATTGGTGCTAGTTGGGTAATAGATTAATGGCTTCCTCTTTGGATCCTGGTATGTGAAAATCATATGTTTCAAGATCTAGTTTATGACATTTATATGATGATGTATATTCTCTTCATCTTTAGAGAAATTCTAACATGTGGTATCATAGCCTCCTGGTTATGAGACTTACGATTTTCCATTGAAAGATTATTTGCCTGATTATTGGTTATGTGGCTGGTTTAATATCTTCAATATCTCTTATCCTATTTTATTGATTTGAGGAATTAGTTCCTAGAATTTTTAATTACTTCATATGTATGATTTTATGTATGTATAATTTGGAGTTGCCAAAGTGACCAAACAATAATGTTTGTAAATCTTGCATATAGAGTAGTCATTTGTTCATGACTATAAGAAATGCATATTAAGATGAATAGATGACATTCACTAATTTTTAGAACTTAAGGATTTTTCCAAAGGAAAATCAGCTTTTCTATAATTAACGAACATAATGAGATAAATTAAAATTCCTTAATCATATATATTTGTTTATACAAAGGTGGCAAGTATATATCTGATTGGGAGTTTTTTAATTTTCTAATAATGATGATTTGTGGCATTTAATTATGTTGATATATTATAGTATCTGCCCAAAAGGAAACTATGATATACTTGATGCTTTATATTTGAATTTGATATATTTGAGCACTTGTTTATTATTTCAGTTGTTCTTCTTCATCTGTTGGCTTCTTCTGTTGTTATGTTTAATAGTCTGAACTTCTTTGGATGGAGTGAACAAGTCAAATTCCACTTAGGAATAATGGATCAAGACTTGGCACTCACAAATGAGAAACCTGCTACTATTACTGATTTAAGTAGTAAGGAAGATGAGTTATACTATAAAGCATGGGAGAAGTCAAACAAATTAAGTCTTATGTTGCTGTAGATGACTACTGCAAACAACATCAAGTCTAGCATTCCACAAACAGAAAGTGCGTTTGAATATCTGAGGATTGTGGAAGAACATTTTCATTTCGCAAATAAGTCACTTGCTAGTAAATTAATGGCATAACTCACGATCATGAGGTTTGATGGGTCGAGGAGTATGCAAGAACATACCATTGAGATGACTAATATAGCAGCAAGATTGAAAGCATTGGGAATGACTGTGGATGACTCCTTCCTAGTTCAGTTTATTCTGAATTCATTGCCTTCTAAATATGGTGCCTTTGAAATCAATTACAATTCCATTAATGATAAGTGGAATGTGAATGAGTTGACTAGTAGGTTTATTCAAGAGGAAACTAGGCTGAAGAATCAAGGGAGTCACTCCATTAAGAATCAAGAAAGTCATTATGTTAATGTAGCAACTCATGAAGGTGGTAAAGTACTAAAGATCAAGCCCAATAAATTTAAGAAAAAGAAAAAGGCATGCTAAAGTTTCTTAGGATGTTAAGAAGGAACAAAAGCTAGATACATGCTACTTCTACAAGAAGGAAGGACACTATTAGAAAGATTGCCCGAAGCACAAAGCTTGGTTTGAAAAGAAAGGTATATTTAATACTTTTTTATGTATCAAATCAAACTTAACTGAAGTTTCTAATAATACTTGGTGGCTTGATTATGGTGCTACTACTCATGTATCCTATATGATGCAGAGATTCCTTACAATCCAAACCAAAAGCCAAACTGAAAATTTCCTATACAAGGAGAATCGAATCAAAGTTCCAATTGAAGGCATAGGGACGTATCGTTTGGACCTAGATATTGGGTATCATTTGGACCTATTATAAACTCTTTATGTACCTTCAATGTCTAGAAATCTTGTTTCTCTATCACAGTTGGGTATTTTTGGTTTTAATGTTATGCTTGGAAATTGTTGTTTCAGTTTATATAAGAATTTTAGACTTGCTAGATTTGGTGTTCTTTTTGATTATTTATATAAACTGTAACTTGATAATAATTTTGAATAATCCTTACTTACAGTTCATCATAATGTTGGAATTAGGCGTAGTATGCTTAGTGAAAGTTTTGCTTACTTATGGCATAAATGTTTAGGGTCATGTATCCAAAGAAAGAATAGAGAGATTAGTAAAGAATGAGATTCTTCTAAATTTGAATTTTACTGATCTTGGTTTATGTGTAGATTGCATTAAAGGAAAGCAAACTAGACATAATAAGAAAAGAGCCACAAGAAGAATCAGCTTCTTGAAATAATACGTACTGATATATGTGGACCTTTTGATGCTCTATCTTTTGGTGGAGAAAAGTATTTTATCACTTTTATTGATGGTTTTTTCACATTATGGGTATGTATATTTGCTTAAAGAAAAATCTCAAACACTAGATGCTTTTGAGGTATATATAAATAACGTTGAAAGGCAATTAGACAAAAAGGTGAAAATTGTAATATCTGATAGAGGTGGTGAGTACTATGGAAAATATGATGAATCAAGACAACATCCTGGTCCTTTTGCAAAATTCCTTGAAAGGCATGGTTGTCACAACGTACCCAAATGCTATTACGACACGGATGACAGACTTAAAAAAAAAAAGATTAGTTTTCAAATGAAAACCTGGAGTCGCCACCAACTGTATTAGGAAAATGGGGAACAATTGGAAAACCTTTTTTTTTAATTAAAAAAAACAACGGTTTGCGAACCAGAGATGGTTCGGGAGTCTATTTATGCGTGGGGAAGGTGTCAGGCACCCCACAGCATCTGCCTAAAGACAGTTACCCTAAATTAATTGTGCAAATATCAAATGGTCAAAAATGTATATTTTATTTACCCCAGAATAATGAATGATTAAAAGAATATCTGACGAAAATAAAAACAAAGAATTTAAATATGTAATGCATGATTTCTCTACCGAGACCTAAATCCTTCCACCCCTTCATCGCATAAAGTGACCGTCCAAGGTAGCGCTACCTTCACCTAGATCGAACAGAGAAAGACTTCCTATATAGGATTGACTTGCTCTATCCTCCCATGATAAGTGAAAGGGCATGCGGATACTACGCAACATAGATATATTTTTTATATGCAGTGCAAATACATGATTTTAAGTATTACAAAACTTGTCTCAAAATCTAGGTACTGAGAAATCTTAATTTACATAAAAATAAAAAAATGACATAGATAAAACATCATTCTTGCTCCAAGCTTATAGCTAGGTATCTTCTAGTTAGGCCTTCCAATTTTCTCATACTCATAATTACCATGAGTTGTATCCCAAGATGGTCATAAATACACCAAACACAAGTTAGGCAAGACTTAAGACTTAAAAGAAATATACCTAAGTGAAAGACACATTTAATCTCCACATGCTTCAAATGGAATAATCCAAAAGCAATTGAAAATACACAAACAAACCCTAAACAACCGTTAGAATAGTGCAAACAATGCATGGGAACTAAACCCAAAACAACCCCCAACTAAAATTCAATATAGCACCCAAACTAACCTAGTAAATAGCCTCCAAAACAGTTAACAAGCATAGGTAATAAACCCCGAACAGAACCTTAAACAATCAACAAAAAAATGAAAAATTTATGAAAATTTCACAAATTGAAGATATACATCTTATGGTTCCAAAGAGACAAGAAACACTTAAATCGGAGCTCTATAACTCCAGAAAGAATCAAAAGACTACCTGCTGTCAGAGAAAATCAACTAACTTGACAAAGCAAAAAAACAGCCAACATTAAATGCAAACTGGGAGCAAAGTGGACATGAAAAAATCTGAAAATTACACACATGGAAGAAATACATCTTACGGTTCTAATGAGATGAGAATCATGCAATTCGTAGTTGTATAACTCCAGAAATAAATAAAAGACTACATGCTGCCAGAGAAGATCAACAGGCTTCATAGAGCAGAAAAACAGCCAACGTTAAATGCAAACTGGGAACATGGGAGACATGAAAAAAATCTGAAAATTACATACATTGAAGCCACACATCTTAAGATTCTAATGAGACCAACATCACTTAATTTGGAGCCCTGCAGCTCCAGAAACAAGTCAAACACTGCCTACTGCCAGAGCTGTCTGACAGCATCCGAGAATGAGACATACATGACTTTATTTATTTACATGGTGCAACTAGCACGACCTAAGTCCTTCCACCAGTTCCTTGCATATGGCGTCCTCCATGACACTTATCCTTACTTAGAAATTATAAAGTGGGCCACCAGATATGCAGATAGATCACCCTATCCCTCCATGATAAGTAAGGGCCCTATGGACTACTAACGAAAGATATAAGTCTCTAAGATGAATGCAAATGCATAACCTAATTAAAATGTATGATCCAAATATAAAATAATATGAAGAGTGACCAAGCCTCATTGAGTGCTTCAAGTTTCTATCCTTTCAATTTGCCAAGCTCCAAAAGCATGTGTGCTATCCAAGATTTTTCTCCATATAAGTTCAAAGAGTATGCATAAAAAATAAGCAACAAACAAGTTAATAAAAAAAAATGATTCACATATATTTGATGTGGTAAAATTATCCTAGTTCTAGCTGAAGCTATGATCAAAGCAAGAATGTTGCCAAAAACAGAGCAAACATAAGAACCTGACAACCAACCACTTTTTTTTTTTTTATTTACTGGAAAAAAGGATATAAATTATCAAGAAAGTAAACACATTGATGCAAGGATATATGTATAACCTTCCAAATGGCTTTGGAATCATGCAAAAAGCACTTGTGAAGCTTAAGTTATGCCCAAAACATCATGCAAAGGTCAGAAATCAAAAATTGATATGAATTTTATGATTTTTCTGGGCTTAATACATGTTGAACTTGGTAACAAAGCCTATACCATTTGAAATATACATGTATTAGCTTTCATAATAATTTAAAATTGCATTGATCCCCTTTAAAAATTGCAAAATTTGAAAGTTCAAACAGCCTTGTTTGCAAAAATTTTGGGATTAGTTGGCTTCAAGTCACTCAAATCAAATTACATGGATTGAAAAGTTCACATCTTAGGTTTCCAACAAAAAGTGAAATCTCATGAAAAAGGATATGTATAGCTTAAGTTATGCATGAAAAATCACACAAGGGTCAATACTGGGCAAGATTTACAAATTATCCTCCAATGCAAAGTATGAATAAATCATGATGCAATACATAATCAAATAATGAACCCAAGGCACTCAATTCATGTCATAATCTCAATAACCAAATAAAAGGCATCACACTTTGGAAGCAAAGTCAAATTCAAGCATAACATCACACATGCATTTTATCAAACACCTTAAAGGCACAATCAACTTTCAAAATCACTTGTAAAAAAGAGCCTTAAAGTCATTCCAAATCAATAAAAATACATGTCAACATACTCCTAGGTCATATTATAATCATCCAAGAGGCTAATTTCAACTAGAAACATGAATAATCAAGCCTCTAATCACCACAAAATATAGCTGCAAAATTATGTACGAGTTCAAGGAGTTAAGAAGTGGAAGAAAGTTATTACCCAATTGAAGCCTTCTAGTGTTAAGAATTAAAGTGGGTAACCGTTCAACCTTCAAAAGTCCATGCAAACCCTTAGGTTCAATCTTCAATTTCTCCCAATAGGTGTTGTCTTGCCTTATGCAAGTTGATGGAAAGTATGAATGAGGTGGATAATGATAGAAATGAACTATGAGAAGTTAAAAAAATGGAATGAGGGCTTATGAATCAAAGATTTGATGGAGAATTTGTGAAGGAGATGAAGAGGGAGAGGAGAGAAGGAGAGGAGAAGAAAGGAGAGAAGATGAGAGAATGAAGAATAAAAAATTGTGTTCAATCCATCAGAGTGGCTAGGGTTCCTCTCTTGTAAATGGAGTTAAACTAAAAATGGCTATTGGGTTTGGGTGCTCCACTTAGATCAAGATATTTGGGCTCAAAAAGAAAATGGGTTATGCACTAATAAGCAATTAGGCTTGGACAAATTATTTTGATGAGATTGAGACTATTGGGCTTGATACTTAGATTATACAAAGCATTGCCTCTTGAAAAAAATTGAACTAGGCTAAATGAAATTACATTAAAGCATATCTTTTTTTTTTTTTCACTTCACATTTTTTTATTCTTTTTTTTTTTTACTTATAAAACTAAACAAACTTAAAAAATTATATAAAATAGAAAAAATACTTAAATCAAGACTCCAAGTAAAAATTGAAAAGAAAGAAAAAGTAAATAATTTTATACATTTTTTTTATATTTTTCAACTAAATTTAAAAATATAGCCCCAGATAAAATACAGTATCTACAATAGCCACTAAAACAAATACTGAAACAAATAAAATTTCCATAATTGTCATATTTGTCTTGACTACCACCTTATGATTAATTACTAAAGATACATCTTCCATGAGATGATATCTTCCGTTTAGGTTTATAATGCATGTAAGGGTAATTTTACATGACTCAACAGGTAAGCTACTAGGTGTGGTCTAATAATAAAAGATTTGAGTAGTTTATAAGAAATTAGGAATTGAAACCTCTATATTGTCATCTAACTCAAAAGAGAAACATAACTCATCATGTTACATAATTTGAAGTTCATTAATTAAACAGCACCATTAATTTAATATTTTGCCCAATGAGAAAATCTGCTTATACTGAATTATTTTTTACAAAATCTGATATAAATTGATTTCGCCGTGTACTTGTAAATGTACTCGTCTTTAGCTCCATATATTGTGCAACCTAACCCTCCTTAAATTGAATATTAAAACAACAAATGAAAGAGAAAGTTAAATGCTTATCAATTATATTCGATTTATTTGTGGGCATAATTTATCCAAGCTGTAAGGTACATGTATAAACTTGTAGAACTCTATATTAGTTTTTGAAATGCATTATGTGATATCCTTCGTTTTTGTGAGTTCTTCCTTAACAACATGATTGTAAGAAATAGAAGTTTGAGTGTGAATTTAAAGTTATCTTTTAAGACAAAAAAAAAAAAAANAAAAAAAAAAAAAAAAAAACTTGATCTAGTTTTGATTTAGAGGGCTTTCAAAATTTTCTTTGAAAAAATGGTTTGAACTGGAAGTTCAACAGCTTAAATGCCGAAAAATGATAATTGTATTTCTCAACCTTCAAATTCTCTTTGTACTAGATATCTGGTTGAACTCAGTGATTGGTTAAGATCAAGGAATAAAACGATTATCCGGCAACTTGGGAATTAAGCATGTATGATCAACACAATAATATTAATTTAATTGGTAGAAACTTTAAAAGTCTTACATCTGGTATCTTAACAGATCCCAAGAAATTTCAACACAATATTATAGTTTTTCTCCGTACACGAATTTTTTTTGAAGATATTTAATTTGTAAAATGAAAAATTTAATAACAACTTCTACAAGAGATTTTGAAAATCATCCTATTGGGGGCGAAGGTTTAATATTTTAACGAAAAAGAGAGTAATAGATAATGGTTAATATTCATCACTTTGTATATAGACCATCTATTTTTCCTCTAGCATGTAGTGAAAGTCAAAACACATCCTTTCCAAGTCAGAATCGTCTGGAGACTTAAGAAGATAACATCAAATGTTTTCCTTGAACGCCTCTCAACTTGACGTATCACAATATATATATATATATATATATATATATATATATATATATATATATAAGTGTGTGTGTGTGTGTGTTTAGTTTTAGATAATTTATATATAATTTCACTTTTTGATGTAAAAGAGATTATTATTGTTTAACAATTCACACTTTCCCTATTATTTTATATGTTTCATTTCCTTTCGTCAAATATTTTTTGTGCAGTAAAAGAAAAGGAGACATTATTATCCATTAGCCAAAGAATTTAAAAATAAGAAAGATATATATATATATATCTTTAAAGTGGAGTTTAATTATACTTATAGTTCTCATTGGTTAATTTGTCAAATCTGGCGTCTAAACATGTAGTCCTCCTCTATATATAAACATGTGGGTGCCAAAACAAATGTACTTTAACGAAATTATGGCACTCAATCGTGGAGTTTGAATTTTGGCATCTGGGACTACTCAGTCTCAACAATTAAGTTTCCTAGTTGTTTTCTTATACTCATTTTATATCATGTTTCTAAGGGAATATTATCCACATGATCACAATCACATGCTCTCCATGCAACTAATTTAAGTTAGAAATTCTGTGTATATATATCTCTTATCCTTAGCTCACATTCAAGTTTTGTATTTAAACATAGGATAATACTAGGAATATTCTTTTATTTGTTACCAAAAGAATCCTATATATATTGACAACAAGTCACTGAATACAATTGAGTTTGTTTTCCCATATTTGTGTTTACTTCTATATGGTATCAGAGCAGTAAAAGTGTTCTCACCAGCCACCTCCCTCAATCCTTTTCTTCATTTTTTCTCACACAAATGGGTAACTCTTCCACCATTAATTCAGTTCCCTTCCAATCAGCCACTGCTCCCACCGGCCTCATCACCATCAACACCTCTAACGTAGTCATCAATCAGCCACTGCTCCCACCTGGGCAAAACAAATGAAGTCTATGCTGATTGGGTATGGGCTTGTCGGTTATATCACCGGCTCAACCACTTGTCCTCCTCCCACCATTGAACACTGTGGTGAGGATGTTGAGAATCCTTTGTGTACCTTCTGGATCTAACAGTATCATTTTCTGCTACTAGCTTTCATGGCAGCTTGTGAAACTAATGCAAGGGCTGTGATTTCTTAAGCCACCACGTTGCAAGAAGCTTGTGAACAGCTTCTGAAAGCCTTTGCCAATCGCTCCAGGTCCTGAATTATGACCCTGAAGGAACGCCTTTCCAATCTCATGAAAGGCACTTCCACTATATCTGAGTATATCAGAAATGTGAAAAGCATCTCCGACAAACTCTCCATCATTGGCCACCCATTGGACAAGATTTTCCTTGTCCTCCATTGCCTTAGTGGTCTCGGGTCTGCTTTCAAGGAAATTGCTGCTGCTCTAAGGGTGTGAGAGACACCCATCTCCTTTGATGAGTTGTATGACACTCTTACTAACTATGAGTCTTATCTGAAAAAGGAAGACAAGTCTCTTGATGCTCCTCTCTCGTCTCACCATGTAAGTCACACTTCTTCTTAGTACTCCACTCGGCCATGTCGTTCTAATGGCCATACCAACCAACAGCACTTAAATGCTAGCTCTCATAATCCAGATGTACCATGTAAGAATCAATCCCCACTGCTATGCCAATATTGTAACCCCAAGGGCCACACAGTCAAGTATTGCTACAAAATAGCAAACAATCCCAATGTTGCTCCTTCTGCTCATGCGGCTGCCACCACTGCTATATCCAAATCTCACTGGCTCATTGACTCAGAAGCTACCCATCACATCACAAATGACTTTGAGAATCTCTCTGTGTCATTTGAATACGATGGACCCGATTATCTCACTGTTGTCGATGGCAACTAGTTTCCCATAACCCACACTAGTTCACTCTATTTACCCTCTTCTTTAAAGCTTTCTAATGTCCTCCATGTTTACTCTCCTAACACTAATCTCATATATATGTCTCAACTTTGTCATCAAAATAACATTTTTGTGGAATTTTTCTCTGACTGTTTTTAGGTCAAGGCTGAGAACATGTCAATACTGGTGCAAGGGCCGAATGACAATCATGTCTACAAACTAGCTATTACTGTCACAAAACCTCTTGCTGCTACCATCACCCTCACACCATCCCTTCACTGTTGGCACCAACACCTAACCCATCTTGCTGAACAAATTCTCCAACACTTTTTACACCATCATATGCTCCCTATGTCTAAAGTGTTTTTCCCTTCTTATGTTAATTGTTTGGCAAATAAAAGCCACAAACCCCCCCCCCCCCTCCCCCCTTTTTTACTCGTTCACATTTATCTAGTTCAAGAGTCTTGGACATTGTATTTTCTAATGTTTGGGGACCTTGCCCCATCCAATCAATTGATGGCTATTGTTTCTATGTTATTTTTATAGACCATTTCTTTAAATATATTTGGCTTTATCCAATGGAATGAAAATCAGATGTCTCTTATTTTTCTCATGTTTCACGCATTAGTTGAAAAGGCCTTTAACTTCAAAATTAAAACATTGTATACTGATAATGGAGGAGAATACATTCCTCTCCGTCCTTATCTTTGCACCAATGGCATTTCTTATCTTAGTACACCACCTCACATCCCTGAACACAATGAGCTTTCTAAAAGGAAGCATCGACATCTTGTGGAAACTACATGATGCCTCCTTCATCAAGCCTCTTTGCTACCAAAAGTCTCGTCCCATGCACTAATGCCTATCTTATCAACTGAATGCCAATGCCCGACCTCAACCAAAAGACTCCCTTCTCCTTTCTTTTTCAACGCAACCCTAATTACCTCAAACTCCACACTTTTGGCTATTTTTGTTTTCCATGGCTTAAACCCTACACATCCCACAAACTCCAACCTCGGTCTACCCCTTATATTTTTCTTGGTGATTCACCTACATAGAGAGCTTTTATTTGTTTTGACTACAAGAGTCACAAATATTATTTTTCTAGACATGTTAATTTTGTAGAACATTAATTTCCTTATTTAAATTTACAACAATCCTATCCGGAACCAACTCTTTTTCCAATTCCCTTAGTTTTAACCCCACATTACCTTATCTCCTTTGAACCAAATGCCCATTGCCATCCCTCACAGTTCTTGTCCCAATCTTCCCTCACAATTAAATTCAAACCCTTCACCAAAATCCTCCCCTTTCCATATCTCATCTCCAACGTCTTGTACCAACCTTATGCCCTATCCCATTTTAAATCCTACACCTCATATTTCTCAGTCACACTCCAATACGGAGCCTTCTTTTCCTTAAGTTCCAACAACTTCAGCTAGCTCTCATGTCCAAGCAACAAAACTTGGCCTACCTCCAATATTGCTTGCGTGCTCTCAAGGTCAGGACCCAGGTAACCTCCCACCCATCCCATACATACCTGAGCCAAAAATAATATTTTCAAGCCCAAGCGTGCTTACACTATCACAAAATATTCCATTCCTCCTCCTCTTGAAGCCACATGTGTCACTCAAGCTCTAAAGTCTCCCCATTGGAGACAAGCCATATCTGAGGAATTCATGACAAATGGAACCTGGGAACTTGTCCCTCCCCAACCCAAATTTAATGTTGTCGGTAACAAGTTGGTTTTCCAAGTCAAACGTCATCCAGATGGCACCATTTCCATCAATGACCTGGGGTTGATTATTTTGATACCTTTGGCCCTTTAATTAAACCTCAAACTATCAAAATTATTCTTATTATTGCACTGTCTAACGGCTGGCCTATGCGCCTACTCGATGTGAACAATGCTTTTCTGTTGGGAAATTTATCTGTGGAAGTCTATATGTGCCAACCTCCTAGTTTTGTGCATCAATAGTACCCCACCTATGTTTGCAAGCTCAAGAAAGCTCTCTATGGCTTGAAACAAGCACCTCATGCTTGGTATCATGCTCTTCACCACGTTTTAATTTCATATGTCTTTGTTAACCCAAAATCTGACACATCTCTTTTTGTTTATAAGCGTGGTACAGTACTGACATATTTCCTTGTCTATGTCGATGACCTCTTATTGACAGGAAATAACTCCAGGTTCCTCAACCAATTCTTAGCTGCTATCTTAGTAGCATTTTACTGAAGGATCTTGGTTCTCCTAATTACTTCCTTGTTACTGAGCTTGTACCAATGCCCCAAGGGTGTTCCTTAGTCAACATAAATACATCAAGGATATCCTTGAAAAAGCCAGCATGTAGGGCACCAAACCAGCGTGCACACCCATGGCCTCATCCTTCAAATTTTCAAGTCAGTCTTCTCCTACCGATGCCACTGCATTTGGCAAGCTAGTTGGCTCTTTGCAGTACCGCTCCTTAACTTGGCTAGACATCGCATTCACTGTCAATAGACTTGCTCAACAGATGTAGGCCCCAACAGACGATCACTTACAACTCCTCAAGTGCTTACTTTGATACCTTAAGTCTACACTCACCTTTTGGATCCATCTTCAAGGTGGCAAGACACTTTCTCTCCTTGCTTACTGTGATGCGGATTGGGCAGGAGGCTCCGCATTGCTGGTCCACGAGGGCTTACATAGCTTACTTTGGTAGGAATTCCATCTCTTGGTTTTCTAAAATCCAATGCACAGTTACAAGTTTGTCTATTAAAGCAAAATACTGGATCATTGCCTCCACAGAAGCTGAGCTTCTTTGGCTTCAAAATATCCTAATTGAACTCAGGTTCAAACTTCCATCATCACCTCTTATTCATTTGAATAATATTGGAGTGACCTACTTATGTGCAAACCCCATTTTTTTACTCAAGAATGAAACATATTTCTATAGACTATCACTTTGTCCAGGAACTTGTTGCTGCCCAAACCCTTCGTGTATCTCATATTCCTTCACAACACCAGCTCCTAGACTTGCTGACCAAACCCTTAGTTGGGCCATGGTTTTAGACACTCAAGAACAAGATTGGTGTCGTTGATCTAACTACCATCTTGAGGGGGCGTAAAGGAGTATTATCCACATGGCAATCACATGCTCTACATGGAACTATTTCAGTTAGAAGTCCTTTGTATATATATATCTCTTATCCGTTTACCGCCCTGGTGGTCCTTTCCGGCTCGAAACCGGATTAGTCGGGCAAAGGCCGAACACCAGTGGGAAACCAAAAAAAAATATATCTCTTATCCTTAGCTCACATTCAAGTTTTGTATTTAAACATAGGATAATACTAAGAATATTCTTTTGTTTGTTACCAACAGAGTCCTGTATATATTGACAACAAGTCACTGAATACAATTGAGTTTGTTTTCCTATATTTGTGTTTACTTCTATAGTTTCCTCATTGTTTCTCGTTCTTTTACCTGATATGAAATTCAAATAATTTCCTGTAAAAATTAGGTACATTCTATAGTGAAATTTAGACAAAATGAAATAAAATGCTCCACATCTATCCAAACATAAAATTTTCAGGCCAGTTTTTGAAATTTCAATGGTACGAGAATACCGTTGGGATTTCTTAAAATATAAAAAATGTAATTCCAATGGTACAATACCATTGAAAAGTTAAAAAAAAAAAATTAAATTTCAACAATAATTCCAATGAAAAATTACTGTTGAAAAATTAAAAAAAAAAAGTAAATTCCAACAGAAATATTACTGTAGGAATTTTTTTAGAATTTCAGTGGTATTTTTTTGTTGGAATTTTTATTAGAATCTTTATAGACACAATCCGAATTTCAATGGTAATACCGTTGGAATATTAAATATTTCAATGGTCACAATTTTCTGATGCAGTTTTGCAATTCCAACAGTTGTTTGTCTAATGACAGACATTTCGTTATTCAAAATTCCAATGGTATTTCCCATCTTTCCAACCGAAATTCTAGTAAAGTTATTGTAGTGAAAATTTATCATACTTACACCAATAAAGAACATTCTTGGAATGTGAATTTTATAAAACCAACTGTTAAAATGAAAATTCTCATGATATAGTTTATGCCTATAAGAGCTCTCAGAATTTTAAAATTAATGGGCACTCCATTAAGTTATCTTATTTTATGGTAAAATATGCTTTTATCTAAATTATGCATGCATAATCAGCAAAATAATATCAAAGGATTCAATAGTTGCACTAATAAAAATCACAATCTACAAGAAATGATTCATTGGAATAAATATGAAATGTCTTACATCTGATATCAGTAGATCCCCAACCAATTTAAATATATTTATTTTTCATGAACAAAGTTTTTTTTTTTTTAAGATATTTAATTTGTAAAACAAAATTTTTAATCAGAAATTCTGCAAAAGATTTTGAAAAGCATGCATATTTTAACGAAAAAAGAGTAATAAATAATACTTAATATTTACTATGTATATAGACCATCCTTTTTCCCCTAGCAAGTAATGATAGTCAAAACTCATCCTGTCCTTGACTACTTCGTTATAAAACTCATCCTTTCCAAGTTGGCATCCTCCGCAGACTTAACATCCGTGGTTTTCTTGAGCACCTCTTAATTAAATGTTTTGGTAATTTTGCGTATATCAAGAATGGCTTGATTAGACCAAACTACTTATGGTGGAGTAGTATTGAGGATATCTTCAAGGCATGCAGGTTTCGTATTTGAATATAAAGTCATAGCAAAATTATTTAAAATAACACGAGAAAAAAACCAATTTGACTAGAGCTATTTAAGCTTAAATTGACATCCTATGAATAAACATAAAAGAGATTTTTATTGTTTGACAATTCAAAATTTCCCTATTATTTTATATGTTTGATTTCCTTTCATCAAATATTAGGTTTTGCAGTCAAAGAAAATGACAAGTTGTTTTCCATTAGCCAAAGGTAGATTTTTTTTTTTTTGGTGGACTCTATCCAGCCTCACCAATATAGGTGGGATAAAAATGGAATAACAATTTTATTGGGAGTTTGGAGCATAACCAACTTTTGATTTTGGTACTATCGTGGAAATCTAGAAAAACTGAGTCATACAGTTTGGGTTTCATCTTGAAATTGTTGACGTAATTTGAATTTAACAAGATCAAAAGAAAACAACATCTGTTTTTTGGTATGTTTTTTGTATTGCTCCGTTTATTTATTTTACAAGGAACTAATTTTTCTAGCACATACTGTGTGACTCAATTTTTCAAGATTTTCACAATAGTACCAAAATCAAAAGTTTATTTTGCTCCAAACTCTTAATAAAATGATTTTTTTTTTTTTTCGTTTTTACCCCACCCACCCATATGGGTGAGGTAGGATAACAACCTCCTTTTTTATAAGATAAGGAAGTTTGATATATATATATATATATATATATATATATATATATATATATATCTTTGAAGTGGACTTTTATTATAGTTATAGCTGTCGAAGGTTAATAAGTCAAATCTGGCGTCTAAACATGTATACTGCCTCCTCTATATATATATGGGCAAAAACAAAGGTACCTCCAGTAAATTATGGCATTCAAGGTTCATTTTCTCCTTAGTCTTTTACTTCTTATAAGCTCATTGACAATCAGTGAAGCTTCTACGATCACCTATGTTACTTCGCTGAACCGGAGCAGTTTTCCGGTAGGTTTTATTTTTGGGACGGCATCATCATCCTACCAGGTATCATATAATCAACCTAAAACTTCTCAGTCATGTTATATTTTCTTATTGTGACTTTAAATCTGAAAATCTCTATATATGCACAAATTTCAGTATGAAGGTGCAGCAAATGAGGGAGGCAAAGGCCCAAGTCTATGGGATACCTTCACTCATAAATACCCAGGTCTTTTTTGTATCTTTTAATCTCAAATGTCTACACTGCAAATTAAATTGAATATCTACATTGATTTAATTAGTTTTAATAACTTTTTAATCAAATTATAGCAAAAATTTAACCCATTAATTATTTGTAATCAAAATGACTTTAATTAGTAAACTACTAAACGTACATCTAGTAAAAGTCTTCAGTTTCAAACGTCCATAAATATTATATAGAAATAATAAAGTCAGTGTCTAATAATTAAAATAGCTTCATCATTTTCTATTTTATGAAGAATATTTTAATCATTAGAATATATTTTAGACACGTTCTTTTGTATCTATTCATCAGAATATATTTTTTTATACTGAGTACGACTTGAGTTTGAACATAGAACCTAGAGGTCACAAATCCTAAAGACAAACTTCAGTATCACTCAGCCATCAGCTGTTTGGTATTCATTAAAATATTTTAATCATGTGCCAGTTGAGTAATTATGCCCCCGGGCTACCAACAAACACACACATACACACACAAAAATATACTGGCCAGACCAAATGCATGTCTATATTTCATTTTAGGGTACGAAATGTTTGTTAAAAAATATACAAAAATGTTGGATTCAAATATGTCATCGTCTTACAAGAAGGTATATTATTGTGGTTGTTGGGAAAATATATTACATATAGACTTGGTTTTAGGTGGCTTAATTAAGCACATTAGTTCACGGTATAGAAATTCTCCATTAATTTTTTAATATATTTCCTAACTGTCAGGCTTACTAGTTTTTACGTTTACTCAATCATATTTTATTTGAAAATGACAGAAAAGATAGCAGACAGGAGCAATGGAGATGTTGCTGTTGATGAGTATCATCATTACAGGGTAAAATATTGAACGAGTTAACACTCACTACAATTTGGACACCTTAAGAGTATCTTGTCCAATTGAAAAAAAAAAAAAAATCATCTTGGCATCAATTATACTTTTTTGGGTATTTTGGGCTCTGGATTCGAGTTTACTAACATGTACTTCACTTTATGTTCCAATAATTTAAAATTTGGATTCTATAGTCTTGAGGTATATATTATTGTATTCATTATAATTTTAATTATCAAGAACCACAAGGGTTTGACATGGTCCTAAGGACCCAATAGTTTCATCAAAGTTAGCTAAGGTTCAAATATTGGTATTAGCATCCATTTTTTTTCTTAAATGCACCAGGCTAAAGTAGAGGGTGCGCCCTTAAAATCGGATAGGGAAGGATTTAATCTCGGTTTGCAAAAGTTGGCTTAAAGATACCCTTACCTATAAAACTAAAAAAAAAAATAAAAAAAAATTCTAGGTTTATCAGGGTTCTAATGTTTTCTTAGATAAATTTACTTGTAATATATCCTATTTTAATAAAATGATTGATCTCTAATACTCAGCATGGGGATGTTATGCCCGAACTTGCCCAATTTAGAAACTTGCCATTGAATTATACAAGTGTATGGGGATTACAATTTTTTAAGAGGTTATTGGACAATCCCCTAAAAAAAATAAAATTAAGCAGGTTGTTTTAGCCAACATTTAGGGTGCGTTTGTTTTTTAGGAACATAGCAAGAAGGGGGGAAATGTGTTCGTTAGAAAATGTTTCCCATAAGATAAGTTGTTTTCCGTTGTTTGGTGTTACCCATGGAAAACATTTTCCCTTGTATATGGTTTTGCAAAGGAAAATGGATGGATGATGCGGATGCTTCTTTACCATTGCCCATTAACATACTCCGCCATTATTCTTCATTGCAATTTCTGTTTTAAACATTAACACCATATTCAGGCCCAAAAAAAAGAAAAAAAAAAAAAAAAAAAANAAAACCAAAAAAAAAAAAAAAAAAAAAAAAAAAAAAAACATAATCTGAAACAATCATAATTCTCTCCTCTTAAAAGTTTATGCAGAGCTATAAAATAATTTTATGCAAGTCTGTTTTCCAAAAAACAAACGCAACGCACCCTTAACACTGAAAAATATTTTTCTCTAAAATGTATTAGAGTGTTTGTTATACGCCGGGCGGTTAATTTGTGTCCATAGTATAAAAAGATTCAAGCATTTCTTGGCTTGCAAAATTGTTCTTTGAAAACCTTATGCTTGTCACAGGAAGACGTTAAGATCATGAAGGAAATGAAGTTGGATGCTTATAGATTCTCCATCTCTTGGTCTAGAATACTACCAAGTAAGTTTGAAATTATTTAAAGGAAGAATAGAAGCTTTCAATATATAAGAGGTGTTTGATACATGGGTATTTTTGTGAAGAGGTATATATTAAATGTCTATATTTGAATGGTTTTAGCTACATAAGATATTCGAAATTACAATATTTGAGAATTCAAGATCTCTACATAATTTTAGGTTTTAGTATTTTATGTATATTTTGATTTTTTTTTTTCGAATAAATGATATCATGCATGGAGGCTTGAACCCCTAACCTCTTACAAAATCATCCTAATCTCTTACTATTTGAGCATACCTAATGGTTTGAATAATTTTTTTTTAATGGTGCTAACAAACACATGAAAATGCTAATGTCCCAAATATATCTTGAATTTAAATTTTTAACTGTCCTCAATCATTTGAAGACAAATTGCTCTTGCATTTAACCTAAAGTCAGATGATTTTGGTAATTTTCAGAAGGAAAGCTTAGTGGAGGAGTGAACCAAGAAGGAATCAACTACTACAACAATCTTATAAATGAGTTACTAGCCAATGGTAATAATTCATCTTTACAAATCTCATATTCATACATAATAATAATTAAAAAAAAAATTCATTTAAACTGCACAAAATAAATCAACCTACAAAGTAATTAATTACTGTAATATATCGGTATCACTTATTGCAGGTTTACTACCTTTTGTGACCATCTTCCACTTTGATCTTCCCCAGACCCTGGAAGATGAATATGGAGGCTTTCTCAGCCCTCACATTGTGTGAGTGAAGTGAAACATCTTTTATCTTATATATCGCTAATTAAGGTCTAAGGAGATGTGAAAATGGAGGGGCAAGGAGAGAAAATTTATTTTGGGGTTATCAGACATAATGTTGGCTTGAATATATTGCCATTTTTCAAATATTTCTCCTCTCTCTCTCTCTATTTTCATTCTTATGAAGCACACAAGTCATTAGGTGTGAGCTGTGTGACCTAGTATCAAGAAGATGAGGTAATTTGTAGAAGGTCTTTGGTTCAAATTTTCATTTCGCCATGCATAAATTTTTTTTTGTAATAAAAACCCTAATGGTCAAAACTTTAGAGGCAATTGAGTTAGAGCAGATGATGTTGACCTCTCTTCAAGTTTGACAATTACACAAAGATCTCCCTTTCTAGTTTAAAAATATACAAAGTTCTACTCTCTATCAACAAAACCAGGAACTGTAAAGCATAGAGAGAAAAAAAAAAAAAAAAAAAAAAAAAGCTATCCAAACTTATGTCTTTCTTCATTGAAAAGTGTTCAGCACTAGGGGATAAGTTTAACCTTAATTGTTGTTTCTGTAGAGTTGACTTTCGCGACTATGCTGAGCTTTGCTTCAAGGAATTTGGAGACAGGGTGAAGCATTGGATAACATTGAATGAGCCAGGGACTGTTAGCAAATATGGGTATGCATTAGGAAGCATGGCACCAGGTCGTTGTTCTGCTTGGCAAAACTTAAATTGCACTGGTGGAGATTCAGCCACTGAACCATATATAGTGGCACACAACCTGTTACTTGCCCATGCTGCCGCTGTGGACATCTATAAAACCAAGTATCAGGTTCATTTACTTCCATACGCCTCAACTTTTGCCATACGTATATATGTTGACAGTTTCTTGGGTTTTGTTTAAAGGCATCTCAAAAGGGATTGATAGGGATCACACTGGCGTGTGAATGGATGGTGCCTTTCTCTAACAGAAAATTTGACCAAAATGCTGCGGAAAGAGCTGTTGACTTCATGTTTGGATGGTAACTTGCTTCACGAAACTGAAATTGATATATATTTATTTTTGTTGAATTGAAAAGTAGTATTAGTTTATCTATATTTACCATTTGATTTTGCTACTACCCTGAACAAAAGTGGGGTACAGCTAACCCATTTTTAATTCCTGATTTTTTGCACTATTGCAAAATAAAATGGCCAACAATAATATTTTTGGTTTTTAATGATAAGGTATCATTGGGTCAATTTTTGCATACCAAGATTAAGTACCTTCGTTGGATATCTTAAGGGCGCTCTCCCCACACCGGGTGCATTCAAGGGGAAAAATGGCCAAGAATAATTTAATTGACTTAAAATGGGATAACTTTGATCCAGTTACGCTAAATATTTGTTAATTATTTTTTTGACAACCTTATATTGGGTGACTCAATCTTTTGAGAGCTTGAAAATAATGCTAAAATCAAGAGCTAGTTATGCCTAAATGGGATAGTTTTATCCCTCCATTCTTGATCGGGTAGCTTAGTAATACCTTTCAGTTTTTGTTATGACTTCTGTTTTTAAATTAAGCTAATTCCACCACTACTCCACTGTACCATAGGTTCATGGATCCATTGACTAGAGGAGAATACCCAAGTACCATGCGTTCTCTTGTGGGAAACCGTTTACCAAAGTTCTCTAAAAAGCAATCAAGGCTTCTTAAGGGTTCATTTGATTTTATTGGACTAAATTACTACACCTCCAATTACGCTGCCAATGCTCCTCATCTAAGTAATGCTAGACCCAGCTACATTACAGATGCTCTTGCTAATCTTACAAGTAAGATTAAGAACACTTTGATGAGAACGAATTATTAATTATATGCTGTAATAATTAATAAAAAAAAAATTTACTAACCTTTGACATTATTAATGCATGATATTTTGTTATAACAGCGGAGCGTAATGGTATTCCTATTGGTCAAATGGTATGTATGGTTAAATTTATTTGCAATTACAAAGCAATGCAATTAATTGTTCATCAGGGTTTATTTGTTTGGTAGATAAAAAGAAACCTATGTATCTATTTGCAGGCTGCTTCAAGTTGGTTGCATGTTTATGCAAGAGGATTTCGAGACCTATTGCTATACACCAAGAGAAAGTACAACAATCCTTTGATTTACATTACTGAGAATGGTAATCTCCCAATTATAATATATTCTTCTAATGCGTTATAAATATATGTTAGGGCGTATTTGGATTGTGCAACTTTCTAAACAGAAACATATTGTTAAAAAAAATACTTTTATATATTGGGATGAGCTTCTCACAAGTTTGAAAACACTTTATATTCTGCTTTTGCATAATAGGATAATTTCTTTCTTTACATAAAGCTTGTACTACTTTTGCTTCAAAACTAAGACATGTGTTTTATTAATTTATAGGCATTGATGAGCTTAATGATCCGACACTATCACTTGAGGAAGCCCTAATGGATACATTTAGAATTCATTACTATTATGGACATCTCTATTATCTGCAAACTGCAATCAAGTAAGTGTCATGGTGCCACCCTGAAAGGAGCTCGACTGTGTAGTTATATCATTATTATAGATTATACATTTTAACATGTTCCTTTTTTTTTTTTTTTTTTTTTTTTTTTTTTTTTTTTTTTTTTTTTTTTTTTTTTTTTTTTTTTTTGTGTGCCTTTTTCTCATGAAAAGGGATGGTGTGAATGTGAAGGGGTATTTTGCATGGTCATTATTGGACAACTATGAATGGGCTTCAGGCTATACAGTGCGATTTGGGATTAACTTCGTGGATTACAAAAATGGATTGAAAAGGCACCCAAAACTCTCAGCCAACTGGTTTAGGAATTTCCTAAAAAAATATTAGACCTACTTATGTTGATTCCCAATAAAAATAATAGCATGAAAATAATTGATCCTACGTACCTCAAATAATTATGCAAGTTCTATTTGTCAAACATTGTTGGCATGTAATAAATCTTTCTTAATTGGTTAATTTTCAGACTTCAGTTGCTTTCATTTATGCTTTTGAAAATGTAGGCAGCTTTACATCTATTACTGTGGCTTGTTGACTACTTACTACTTTATTTCTTCTTTAATGAATTTCTAATTTCACCCCGAAAAAGAAAATTTAAAAAAGACTAGAGGCAAGAATCAAGAGTTATATTTATATATTCAAGTCATCATGTAATTCCTACGCTTCTTTATTTTTTTACTTTGAAAAAGTTGTCCATCTAGAATATAGCGAAAGAGTGGACCAGTCCAAGTGCAGGAATACATAAAAACAAACGGTACTTTATTTCGTGCGTGGAAATTAAAGTTCATGTTCATTCACAAGTGAACTGATTTAGATTGCAAACAGAGAAGAAAGAGCTTTCAGAATCATGAGAACCTCTGTCTTCCTTTCTCTTCTTCGTAAATAGCTTGCCGAATCATGAAAACCTCTATCTTCCTTTCTCTTCTTCGTTTTCTCATGAATGCAATTTAATGTATTTTGAGAGTTACAGGAAATACTCCTAGAGGTGGTGAATAGGAGTTTTAAAAAAATTTAAGCTAATTTGATTTTAAACAGAACTTGTACAAAGATATAAATAGTACGAGAACTAGTTCTGGAATATATGAACTAGTTCTAGAACAGAATAGATGAACACAGTAAATTCAAATCCAGCTTAACCAACGAATAACACCAACATAGCAACCCAAAAAATCATACTAATTCATCACAAACAAAACTGAACTTTAAATAAGCATATGAAATCAAAAAATAAGAGAGGTGAGTAAAGAAAATCTTAGCCAAGAATTTATAGTGGTTCAGCACTAAGGCCTATATACACTTCTCCCAATGCTTGAGGTTCAACTAAACCGAGTTTAACTTTTTCAAGTTTCTCCAATCTTTTACAACCATGGCTTCTCTCCAAAGCTTACCAAGAACTTTCTCCTTCTAGCACAACTGCTAGTCTGCTAGAAGTAGCTTACAGATTTCCTACTGAAATCTGAAGTATAAAACACTTAGAAAAAATTTAAGCTCCATTAACATTTTCTCTCTCTCTCAGAGAAGAGTACATGAGGAAGAAGAAGCAGAGTCTAGAAATTCGCATGAAAGAGAATATCAATTCTCTCTCTCTAAGTCTAAGTCTTTCTTCTTACTATTTTTTTTTTACTTCTTGCCTTCTGAAGATTTGAGATCTCTTTCTCAGGAGGAATAGCACCATCACATGAAGGACAATAGAAGCCATTGATTTAGGGACATGTGTCACACCATGATGAAAAGGAATTCCACTATCTATTTCTTTTGTCTTTCAGTGACAAAAAGAAGTTATTTTTTACTAACTTCCCTTGAAAGGTGGATCTACAACAGCTCCCAATATGAGAAAGCTTTCTTCACAAGCTGAGTTGACTTTCTGACATGCTTAGAATAAGCTTACACATTCCAAAGTCTTCACACAGCTAGATCCATGTCAGCATCATTGATTATTTGACCTCAGAAGAATGAATAAACTGGTTTAAGAACTAGTTCTTACACAGAGGTAGAACCAGTTCTCAACTTTCCTTGCTAACTTGTTCTAAGAAAAACACTAAGCTGAAACACAAGTTAGAATAATTAAAGTCATTTGTTATCATCAAAAAAAAAATTAGATAATTGTGGAGCTGACGATCTCCCCCTTTTTGATGATGACAAATGACTAATTAAGGGAAATCTCCCTTGAATATGTGCACACTTTAGAACTAGTTTTGAAATTAGTTCTTAAAGCAGTTTTCAAAATAAATTTTAAGAGTAGGGAGTTTTCTAGCTGAGTTTAACAAAATAAATAATAACAATTCAACCAGAATATCTCAGATTTCTCCTCCTTTGTCATGATAAAAAAGACAAAGGAGAGTTATCAAAAAAAACATAGATATCAATAGCAAAACAAACATTAGAAAAGATACTAAAAAAGGATCATAAAATATTGTTTTGATCACCAAAACAAACAAACTAGGACCAATGCACAATGCATGATATGCAACAACATAAAGTAAAAAACATATAAAGGTAGGTAATAGGAAAAATACTAAATATGCAACTAAAACCTTGATAGAGAGAACCAGAAATAAAGTCCTAAGAGGAAGATGACTTAGAAGATTTAAGAGCTGCCAAATTTTCCTTAGTGATAACCAATTATTTCTCAACTACAGCCAAGTGAGCAGAACATTCAAAACTTAAAGTCTAAAAGTAGTTAAGCCACCTTCCAATTTGATTGGCCAATTCTTCAGGATTTATAGAAGCAATCAATTCCACATGATCAACCCGTTGGGAAGGAGGAACTAGTTTGGCTTAAGGTTTATGCTTCTTGGAAGGCTTGGAAGAATTGGTTGGAGCAAGAGCATGCTTCTTGGTTTGAGCAAACTTAGAACTTTCATATGGATCTTCAATTGGTTTAGATATAGGAAGAACTCGTTTAAGAACCAATTTAGGGGGAAAATGATCTATAGAGAACAGGGACAGGTCTACTTTGAAGAGCTTGTAGATTTTAACAACTAGCATGCCATATGGTAAACTAGTTTTAGTCCTAGTTCCCTTAACAGTTAAAGCCATAGTGATATAGAACATACAAATCAGGTGTAGAGAAGTCACTGTGACTGCCAAGCCGGTGTAATAATTGAGTAGTAACTAGTTTAGCTAGGGTTCTAGTTACAAAATCAAAGTAATGAATTGATGGAGGTTTGCCTTGGCCTTTGAATTCAGGAAAATCACAGATGGATGACATTGCATCATCATAAGAAATCATATCGGAAGGCTAGATCTTTTGCACATATCTAGTATCCCCTTTAAGAAGCATTTTTAGCAAACCCGTCAATACCCTATCAATTAAGAAAATTTCAACCCCAGCCACATGATTTCAGATAAATTAAACCAATATTAGAACCTTGTAAGGATTGCAAGTGAGCATAGAAAAGGAGAATTACCTTAGAATACACAGGTTCATTGAGCTTAAGCATTGCAGACCATCCCATATTGGCAAAAATCTCTTTAACAACCTTAGTAGAAGAAGAACTAGATTCCCATAAAATCAAGTAACCAAGTGCTATTGATCTACTAGTATATAGACTATTGAACCTTTTTTCAGCAGCAACATTCTCAAATAAAGTAACATATTTCCTTTGAGTTTAGGCTTTTACCCTTGGAGAAAATACTGTCTTGCAGGCCTTCATTTTGAATTTCCTTGAAGAACCAGAAGGTACAAATGAAGGAGTTGGCATAGACTAAGATTCAGTTCAATGTTCTGAGACATTTTATGGTTCTCATTCTACATTAGTAGCAGAGGGAGACTTAGTTTGAGGTTGTGGCTCAATGGCAGAAGAAGGTTGAGACTCATGCTCTAATTTAGGTGCAGAAGAACTGGATTCTGGAATAGCTGGTTTCTCAGAAGCAGATGAGGAAGAAGGGTAAGGTAAGGGAGGTATAACAGGAGATTTATGTGGAGAAGAAGTGGGTATTGGTGACAAAGGTGGAGAGCACGATGGAGAGGAAGTGTGAGATGAAGAAGGGGCTTCAAGAAATAACAGAGGGACCAATTTCTTAGTAATTGGAACATTAATTGAAGGAAAAGAGGAGCCCTTGAATTGGGACTAAGAAAAAGGGATTGACATTTTACCTTTGCCCTTATTTGTCCTAGTAACAATATTCGTTAGAGGAGGATGAAGAATCCATAATGGCAATAGGGTCTTCATGAGAATTTTGAGCTATGGCTTTTCCTTTGGATTTGGCCATCAAATGTTGGCTTGCTCTTCTCCTTCCCATGACCTTAAATAAGAAAAATCTTGCTGCATGAAGTGACAGTTGAGCAAAGAAAATGACACCACTAGAACCGGGATGAAGAATGTGGAGTGAAGAAAATTTGCAGAATTTTTAGGAGAGATAGAAGTTAAGAGGTTTTAGGGAAAAATTTGAAATGGGAATAAGAACATGTGAAGCAGGGAAGGAAGAAATATCAAAACGAGGCGTTTTGACAGGGGACACAAAGGGCAGTTATTAAAACACACGTTTTGGCCAAAGGCCAGAAAATGTGTGCTGAAAATGAATGAAGGCCCAAAATGAAATTCTTTGAAACCAGCCCACAGAACATATTTGAAATCTTTTTAAAGCAAAACCCAAGAGAATTAACCTAAAAGAAATAATTGAAGCCTTTTAAAATAAAAGGCCTAGTGAGATGAAGTTCTTTAAAAAATATGGTTAACCTAAGATAAAATAGGTTCAAATTAAGTAAAATTTGGGGAGAACATTTTTTTTCTAACATTTTTGATTTATGTGCCAACTTTTCAGAAACATACCAAGATGAATTGATTATTAACTAGCCTTAAGAAACTAACAAGACAAATAAAGATGGAAGAAATGATATGCATATGTACACACACACAAAATGCAAACAGAATGAATGCAATCAAGACCAATGTATCATTCCTAGTTCATGTCTAAGAAAAAAGAATATTTCTTCAACTAGAGCTTTGGTGAAGATATCAGCAATTTGATCTTCAGAACTAATAAAAGAAAGTTCAATATCTCCTTTCATGACATGATCTCTAAGAAAATGATGCTTTATGTCTAAATGTTTTGTTCTAGAGTGCTGAACTGGATTTCTAGCAATATTTATAGCACTTGTATTATCACACATCAAGGGATTTTGTCAAGAATTATATCATAGTCAATAAATTATTGCTTCATCTATAGCACTTGTGAACAACAAAGCCCAGTTGCCATGTACTCTACCTCAGCTATTGATTGAGCTACTGCATTCTGCTTCTTGGATTGCCAAGAAACCAATGCACCTCCAAGAAATTGACATCATCCACTAGTGCTTTTGCAATCAAGCGACGACTAGCATAATTAGAATCAATATATGAAACTAGTTCAAAAGAACTAGTTTTGCGAAACCACATACCAACATTCACAATGTTAATTAGATATCTGAATATTCTTTTAATAGAAGTCAAGTGTGATTCTGTAGGACAAACATGAAATCTTGCACCAGCACATATAGAGAACAAAATGTTAGGCCTACTTGTTGTCAAATATAAAAGAGAACCAATCATCCCTCTATACCTTTTCTCACAAATTGGTTTACCTTTTTCATCCAAAACTAGTTTGGTGGTTGAGCTCATAGGAGTTGAAATACCTTCTGCATTATTCATACTGAACATTTTAAGTAGCTCTCAACTATACTTGGATTGATTGATAAAAATGCCATCAACAATCTACTTCACTTGAAGACCAAGGAAAACATTGAGCTCTCTCATCATGCTCATCTCAAATTCACTTTTCATTAGCTTCTCAAAATCCTTACACATCACATCATTAGAAGAACCAAAAATTATAACATCTACATAAATCTGAACAATGATAATATGATGAGAAACAATTTTTGTGAACAAAGTGGTATCTACTTTTCCTCTTGAGAAACCATTTCCCATAAGAAACTCATTAAGTCTATCATAGCAAGCTCTTCGAGCTTGTTTAAGACCATAGAGAGCCTTAGACAGCTTATACACATAATTGAAAAAATCCAAATTTTCAAAGCTGGGGGGCTGCTTGACATAAACTTCTTCATTTATAAAGCCATTCAAAAATGCACTTTTCACATATATTTGAAAGATTTTAAAATTCTTGAAACAAACAAATGCAAGAAACATTCTTATTGCTTCTAATCTAGCTATAGAAACCAAAGTCTCCTTAAAGTCAATACCTTCTTGTTGATTGAAGCCTTGTACTACCAGTTGTGCTTTGTTTCTTACGATCTTTCCATCCTCATCTAGTTTATTCCTAAACACCCATCTTGTACCAATAATAGAATGGTCCTTTGGATGAGGAACTAGATCCCAGACTTTGTTTCTAACAAACTGGTTTAGCTTTTCTTGCATAGCCATGATCCGAGCCTCATTTTTTAAGGCTTCATTGATGTTTGAAGGCTTAGCAAAAGAGAGAAAGGCTAGATTGATGTACTTGTCCCTGAGTGAAGCTCTAGTACTGATTCCTCTATTTAAATCACCAATAACTTTTTCCATTGGATGAATTTTAGAGGTTCTGGTTTCTCTTGGAAGTGAATCTCTTGCATTTTGGTATAAAGCTTCTTCCTCAACTGGTTTTGGTATAGGCTCCTTGCTACTTTCTGCTCTAACAGGAATTTTGAAATTATCCTACAATAATTATGGTTCTTCAAGAGCATTTGTGCTCAAGAGGGAATTAGACTCATCAAATACAACATGCATTCACTCTTCAACAATCAAAGTTCTTTTTTTGAACACCCAATATGTTTTGCTAGACAAAGAATATCCCAAAAATATGCTCTTCTTTGATTTGGAATCAAACTTTCCTAGATGGTCTTTTCTATTATTCAGCACAAAACATTTACACCCAAATTCATAAAAGTAACTTACATTGGGCTTTCTCCCTTTCCCTAGCTCATATGAGATTTTCTTTAAAATGAGTCTTATTAAGTACCTATTCAAAATATAGCATGTTGTGTTTATAGCTTCAGCCCAAAAGTATTTTGGCAAATCATTTTCACATAACATTGTTTTGCCCATCTCAACAAGAGTCCTATTTTTCCTCTCAACCACACCATTTCCTCTCAACAAGAGAAATTATGGTGGATTCGTGAATATTGAGAAACCCTTTTCATTTTGAACCTTTTTGTTAAATTTTCAAAGACGGCAAAAGTATCATCTTTATGAGCTAGGAAGAATACCCAAGTAAACATTGAATAATCATCGACAATGACTAAACCATACTTCTTGCCATTTAAGCTTAATGTGGGAGCTAGTCCAAATAAATCTATATGTAGTAGTTGAAGTGACCTAGAAGTTGACAAGTCTTTCTTAGAATTGAAAGAGGATTTGATTTTCTTACCCTGCTCACCTGCAATGCAAATCTTATCCTTTTCAAAAATTAGTTTAAGAAGACCTGTAACTAGTTCTTTCTTTGAAAGCTTGGCAACTAATTTTAAATTAGCATGGCCAAGTCTCCTGTGCTACAACTAGGAACTACTACTTTGAGAAGCAAAATAGGTTTCATTTTTGAAATCCAAGGATTCTTTTGACACAGTATACACATTAGAACTTCTTTGCCCAACAAAGAGAATATCATCAAAAAATTTATCATGAATGATGCAATGAGATGCTTCAAAGATAATCCTATGACCTTTATCACACAATTGATTGATGCTTAACAAGTTATACATTAAACCTTTCACAAAATACACTTCGTCAATCTAACGAGAAGGGGTTATGTTGATTTTACATATTCCTACTATTCTATCTCTGCTGTTATCACCAAAAGTAACTACTCCCAAGTCCTCCATGTCAATGGAAATGAACTTTGAATAGTCTCCTGTCATATACCTAGAGCAGCCACTGTCAAGATACCAACAATCACTTTTGGCTTGATAACACACCTGCAAGAAGGTTAGACAAATTTAGGTACCCAAACTTCTTTGGGTCTTTTGAAGTTAGCAGTAGTTTTGCCTTTAGGCATCCATATCATTTTTCTAGCAGCACATCATTTTTTATAGGAGTAGGCATTAGGAAAGTGTCCTAAATATCCATAGTAAAAGCAAGTTCCACTAGAGAATGAGTGTGAGGAAGAGGCTTTGACAAATGAATTTTTAAAATTCTTTAAAGGATTAGGTTGAGAATAACCTAAACTAGTTCTGTCTTGACCTATCCTCTGTCTCCGTAGCAAAGAATCTAGATTATCTCTGCCTTAAACAAACTTAGCTAGATCTTTGGATAGTTCAACAACTTTTCCTTTCAACTTGTCATTTTCATCCATGACAGAGGTAGTAAGACAATTTTTTTTTTAAAGAATATCATTCTAATGCTATAAGATTTTAAGTTTATCAACTAAAGCAAATTGTTTTTCTTAAGTCCTTCTATCACATTAATTTGATCTTTTATGATTTTCTTGAGAGCAGCGATTTTTGCAAGTCTTTTCTCATAATCAAAAGACAAATCATCAAAATCATGACTCAATTCATCATAGGTAGGAAGTAGTTCAAGATCTAGATTACTTACCTCATGCTTCTCACCACTTTCTTCACTAATAGCCATCAAGCAGAAGTTGACAATGTTTTCCTCATCAACATCTTCACTATTGAAGGTTGAACCTTCATCACTCCAAGTAGCCATCATTGCCTTCTTTTTGCCCTTTTTGAAGTATTTTTTTCTTCTTGAGATTTGGACATTTAGGTTTAATGTGTCTTGGCTTTTTGCATTTATAGCAAATGATAGGTTCCTTGTGATTTTCTCCTCTCTTGAAATTTTTTGTTCCTTTAGATTGAAATATTTTTTTCTCTTTTCTTCTCTTCATCAATCAAAAACTCTTCTAGTAACTAGAGCTACATCGTCATCACTCAAAACTAGTTCTTCTTGAGTACTAGTTTCTGAAGCTGTGGAAGTGAGAGCAAAACTCTTTTTTCTTTCTACAGCTATGGCCTTCTTTTGTAAGACCATCATCTGATTTGATTCCAAAGTACCTCTAAATGAATCAATTGTTAGTTCATGGGTTTTAGAATACTGCAGCAGAAGAGTAACTTTGGAATCCCATTTATCAATTAGGCACCTCAAGATCTTTTTGACTTGTTCTTTTTTAGAATAGACTCTTAAAAGACCTTTGAGACTATTGACGATGCTTAAAAAACGAGCAAATGAGGATTCCAAAGGTTCATCTTAAAACATATGGAACATTTCATATTCAGTAGAGTAAATGTCAATTTTAGCCTCTTCGACATGGCTTGTTCCTTCATGAATGGTAGCAAGTCTATCCCACATTTCCTTTGCAGTGTTGCGAGAAACAATATTCTCATATTGTTTGTAGATACAACACACAATATTGTATCTGACTTTAGAATTGAGAGTGAATTTGAGCTTATCTCTAGCAGTGAATTCATGTTCTTATTTTGGAACAGTAGCTCCATTCACCATTTTAGTGGGAGGTGTAAGACCATTTCTGACTACATGCCAAACTTCATAGTCAATTGACTCAATATACATTTCCAAGCGATGTTTCCAGTAAAAGTAATTTTCTCCATTGAAAAATGGTGGTTTGTGAGATGAATGAGATTCATTGGGGTCATTCATGGTACCTACAACACAATAATCCGGACCTTTAGCTCTTGGTTAGTTAAATTAGCAAAGAAAGAGTGAGCACCTTGCTCTGATACCAATTAAGAGTTACAAGAAATACTTTGATGGGACTTTTTTCGACAAGTGTACCGGGCCATACAAGTAATATAATGATGAGTAGAGTATCATTCTCACGAGGATTAAGGCTAGCAACTACTAATTTCACCAATAAAGATTCTATTTGAAAAGACCGATGGTTTAAGAATGTTAGATAATTAAAGCTAGAAAATAAAGCAAGAACAATTTAATAACAATTAAACTAAGAAATTAAAAATGAACAAAAGAAGGTTAGGGGTTGATTTCACTCGAATTTCACTCCGGTTATTTCTTAGACAAAATAACCTTTGAATCACTGAAGAATAAGTTATTATAAATACAAATCCTTTGTTGTTGGCCAATTTCCCTAATTTGATTGAACCCAATCCCTTGGAGAAACAATCCTACCTATCTCAATTAATTGCTCAATTCCTTGGTACAATAAACTTGTCTAGGTGATTAACCTCTAGGAAATTAATTCAAGACCACATAAACTAAGTTATCTATTCCTAGATTAACTTGATTTATGGTAGAGATTACAAGAGCATACCCATATCTTACTATCCCTAGCATCAACATGAGCCAATAAATCATTCAAATGGTGGCCAAACATTCAAAAGCATTAAGAACGGTAAAATCTACTCCAACAAATAAATTTGCATCAAAATAACATTATTCAACAACAAAGCTTCATCAAAATCCGAGCTACATCAATCCCCTAACTAAGAGAGTTTAGCTACACATATTTAAACCAGAAAAATAGAAAAATGACAGAGCAATAGAGTCAAGATGGAATCAGAAAAACTCATTCTCATGAATTCTTTCAAAGGGTTGATCTTCTATCTTGCTCTTCTTCAACCCCTTCAGGTTAGGCTGCCGCCTCTGGCTCTGAATTGTGCCTCTTGATGTCCAAAAGACGGAGCTCCCTTCTTTCCCCTCTTAGATGCATATAAATACAATTCTAAATCGAGGGTTTCACCTTTCAGAAGCTCGAACACGGCCTAGACACAGCCGTGTTCACTTATGGTGGCTAGGCGTGTCACTTGAATGCTCTCTAGACCTCAAACACGGCTGAAACACGGCTGTGTCTAGGCCATGTTCCCTATATAGAATTCAATTGCTTTTGATTCCTCTGCCTCTTAGGATTAATTAGCCACCAAAATCACTTAATTTGGACTTAAGATGAGTAAGTTATGCCCAAATCTTTTCATAAAGGTCCAGACCCGATTCCAGGATATCGGTTCTGATTTCTGGGTTAAATTTGACCCACTGAATGTCTGAATTAGCCTTGGAGGTCTGAATGAAAGTTGTAGATAATCCTCTTAGCTTTCTACAAGGTGAAATTCACCATTTTTAGACATCCAGAATTAAAAATATACCTAAAATACAGAAACAGTGTCAAAAACCTGATAACACAAATATTGGGGTTAAATACCATGTTTAAAGCAAATTGTACTCAAATCTAAGTAAGAATCCATTGATAAAACATGGAACTTAATGACATAAAAAGAACATATCATACTCCTAGCTGGGGTTGAATAGGAGTTTTCAAAAAATTTAAGCTAATTTGATTTTAAGCATAACTTGTTTAAAGATCTAAACAATACGAGAACTAGTTCTAGAACATATGAACTAGTTCTAGAATTGAATAGATGGACACAATAAATTCAAATCCAGCCTAACCAATGAATAACACCAATAGAGCAACCCAGAAATCACACTAATTCATCACAAGCAAAACTGAACTTCAAATAAGCATATGAAATCAAAAAATAATAGAGGTGAGTAAAGAAAATTTTAGCCAATAATTTATAGCGGTTTACACTAAGGCCTACATCTACTTCTCCCAATGCTTGGGCTTCCACTAAATCATGTTTAATTTTTCCAAGCTTTTACAACCATGGTTTCTCATCGAAGCTCACCAAGAATTTTATCCTTCTAGCACAAGCGCTAGAAGTAGCTCACCGATTTCCTACTGAAATCTGAAGTATAAAACACTCAAAAAGAATTTAAGCTCTATTAACATTTTTTCTCTCTCTTATAGAGAAGAATTTTTACAAAGAAGAGTACATGGAGAAGAAGAAGCAGAGTCCAAAAATTCGCTTAAAAGAGAATAGCAATTCTCTCTCTCTCTCAGTTTAACTCTCTCTTCTTACTATTTTTTTTTTTACTACTTGCCTTCTGAAGACTTGAGAGTCTATTTCTTAGGAAGAATAGCACCATCACATGAAGGACAATAGCAGCCATTGATTTAGGGACAGGTGTCACACCATGATTAAAAGGAATCCCACTATCTATTTCTTTTGTCTTTAAGTGACAAAAAGAATAGAATTTTTACTAACTTCTCTTGAAAGGTGGATCTACAACGGCTCCCAATATGAGAAAGCTTTCTTCACAGGCTGAGGTGACTTTTTGACATGCTCAAAATAAGCTTACACATTCAAAAGTCTTCACACGGCTAGATCCATGTCAGCATCATTGATTATTTAACTTCAAAAGAATGAGTTAACTGGTTTACGAACTAGTTCTTACATAGAGGTAGAACCAGTTCTCAACTTTTCTTGCTAACCTGTTCTAAGAAAAACACTAAGCCAAAACACAAGTTGAAAGAATTAAAGTCATTTGTTATCATCAAAACAATATTAGAGAATTGTGAAGCTAACATATTTTAGCTGGCTTAACTAAATTACAACATTAAAAGCATTTTGACTAAGCCATTAGACCTCACCTAGTGACCTAATGATCCAATCTAGTCCTTGTCCCGGTTGATATCCAAATTTGGTTTAATAACTATGGACTAATGTCCATAGAGCCTCTGCCTTGATATCATCGAGAGAGACTGGAAGATAATATCTTCACCTTGTTCAAGATCTATGGCTGCCAAGAGATTTTTCACTTATCAAGATCCACCCCTCCTGTGGACAATGCCCAAAATACAAGCTCCACAAGAGCAAATATAATGCTAGATCGTTTACACTTCCAACATGAGAGATTATCTACTACAATATGCTAGATTACGTTGGAAGTATAAATGATCAAACATTTTGTAGCGCCACAAAGCAACTTGACTAGTTTTGATAAAGATAAAGCCATGAAGGTGTGTTGTGAAAAATAATTAGACTACTGGTAATAAAGCCATGATAACTCATTTACATGTTTGTGTATATTTAGATTTTTTGCGATACGGCAAATTTATTAATTGTTGAAGGCCATCATGCTGCTGTATATTCTTTCTGCTCATATTATAAGGAAAATATTCATGCTAGTGTAACTTCACGTGGTTTGCTCTGTATTTCTTGCCTTCACAGATAGTTTACTCTCAACTAATAATATCAACCCATTACTCCTGAGTTTTCAATATGCAATTCTTGCTCCAAAGATTGGGAATAGTCCAATAATTGTTATAAACCATTAGAATTCCATGATATACATCTTAATAAGACACATGGATCTTTGACCAGAGTTGCCTGAAGTTCATTGGAGTAATTTAAAAATAAGATGTTTCAATAATCCAAAATAACTAACTAATTAAGGCTTGACGCGAGAGTTAGAGGAACCACGGCCATTTTTTGTCTATCTGTGATGAAGTACAGATGGACAAATATCCACGATCAAATTGCATTCCTTCTTCAATTTGTAGACTATTCGTAGTGCCCTTTCCTTTTTCAATTGTCACTACTCCCCTCTTCCCTACTTGATGAACACCATCAGAAATCATGTTCCCTACTACATAATCATTGCCAGCACTAACTGCAGCAACATCACTAGTTCATGATCCTCAACCTACATTTACAACGAAAGTGATAGTTGAATTCAGCAAGAATTTCAAACTACAAGTAACAACTAGCAGCCAACAAAAGAATAATCAAACCAACATCTGCAGCAACATTATTTTGATTCTTTTTGCATCATCTATGATTCTGAATTTGTTTAATCCTTCTTGATTTCAGTCTAATACCTCTAAAAATTTACAAGAGTGTAGAGAAATACACTAGCTTACTTCTCTGGACCTCAATTTGAGTTCAGCAACAAGGGCAATTTGAACAGGATTCATTCCAGCTACAATAACCTACAAAAGGAAAATGCATATGCCAACTAAACGCTACCTAATCAAGGCTGTATAATTATGAACAATGAATCGTCATTTGCAGTTTTATTATAGCAATTGAATGAACATATGCCAATTTTTCCTTTCATATACAAATGAACTAACTTCTAATCATTTTGTTGTAATAGTAGATATGATACTCATGTGCAGCTTGTAGTCTGTACCTTTACGCCCTCAGTGATTAGGCTATGAGCAAGAACAATAGATGTAGTTGAAACATCACCAGCAAGGTCATCGGTTTTTGCACCACCTTGTCTCACCAATTTTACTCCAATGGCTGCTTTTATAAACATTTGTTGGAGGCATTAATTAATTTTACACGGAAATTTAGGCATACATAACAAAAAATTTACTCCACTCAAATGATACAACTTGCTTATATAGCTCCAGACCAGCTTGCTATCACATCAAACAAGGATAAATGCAAAAACAAATAATATGCACCATGAGACAGAATGAGTTGAAGCTTACCTCTAGAGTGGCTCCATAAAACCCTTAGCAGGACCTTCAGGATCACCAGTTTGGACAACAAACCCATCTGCTACACAAAAAAAAATTGAAGTTTCAAGATAACTGTATCTAGATGAAGATATAGACTAAAGGAGGATAAGCAACAAATAATAAGTCCATTTTGCATACTCATATGAAATTACAGATTCCCAATGATGGTATAAGATAATCCAGTTTCCGTTACATATACATCATTTACAGATTTATTCACTTTCAATAATTGGTAACATAAATGGCATTGACTCATTGCCCATGTTTGTGCATTGAGCAGAACCAGTGGCTGTGGTACCCATGTTCTCCAACATAGCAGGTGAACCTGATATACGCTTTAGAAAACTAGCTATATTTAAGGAAAAGTTCAAGTCAAATATCATATTTATTACCTCTCTGGATTTCCATGCTGCTGTAGAAATGTCTTTCCACTAAGAAAACATTTGCAGCAGTTACAGGGGCATTATAACCATCTAGAACTATACGGAAAACACATTCCTCCCGGTTTGGATTGTCTTTAACCTTGACCTTCATATCTGTTGTGATAAAATGGAGCGCAAGTCCAAGCTATCGTCTTACAACTAATAGAATGAGAGCAAAAATCATTCCTCAAACATTAATGCTATTAACTACCGAAATTGGATTAATTCCAATTTTATCTAATCAATCTTTTGGCCATTTCAAACCCATTAGCCTGTGTAACATGGCATACAAGGTGAAAACAAAAGTCATAGCTAATAGGCTCAGAAAAATCATGCCTAACTACACCCTACCCAATCGCCCTCCATCCTATATGTTCCATCATTGCATCTCGATGATCATATTGGATAAAAACTTAAACGGATTCAAGAGAAATTCAAGACTAATCTTAAATAAACTAAAAGTAAACGAAAACAAGTAAAAATCATGAATTAATTAAGAGAGAAAAACATAGGGTTTCTGATTTCACCATAACTAATTATGGTTTTTATTCCTTATGTCCTTAATCAAGATTTATCTTTCTAATTACTAACTGAGATTCTCTAACTTATCCATTAGCCTCTCCCAAGGTCAAATGAAAATTTTCACAAGTTATGAATCCACTATATTCTTATGTGAATTACAAATAACTTAGAAATTCATATAATCCTATGGATCTCTTTAATTAACTACATAAATCATGAAGGTATTTTCCTATCCTACATGTAACCTATGTTATTTATCCCAATGAACTAGACACACAAATCTCCTTTCGGTCCCAATGTGATCAACCTATCAACTAATTAATGGCCAATTAATTAGAAGCATAAAGATCAGAGAAAAACACTCAAATAGAAAAGACAAATCACAGATTAATTGTAAAAGAAATTACAATCATTCATAGTTAGGCTACATCATAGTCTTAGAAAGAAAATTAAGTCATCATCAAATATAAAAATATGCTATCACAAATTCTAAACATGATTCAAGAAGAAAAAGGGAAGAAAAACTCGTGGCCATGAAAAACTGTCGCCGAATCTCCAACTCCAAGCCTTCAATTTCTTCTCCTTGCTCTCTCAAGATTTAGAACATATGGGAACTAATTAGGAACCCTAATCTAGTCCTAAATCACCTATTTATAGTTCCTAGGAAGTCTAAATACGTTAGGAATCATTTTAGGGTGAAAAAACCTACACAAACTAGGAAAACTAATGAAAAACACGTATAGGGCAGATCCCAGGTGCCTAGGCCCTTGCCTTTCTGCTAGGTACAACAAGATGGGCGCCTACGCGCCCAGGTTTCAGCCAGGATACCGAATTTTATCTTTTTAAGCGTTTAAACATGTCAAAATTATTCCCTTAGCCCCATAATCACAAAAACACAAGATTCATTAATAAAAAAAATCCCAAGAAGACACAAAACATTAAGCTAAAAATATCTAAAGAGTGGATATAAAATCCACTCAACAATATCCACAGTTCCTCCTCAACTTTAAATTTCTAGAAACGGGGATATGATCTTATGGACATCTAAAATCATGGTGATTTCACTACAAGAAAATAGGGATTTTCTCACGGACAAAATCCGTGAGAAAATGCCCAACATTCCGTGAGAAACATATTTCTCACGGACTTTCTCATGAACATGAAGGCAAGAGAAAAATAATCGTGACAAAAAGGATTTCTCAGGAATAAACTATGCAGCGCATAACAACTATTCACACATGAATCTGTGAGTTTCTCACAAATTTATGATCGTGAGAAATTATCACAATGTTATGCCCATTAGAAATTCCGTGAGAGTTTCCTTTTTTTTTTCTTTTTTCGAAGCTCATAAATGTGTAATTTTTTAAATAATTAATTATTAGTTTCAATCAAATGCATTATATATAAAAACCACTAAATTTTATTAATGAAATGTAATTACAATTTATAAATGTTTTACAATGAAAGAAAAAGAAGTATACTACAATATAAACACTAAACTCTAATCTTTGATGTTGTCATCGTCTCCCAAGTCCTTAGCTAAGTCATCATCACAGTTAGTCGAGGGCTTTGGGGCCGCATCGGGTGTCCTACTATGACCCTGTTGCAGTAATTGTGATAATATTGTAGACAACTGCTTTGTCGATATGTCAAATCCCTTGAAAGTTTGAACCAATGGCACTAGTTGGCAGAGCTCCTACATTTCCTACGACATGGCTGCCATCTAGGACAAAACCTTCGACATCTGAGGATATGCCGAGTCGGAGGGCTGGGAACCCTATCCATGGGCCAAGTCCAACAAGTTGGCCTTAGAACCCATGCCATAAACCCGACCCTTCTTGCTCTTCCTGCCAATGACATCAAGCCATATGTCATTGTCGTTGATAGAAGATGAAGAGGACTAGGCCTGGCTATTAGACTGGCGTCCCTCTTACTCAGTCTACATAGATAAAAGAATAAAGTTAATAAGAAATAATAAACTTGTAATTAAGATTTTTAAACCTCTTAAACAACTTCCAAAATACTTACATAAGTAGACTGAGCCCGTGGATGGACCCAGCCCTTTTGGCACTATGCTGAAGGTGGCGAAAGACCTCCGGTGCTTTGGATCTCTCCTTAACTCCTTTGTCTACAAAAAAAAAAAAAAATAAACCGTTAGTAAACAGAAATAACTTAATTTTTAAATATATCTTACATGAAAGAAGGTTTTTAAATTAAAAAACTTACCAGCCTCTTCTTGTGTTCGAAGACGATGTTCGAATTGCCCCAGTGATAGGCCTACCCCTGATCTAAGGAGCAGTTCTTCTTATTCCACTCCGAAACTATCCTATACTCTTCAAAGGCCCATTTAATTATCAAGGCCTCCAAGACAAAAAGTGACAACCAGTCGCCCTTTGACTTCCCCTTCCTAAAGTCTAGAAAGGAGGTGCAAATGTTATCTCTACACTTTGCGAGCCAGATCTTACGAATCTGGCTTTCAAACTATGGGTCCCATATACATTTCATCTACATTAGAAAACAGAAGATAAAGATTAGTAAAATTGAAATTAAGTTAGCTTAAAATAAAATAAAATTAATTAAGCTAAAATTATTACCTTGAACTCTGTCCACCAGAGTTCCTTCACCTCATCAAGAATAGAGGTGAGATCGGTCCAGTCGCCCTCATATTTCGACTTATAAATAGTTGAAAGAATGTTAACTAGCTCCTTAGACGGAAGAAAGTTGCACAAAAAAAAATCTTATCAATTAGAAATACTAAACTTAAAAAAATAAAAATATCAAAATTAGGTATTAGAAAATACTTACTCCTTCTTCCCGTATGGCCATATTCACATCCGACCATTAGCAGCTCGGGAGCCATGCGATGGGGACTTCAAAATACTCAAAGTAGCACGCAACGACCCTGTAGCGGTGGACGCTATGGATCCTAGGGTGACGGCTCCTGATGAGTTTCCTTCATGTGTTGCATTGGGGGACGTTGTGCGCGCCAACCCCGGGGTTGGCATAAACAAGGACAAGGCCGGGTCGGTCCAAGAAGGTCGAGCCACAACCTTGCTCTTGTCCCTCATTGACGACTCGGATGCTGGAAAAGACCCTCGATGATCGTCTGACATCTATCATACAAAATCAATATTAAATAGGCAATTATGTATACAATAAAATCACTCACCTTAAATTTTTATAACCCAAACCCCAAATCCTAACCCTAGACCCCTTACATTCTAAACCCTAAACCTTAATATAAACCTTAACCTTTGGCCCCTTAAACCCTAAACCTGACCCTAACCCTAAACCCCTTCCATGAACCCTAAATTATCAAAACCCAAACCATAAATCCTAACCCTAACATAAATCCCTAAACCCTAAACCAAAAATTTAACAGAGTATCCCTTAAAACTTGAGCAATCCAGGAATTAAAAATTTCACACAATTATACGTGAACTCATTCAAAACAATATCATTCATTCCATAACTTAAAATTAACTACCTGTAGAAGTAAAAAGTACACAACAATAGAAAAAATTCCAAAACAAATTCTATTCCATTCAAAAAAATTCTACAATTACTCCACATCAATATTATAACAAAACCCTAAACCTAATCATAACAGATTATAAAAATAGAATTTCAGTTAATTTCACACAACAATTCCATAGAATTGTAACACAACTAGTTATACCTTTCTTCAATTTTGAACCAAGACTAGCTATAACCATTACAATTTCATAATTGTAACTTTATCTCCATTACTAAGTATCTCTTAACTATATTTGACAATCTTAAGTTTCAAATCTTTGATCATATCACCAGTCATCCTACTAATTTCTCATAGAAAATTCATAAAAAATTATAGAGAAGCTCGGATAGTGTAACCAACCTCAAAGAACTAGTAATCAAAAAACTAAACCGCAAAGCTAGAAGATGAAGTCCTGCACCACAAAACCCCACTTCAGAGAGGAAAAATGGTCGGAAAACGCCTTGGAGAGAGAGCACAGAGGAGAGAAGAAATTGAGGTTTTCTGAAAATGGAGGTTGCGGCAGTGAGAGGAAAAAGAAATTCAAGTTTTCTCACAGACTTTCTCTTGGAATTTGTCCGTGAGAAAAAAAAAACCCTAGAATTAAAATTTAAGTTAAACAGTGCGCTTCATTTTTTTCATGGACTTGCTCTCAAAACTCAAAGGCCATGAAAAAGTCCGTGAGAAACCTTGAATTTTCTTAGGGGAAGGGTCCATGAGAAAACTAAAGCATTTATGAAGATGGTTGGGACTTTATTTCTCACGGAGTTTCTCATGGCCTTTGAGTTCCATGAGAAAGTCCGTGAGAAAATATTAATAGTAATAGTCCGTGAGAAAATCAGTGAGAAATGTAAGCTTTTTCTCATGGACTTGTTGTCTGTGAGAAATTTCCATGAGTAAACACGAATTTTCTTGTAGTGTTTCCCCTAGAGAATTTAAGTAAAATCTAATTTGTATTATTGAAGCAACCCAATTTAACAAAATAAAATTCACACATTCTCAATTTGGGCCTCCTAATTTCAGATTAAACATAAACCCTAACCTAAACAACAAATCATGCCTTTAATTTATAATTCCTTAATCTAATGTGGATTTTATATGATTCTAATCTAAAATTAATTAAAATATAATAACATGAATAAAAGCACAAATGAGTAGAGAGATTTAGGGAAAAGAGGACTTTGGGGTTCAAATACTTACCCAAACTAGAAAACAACACAAAGTCACCGCAACTAAGAAAAAAAGTCATCGCTACCAAGAATGAGTTACGGGAAGGGGAGGGGGAGAGAGAAGTGTCAAATGGAGGATTTTTGTTTAAGTTTGAGAGTAAATGGCTTGTAAGAGAATAGTGAAGGGAGGATGAGTGATTTCAATTGCCACTTTCGAATTCCAATGGTATTTTACCATTGGAATTGATTGAAAAACCGTTGGAATTCATTTACCCAAAATGTGCATTGATGTCCCTTTATTTTTTTAAATTCCAATGGTAATTTACCACTGGAATTTGGAAAATTCAAATTTCAATTTTTTTTTTTGTAATTTTTATTATTTTAAAAAAATTCCAACCGTATTTCTAACAAAACAATTCCAACGGTAAAAATACCATTTGAATAAATTTGTAGCCATTTCCGTTGGAAACTCCAACGAAAAATTTTCTGTTGAAAAATGCTAGTTTTCTTGTAGTGCACCTTCAACCTTAAGGTTGTTCCTCACCTACCCTATCCCAAGTTCAAGCCTCCCCAACTGCAAAATGGTCAACTTTGGCCATTTGACCAACTATCTCAGGTAAAAAAAATTCATAGTATTCTTTCAACCATTCTTCAAAGTAATTGTATCTTTGAACTTAAGTTGTGACATCAAAATATACATCAATCTAATGAATGAATTCAAGAAATCTATCTGTATCATCAGAATTCCACAATAAGTTTTAATTGAACCAAAGAGTTTGACTTGAAGGAAACTGCCCTATGCTGCTTTGTGCTGGTAAGAGATTGAAGTTTGATTCAGCTTCAACTTGTGGGATTTGGGACTTGTGGAAGGTAATTTGAGCTTGTCCTTGCATTATGGCATTGCTTGTTTCCAACGAATAATATATATAATAAGGAAGACTAGGAAATAGAAGGTCAAAAAATATTGCACTTACTCATTGAAGATTTATTTCTTGGAATTTCTTGTGATTGTCATTGCTTTAACGTTTGTTTCTTAGAAATTTTATTTTTCTTACGCAGAAAAGTAGCATTCACTTGACACATTCAAGGACATCTACACAGATAATCAAAGATAGGATTGGTGAAAAAGAAGCCATATAGGACAGGTTTGTAGCACTTGGGGCTTTTCATAGCAAAACCCTTACTACAAGAAAATCTAATTTTTTTCAACTGAAAATTTTGTCAAAAAGGTGCAATTTTCCATGATAATTCAAAATAATTATCCATTTTGTTAAGCTTTTTAATTGACTTAAATAGAATTTTCATAACTTTTAATGCATATACCCAACATAATTTGATAAAATAGATTTTAAATTTTGCAGGTCACTATTTTAATTTGTAAATTGGCTCTAAAAAACTATTTCAATTTGTTTATCTATACAAATAGATAAAGGCAATTCTTCTTTTTGGTATTCAACTTTACTTTTCCCAAAATCCTAAATCTACATAAATTTTTACAAATAAAAATAAAGATATTTTTGTATTTGAAACTACACAAGAAAAATTATATAGGTTCTCAAAAATTTATTAGAAAGATAAAGAAAAAGTCTTTGCAGTGCATTGCAAGAGGCTTGTATTGTAATAAAGCAGAAGCATAACATTCATAAGATCAAAAAACTGCTTTATACTATATCACATTAACATAGAAAGCCACTAAGGATTACCTAGTGGTAAGAAATTTGGGTAGTTTTGGTTAAAGGTCAAGGATTCAAATCTCTATGCCATCATGTAACCAAAATAAAAATATTACATCAACATAATTTGTTCAATGCTAATTTGACTGGTGTAGTCAAATATTTTTTGGTGCAGCTCAGGTTTTATCACCTTAATTAATAATACATAACGTAATATTGGTAGCGTATTAAAAACATTTCTCATCTTTTGAATTGATGTTTGAAAAACCCATAGAGCTAGGAAACGAAATGGGCAGGCCAGCCCATTTTGGCCCAGTCCAACTCTCCATGGGTTACGGGCTAAAACGGGCCAGTCCACTTTTTTTTTTTAATATTTGAAATTTTTTTTATTTGTAATTAGGCTAAAAACTAATAAGGTTTATGCTTTTTTCTATAATTATTTTGGCTATTTTAGGCTAACTTGTTAATGAATCTAATTGAACAAAACAAAATATGTATAAAGTAATAAATAAAATTAAAATAAAGAATCAAAGATATATAAGAAAAAATGCATGTAAGTGTAAAAATGCATAAATAATTAAATAAATTGTAATAGTGTATACTTCCAAATAACACTTACTAATATAATTTGGTGGTGTAGTTTAACCTAAAAAAAAAGAGGCCTGGCTCGGCCTGTCCTGAATCTAAATGGGCAGTGGGCGAATTTGGCTTAGTTCTATTTAGGCCAGCATTTCTATGACCCAACCTCCATCTTTGCAGCCTAAATCAGGCCCATCGAGCCTGACCAATTTTTCCAACTCTAAAACCCATCTAGGAAAAAAGAAGACAATATAAATTGAAGTGAGAAACAAGTGGATGGATCCCATCTAATCTGCAATTATATGATGGTTTTATAATATTACAATGTGTAGTGTAGTTAACAAGTCCTTATCATTATTTCTGTAACATGTGTGAATATATATACTGAATTTTCCAATTTTTTGTCTGCTTGGTTTATAGTGACAAAAATTTGTACTTAAAAATTATTCAAAATATCTTTTAGTTTTGTGAGACAATGATTTTGAGATGTTCTTATTAAAAGAAGACGCTAAAATGAAGTGTCAAGCAAAAATCAGACTTGCAAGAAATACAAAGTTGAAAGAAAATACAACTTTCTACCTTGTCTTCTCATGTTTGGAGTTTGGACCATTCTGTCATGGATGAGTATAAGTATAAGATTAGTCCAAATTGGTCTCCAATTTTGACCATTATGGAAGCGTAATGACATACCGTCTTAATTGGTCATCCTCTGAGCTCTGCTGTAGCTGCAAAGCAAACTCCAGTCTTCCCACACATCATTCATTGATAGCCATTGATTTCTATCTTGATGATGACACATACCTATACTTGATACCCCCATATGTCAAAATATCTCCACGCTTTTACAAATTGAAGCAATCCTCTTTATTTGTTTTCCAGTTATTTTTTTTATTCATTAGAGATTATACACAATATCATAAGTAATTTATCCCTTTCTATAATTGTACCTCACACAATTCCAATAAAATTAAACAAAAAATCTCCATAATAAAATACCCTGTAATTAACTAGCTATTGAGATATCTTGGAGATTTTCCCCAGTTATTCCAATCAAGTTCAATTGGTCAAGAAGAAAAGTATATCACTTTATTAGTATTATCATTATTTCCTTCTTTCTTTTTCTCTTCGAATTCAATTTGAATGATATTTTAGATAATATTATAGTTTTCATGTTACGATCAAAATTGGGATTTCCTACATAGATAATTCATTTTTCTTTCATGTAGTCTCTCACCTAATTTACCTGTTTATTTGAATTCCCTTACCAATTACTGTGTTTGTGAAAAAAATTCTTCTTCGATCAAGTACATATTTGAAGGTCACACTCTGAAGTCTTTAGCTGTCAAATACTAGATTGGAAAATTCTAATATCAATCATTAATTGATCCTCAAATCTGTTTTCCCAAAGACACTAAGTGTCTGTTTGATTTCTGTTTTTAATTTTATTTTTTTTTGAAAATAATAAAACAAAAAAACTTGTTTGATAGGGTTGTTTTTGTTTATATGTTTTGAAAATTTATTCTCACAAAATTATTTTAAAAACAAAAAAAAAAGAACAAGAGAGGGATGTTTTCAAAAACTGTTTTTAAAAACAAAAAAAAAATAAAAATACTTTCAAACACACTCTAATTTTTTTTATTATATAGCAAGGTTTGTAGAGTTGACAATCATGTAATTAATTATTATAAACCTTTTTACGGTACATATAAATCTTCTTAATTAAATGACTACAAAATCGTGCAGTTTGACTTTGAATGGCAATTGAATTCTCAATCACATATACATAATTCCAAATATTTATGCAGCATAAAAGCGAGTAATCATCAATCACCACATCATTTAGTAATACTCATATCAATCATAGTATTCTTGCAACCATTCTTCAAAGTAATTGCAATTTTTAAATTGATTTCTGACATCAAAATATACATCAATTCTAATGACTTGTAAACTCTAGAAATCAATCTGTATCAATCAGAATTCTGAAATAAGTCTTAATTGAACCAAAGAGTTTGACATGAAGGACCAAACTGAAACTCCCCTATGCTATCTTGTGCTGGCAAGGGATTGAAGTTTGATTCAGCTTCAACTTGTGGGATTTGGCACTTGTGGAAGGTGATCTGAGCTTGGATTTTGGTTAGCTCACTTTCTGCATTTTGAATTTGTTGATTTAACTGAGAGATAATCCCAACGCAACCATAAACAGGGTCTTGAATCCGGCATTGTGCTTCAAAATAGAAAGTATCTGCTGCTTGTGCTCGTACATAGGTTGGGATTTGCTGCAAAATTAAAATCTTACATATCTGAGGTTTCTGAAGGCATAGCTTTCTCTAAGGCATGATAGGTATAAAGGATTATGAACACAGGTCATGATGGGGAAAAACACAGAAACACAAGGGTTTTCTAAAATTTTAGACTGAAAGATCATAAAGAGTATTCTGAAAACTCTTTGAAGATACTTGCTAATATTTGTTTCTATATTATTAGAACGATATTATTTATACTAAAAAAAAAAAAAAAAACAATAACGTTGATAATTCTTTTTGAAAAATTCATTACCTGAAGCATTTTTCCAACATTGCTACCACCATATACTCTGTGAACGCATGCAAATCTTTGAGGCTCATTGGCAGGAAAATAGGGAGAGAAAATGCAATCAGAAGGGCATTTTCTTCTCTGATTCTTGCAAGCTGCACACCGTCCAGAAATCATGCTATCAAATCTTTCAAAAAATGAAAACAAATCCAATAAAAATCTCTGCCACCCTCAAAGATTTTCTCAATGTTTATGCTCTCTCGAAGAAGAAGAAATAGATTTTGACGTCTTGCTGGACAGAGAGGGGTATTTGTATTTGAGGATGCTAGGGCAGATTTGTTACTCCGTGCTAGATTGAAATTTCGAACGGCTACATTTTTAATAATTACAATGCTGAGAAGGAAAGTTTTGCTAAGGATGGAAAGAATACACCACTAATTGAGGGGACTAGGCTCTCTCCATTTTAAGATACTGTCTAAACCTCCATTTCAGAGTAGACCATAATTTTCCAAATTTTAGATTACATTTTGATTGAATTTTCTCGTTATGACCAAAAGGAAATACCATATGTTATACGTGTTTGACATATATTTACCTGAAAATTGATTAATCATAATACATATATCGTTCAAAAAGTCATGACATTATAGTGTTTATTGTTAAGTAAAAAAAACTACTAAATAACTTGTAGTTAAGTGATATTGTCGTTCTCAAAACTTGTGGGTACTGTGTTCAAATTTAAAGTCACATTCAAAAATACCAAAAAAAAGTAAAAGAAAAAAATATAGTAATTAGACAAATTGTTTTATTTATCTCATGTAGAAATAATCATATTAGCGATAAAAAGTTTCACTATATACCTGGTTATTAATTTTGGGCCCGATTTTAATCAATTAAGTTTTATTTTTCTTGTAGCCCATACCAATGTATAATGAAACTAGCTATAAGAGTTGAGAGAATCAGAGAAGTTTTATATAGCCCGTTTGGCTTGTAAGAATGGGGTTGATGATGGGAATGGAAAATAAAATGAGGATGAATCAAAAGAATATTTGAAAATAAGGTTTTGAAAGGGATGATCATCCCATCAAATTCGAATGAGATAATGGTCATTGCTTCTCAAGAGGGGTAAAATTCTCAGCGAATATTACTTTTAAGAATAATTTGAATCACCATATTAGTGGAAAAAAATAAACTACATAGTCTCTCACTTTTTTAACAAAAGAAATATAAAAAGTATTCTCATTAAAAAAAAAAAAAACCAATAAAAAGGTGAGGTTTGAATTTTTACAAATTAAAAGCTATTGACTTGGTAAACTTCATGTCATCCCAAACTTATTTTGACGCCTGGGCCAAAATGGACCAGCCATAGAAAAAAAAACACACTTTTAAACAAGCCCAAAGTAATCGAAGGAAAACAAGAAGAGCGAGAATTGTTATAATTACTATTGTACCATTAATGAAGACAAGTGTTCTCATGCTGTTTTGGAAACAAAAACATTATTCGTTGGGCCAATTTTATTTTTTTTATGAAGTCGGGCGTCGTGACGCCGTTCGGGCGTAACGATGCCCCACAGTTCATTTCTTTTATGAAGTCGAGCGTAACGACGTTTAGCAGTTCAAATATTTTTCATGTAATTACATTAAAGTCAAAAAGTATAATATTATTATAAATTATGCCATGTATTTTGATTAGTTACAATGAGATATCCCACAATTCATTTAACACGCAAAATGAAATAGACAAGAACATTATTTGGTAGGCATTGAGCAGTTAGATGAGCAAAATCATCTATCCATCTCTAAGAATTCAATTGTCTAATACCCTACGTAACAACCCAATGGTATCACTCCTTGGAAAAGGCATTGCTCAAATGATTGGAATTATGATATTAGAGTTAAACTTGACATTTTTTTCTTAAAAAAATGAGAATTAAAAATAAATCTTGCAGCAATAATCCAATAACTTCAACAGAAATAAGAAATCAAAAAGAAATGTGCTAAGGATAATAGTAGGGAGCTAAGCTTTTAAGAAAACTCATTTTTGCCTCTTCTTTGGTTGTTATCTTGGCCAAACTAAACAAATCATTCATGTTTTCTCAAAGTCTCCAAATATAAATTAATGGCCTTACGACCTTATTAAATGTAAACCTCATCATTCCAAACTTTCAACTATTTTTATAGTCCATGAATCAAAACTTTCCCTTGAGTCAAATCATATTCATAGCTTCTCTATATTGGTTTTGTATCTCACAACCAAAATTCTACTTGAAACTTCAAAATACCAACAATATCATCATGGAAGATAGAAAGGGAAATGTATTTAACCATTTCGTAAATTCTCTCACCAAGTTAACATAGACCACAAATATGGGATCAAATCCTACTTCAACAATGTTTATAAGAAATAAATAGAGGTGACCAACTCATGCAGATAGGCCATTATTGGACAATTTCCAAAAATTAGAAAAAGATGAAAGGACAAAATATATATTTTCTTTTCCTTTTGTGTGATGAAGTATAGGAGTGATTAGATTTTAGAGTCAGAGCAAAAGGAAGAACATATGCTTAAACTTAGATGCAATATAAACTGAAGGATTTGAAAGCAAGGGCAAGGAAAAAACTACCATGAGGGCTATGTAGGCTATTTAATCAAATTCATGATAGATCCAATGAGACTTGGCATCTTAAGAGTCAATCAATGAGCTAGGGAATTTTAGAGTGGGTTTGGGAAAAAGAAGCAAAAGATCCAGGGAAGGGATGAAGGCGGCCTACGTGTCTACCAAAACAGCACCGTTTTGGAAATTGTCTTAAAAAACAAAGTGACAACTTATGAATAACACTAACAAAATTTATTTAAATAACTAGGTACAAACTCAATTATCACAAAAACCACTTATCCCCTTCCATGCAACCTACATGTGATTATTGTTTATTGGACATGTACTATTTTGTCAGGTGGGTATTTGTGCCACTTGTGGCAAATAAGTCGGATCCATAGAATATACATAACTTTAAGGTGGTGTTTGGTAGCAGCTAAGTTTTGAAGATTCCTGGGAAAGTAGATGAAAGTAAAAGTTTCTCATATTTGGTGTAAAAGTTAAAAATTTATTCTCAGGAATCAAAGATACCCAGGAATGCTAATTTGTGCACAAAGCTTGAAAATTTTATTCTCACCTGTGAGGGGGTAAGTGATATTCCGGAGGGAATGGGAAACTTTTGGCATGTAAAATTACTCAATTAACCCCATTATTGACTTGTAAAACACAATCGTGAGTGTTCCTCCTTCACGAACAAAATACCTTTTCTCCCTCTGTCGTTGTGTTCTCCTGTACCTGCATCTTCTCCCCAGCGATCTACGTCTTCTGTCTCTGTGCTTTCTAGCTGGTAAGAATCTTTTTCTTCTTTTTTGATTCTCCTTCACTTTGTGTGCTTTCTAGCTGGTAAGAATTTGCATTTTTACCTGTTTCTTCTCTTGATCCGTGGGTCATTGTGGTGAGATCCATAGTCCCCATCTGAAATTCCATACCTGAAATTCTGAATTTCAGTTGCGGGAATCAAAGGCTGTTCAAAATTTCACAGATTTAGGCCTTCAATCCCTTGGCTGTGGGTGCATCTCTAAAGGGTCTATATATATATATTAGCTTCTTCCCTGGTTATATTAAAAGTTTTGTGTCTTTCTCCTCTGGTTACTGCTGGCCATCCATTATTTCTCTTCTCCTTTACCCTTCACTCCTCAGATTTAAAGCCCATCTTTTGAGAATTTCCCAAATCATTCTCATCATTATTTTCTCTGCATTCACAGAGCAGAATCCCATTCTCTTCGATCAAGGAATGGACATGGTGTTCATGGAAATTTATCTCCATTCCTATTAAGATTCGTCTCACAATTTTGGTTGCCATTTTCGCCAATAAAGCTGCTTTCAGCTTCACCTTTGTCTCTATTGTTGGTGGCAGTTTATCTCTCACTTCAGTGTTCCCATCACAGTTGCTGAAAGTTCTGGAATTTGATATATAAATTTAGGAGTAATACTAATCCTATTCTGGATTTATAGGGCTGTTTGAGGAATATGGCAAATGCAAAAATGAGAGCAGCAAATGTAAATTATATGTGAAATATTTTTATTGCCATTTGAAGTAGGGTAGTTGGAAAGGAGAGCTACAGAATTTTGTTAGTTTGAAATCAGCCATAGTTTTAGTACAAGGGGGAGAAAGAGAGACGTTACTTGAACATGCTCATGATATGCTTTGCATTCACTGATTCAACATTGACATCAGGTGGGTTTGGAATCTAGTCTTGGCATTTTTTTTTTCTTAAGAAGAGGTGGTGTGATTAGACCAAAAGGTGGTTGACAGAAGAAAGCAGGCCATAGTTAGTATTAGGGCATCCTTTTTTTTATTATCAAGTTGAGGCAATTTATGCAATGATACACTTAAAAATAATTTAAAAATTAAAGGTATACAACTAAGACGTAGATGAGAGGTTGCATTCTGATTGTTTCCTTTTGGTTGAATAAAGGATCTACATTAAATGTTGTCCTGCTTGATAAATGTAGCCATGTTCCTGTTCTTCATAACAAAACAAACTTCAGCATGTTCTTCAATAGCCAGATTATGAACTCAAATCTTGGAACTGGTTTTCCCATAGATTGAAGGAGATGTGTTACAGTAAACTTCAACATGTTAAAAAAGTTGTGTGCGTGTGTGTGTATTTTCTAATAGGAAGTGAATGTGAATATGACTATTTGTATTGGTCAGATTTTCTTGGTGGAAGGATAGCTGAAATGATAGAAGTTGCTTGTGTCCAACTTAATAGATGGCAACAGGCAGCTGTTGCACTTGGTTCGGCAGTTGGTGCATTACTAGACCCACGAAGAGCATATTTAATTGCAGATCTTGGAGAGACAACTGGGAAGCCTGCTTTTGAGAGAGTTCTTTTTCTCATTTACCTGTAGACTTACTGATAATTGAGGAAGGAATCACTGCACTTTTATGTGATTCCTATTGTTTCTAGGAACAAAACTTTAGACTTGTGTTGAATTAGGTGTTCAATTCTCATAATCTTATTGTTAATATTTTTGTTGTTGAAGTTTCAATCTTCTTACTAAGTTTCAATCTTGGTAGAAGAAGATTATTTTCTTTTATTAAGTTTCAATCTTGGTATTAACTTTAAAGAGAAATGATAGCTGATAGATGCTGGAACCTTCTCTAAATTCCTCTATGATTTTCTCTTATGTTTAGTATTTGTTTTTGTGCCAGTTATTTATTTGGCTTAGCGAATCATGGATCAATTGCAAAATACAAGGAAGATGAGGATTATCCCGTTCTGCAATGCTGGAAGTTTTTTGCTGCCATAGATGCTGCAATTTTTGTTTTTTTTTTTTTTTTTTTTTTTTTTTTTTCCATGTNCAGTCAAAAGAAGTACCAAAGGTGTGGACCTCATTGTGTCTCTTTGCCAAATTTATGAAACTCCAGAAGATGAGTTGAAGAAAGCAATAGAGAAGACCAATAAATTAATTGGAGATGTATTGAAGAATAAGCCTTGTTTGGCGTCTGAATGTGAAACTGAAAACCTGGAGAATATTGATGAAGGTTCATTTACTATGTCAATGATTATTTATACATGTATAGTCTAATGCGTATCTACCTCCAGAATATGCACTTTTGCATGAACAATAAAATCAATTAAGAAGTTGGCAACTCCGAATCTGACGTCATTTTAAAATCAATTAAGAAGTTGGCAACTCCGAATCTGACGTCATTTTAAATAAGGTATAATTTTACAGGTTCACTTCCATATCCCTTACAAATACAACCTTAACTAGAGGCAACTCATCAACTACAAAATAACCAAACATTGGGGCTATCTAAATTAATCTCATATACATGGACAAATGCATGATCTTGATCCTTGATCCTTGATCCTCCCGCTCATGCATTGTCCCTAAAACACCATTAAAGTGGGAAACCCATGAAATGGCATCCGCATGGTATTGCCTTAGAAGCTTCAACTCTGGTACATCAACCGTAAAACTGTCCCATTCCTTAAGCATTACACCAACATTCTGCAGATCTCCAATATTAATAATAGTGCACCTTTCAGCCACTACAGATTGACAAGTGGTGAAAAAGTCAAACCTTTAAATTCATAGGACCTTCCAATATCTCACCACAATTGGCACGACAATATTGAGCTTGGCTTAATAGATTATGAAGCACGTCTATCTCTGGAAGTTGAACTTGAAGCTCTACAATCTATTAGAAAGAATAAAATTCATACTATAATCAGTGTGAAACTCATGTAATGCAATCCCACTGATAAAAAGTAGAGAGCTGATGAAAGAAACCCAACCATGAGCAATATGACATGGAGGAACAAAAGCAAACAGAAGTCTCCATGGTGAAAGCAGCAACTGCCAAGAAATTCTAGCTATGCAGAGAACGATATTATTCAGTTTTCTTGATTTTGTACTCTCCATCTGTTGAAGGAATAACAGACCAGTCACTAGAAATCAAGGAGATATAGTTGGTTGACTCATAACTCATATCCAGGGTAGAAATGAAATGGTATTAAATTTCTAGAGATTATGATTGTTATAAAGTAAATTACTGTTAATAATCAAAAACTAATATATCCCTTTGGTTATAACATTTCTTTATAAAAGTGTCAAACTATGCCAAATTTCATCCATAAAATTTGTAGGATTAAAAAAAAGGAACAATCCGGTATAAGGTTAACAAAATGCAGTATATCCAAATATTAGAAGAGAATAACATATTTCATTGGAAGTTAGCTCATACATGTTCAAGCATGCATATCCGCAGAAGTAAAGAAATTGTATAATTAACTAAATCATAGTAACAGTATGAATATTAATGTTCTGTAGCATTAAAGAAATTGTATAAACATCTCTGTTAGATGTTTCAGCAGCATCAGTTGTTCGAGGTACCCTTACTTACATAGGGTTTGCAAATGAAACAAATTTTAACACAAGGTTGTTGCAGCATTATATAATTTTGTAATGATAAGCATATTATTTGGAGAGTAAACTGTTGTGATAAATAACATCAATAATTCACTACATTAAGGCAAGTCATATGAGTACCATTCTGATTTTTTGAATGAATGGAGAAAATATCAACAATGCCCTTGTCTTCTTCACCGTCATGAATTATCTCAGGATAATCCTTGTACTCATGCCTTTCTTCATTGCAAGAAGCAGTCTCTTCTGGCACCCACTCCTCTGGCCTCTCACCTCTTGAACTAGAAATATAAAACGAGGCATCAGACTAAAAGAATAAGGTAGTTTGACCAGAATAAATTCATTGATTACAAAAAGATTAGAGATGTTTTAAAATGTGAATTCTAATAAAAAATAAACAAACAGGAGGGCATGCTGGTGTAATAAAACAAGATTGTCTCCTATGTAATACCCTGGCCTTTAATACATTTAATTGTTTTTAAACTTAAAAAACTCCAAGAATGAGTTTAAAAAAAAAAAAGGTGGCAACTTGTTAATTGAGGTGCATGCTGGTGTCGGATATTCAAGGCCAAATTAAGGACAAGTACATGCACTTACAGAAGTCAGTCATGAAAGATAAAAAGCAATATCTACCGCTCATGAGAATGAGAGACAGTCTCAAAAGTTTTCTCCAACTCAATTTCTCTAAATTTTACATAGGTCACAGCTAGTTTCTATAGGGATGAAGTCTCAGGTTAGATTTTTCACACCACCAAAAATGCTTCAAAGCATATCAATGAACTTTATTGCTGAAAGGATAACATTGCCAGGAAACATGCTTTCTATTCATCAAGAAGAAAGAAAGAAAGCAACACATAATCAATATGGTTTTGAACAGAAGGGTGTTCAAATATTACTTCCAAAATTAGTGAATCATGAGAATTTATTTACATTCAATTGCCTTCTAGTTCTCTGGCACATTGATGTGGATCATCATACCTTCTTAACCCATGACAGACAAAACTAACTGCATCCTGGCTTTACATTACATACCAAATCCCATCACACCCAATGATCAAGAACTCATCATCCTCTGTCAATGTTACCTGTTGAATATCAGGCTCAGCAGTAAGAGGTGATGCAGAACCAAGCTGGAAATAACTCGGTTTGTGATCATGAGACATCTCAATAGCTGCTCCTCTCCTACAGAGAACAGCTCGACAATCACCAGCATTTGCAACCAGCAAATGCCTTTCAAGTATAAGAGCAGTCAATGCTGTTGTTCCACAAGAGCTGCTAACAGTTTGTTCAACAGTCAAAGCTAAAGACAAAAAACAAATTTCAAATTCTAATTGCGAAATTCAGGTTCTGCAATACCAGCAAATACCAGAGGAGCATTAGATCTTCTACACATTACAAAACAAAAGAAGAAAAATACCAAACCTGTAGCATCAGCTTCAGATTTGAAAATCAACTAAGACAGATTCACAGGAAAACCCCACCGAGCCAATAGTAACATACACACATAAAAAAGAAGTATAGATTTAAGTCCTAGGGGGTAACTAAGGCGGCTTCAGGAAACACCAATTCTTCAAACAAACCAAATCATAACAACCCAATAAAATTTTGGATAAGAATCTCAATTCAAACAAACACCCAATAAGTAAAAGAAATCAAAGACCAGGAAAAGAGAAATACCGATTCAAAGTGAGATTTTTCAGTAGAAATCGATTTAGACGAGGCCCGTACTTCGCTAAAATTGGAATAGAAGGTGTGGTGGGCGAAACCTCAGCCTTGACGTTGTGTTCTTATGCTACGTAGAGATGATACTTCACATCCAACGTAGGAATGCTCTGTTGGCAGATAATTTCCGCTTCGGCAACCATATTCTGGCTCACAATCATCTTCAATTGCCGTTTTGTAATCTTTTCTGAGCTTAATTGGCTCACAATGCAAAAACTTAAAATAGGGTTTGAAATCCTGAGATTCAATTCAATCAAAATCAAGGAGAAATTAGGGTTTCTTTGAACAAGAAGAACAGTGAACAATTTAGGGTTCTTTCCTTCTTCCCTCAGACTCTCAAGCCTACGAACTATCATGGACAGTGTCTGGGCAGAGCAGCACTGGAAGTCAGGGTATTTTTGGAAAATTGATAGTATTTCTGGGTATACATTACTTGAACCAAATATGAAAATACAATTTTGTTGGGAATGCACCATGATATTCCCAAAAAAGTTTAAACATAAAATACTAATTTTTTCAATAATCTCATTCCTAAAAATGAGATTCCCAAAAAAATAAAAATTCTCAGAAAAGAGATAGTTAATACTAAACACCACCTATAAACTTACCAAAAAGTTGTTTTTGTTAGTGTTCTTTCTCTTAAAAATTTTTAGTTGATTGGCGGTGATGGGGTAAACAGAAATACTAAGAAATGTACTTGCCAGAAGTATAAGTGGACTTCGTGTCAATGCATTGCCAGAGGCGGACCCATTTGTACTTGTGAAATGGACATTCCCACGAGCTGGTTTCTACGTCCTTGCTAGGAAGCACTGTGGAAATTGCGTAGTGCTTTCTGCTTCTCTACCTTTTCCTCACAGTGGACAACCAGAACCCTCATAAAAGCATTCCAATCTCACTAGCATTAGCCTCCATTGGCGAAAATCAAGAACCCACAAACAAAATTGCTGAGTTCGTGGAATGGCATTTCCTGTTGATGGAGCCTCTTCTTCTTCCTGTCCTTCTGATTTCGCCCCACAAAATAACTACCAAGTTTTCTTGAGTTTCAGGGGAGAAGACACCCGCAGAGGATTCACAGACCATTTGTATGCTTCTTTGCAAAGAAGGGGAATCGTTAATTTCAGGGATGACCCAGAATTGGAGAGAGGAGAAGTGATTTCATCAGAACTCATCAAAGCAATTGAAGGGTCTATGTTTGCTATTATCGTTCTCTCCCAAAATTATGCCTTTTCCACTTGGTGTTTGGATGAGCTCCAAAAAATTGTTGAGTGCAAGAAAATTTTGGGGCAAGCAGTTTTTCCAATCTTCTACGGTGTGGAACCATGTGATGTAAGACACCAAAGGGGATTTTTTGAGGAAGCCTTCAGAAAACATGAAGAAAGGTTTGGAGGAGACAAAGAGAAGGTGCAGAGATGGAGAGATGCCTTTAGAGAAGTCGCTAATATCTCTGGTTGGGACTCCAAGGATCAGTAAGTTTGTTCATGATTAAGATTCTTATATGTCATTCCAATTTTGAATTATTTTGACAGAGATTGCGTGATTTTTGGGTATTACCCAACATTTGATTGTATTAATGTAGTATCCAATTAATTGAGCACTCTGACTTAAAGGGTAGTTTAGTGTAAAGCCGATAGACCGAGATTGAAGAGGAGGACAGAAAAATAGAGGTTTTACTTGCATAGTCCTCAAAGGGGTTGGTGTCATTTACCATTAGCTTACTAGTGCAATACTGGGCCATTCCACTAAAAGGACTAGCTAATGTATTTCCCTTGACTATTATGGTAAAAGTTTTGAGGGTATGAATGTGGTATTAATTAATTAGGCAATTCTGTCTGAAAGAAGTTTGACTTGCATAGTCCTCAGATGGGTTGGTACCATTTACCACTTGCTTATTACTGCAATTCTGGGCAATTCCAATGAAAGGAGTGGCTATCATATTTCTCTTAACTATGGTGTATCTTGAAATATTTTAACTTGAACACATTGGCTTAGCTCACATGTAAAGGTGGGCATATATTGGGGGAGATTCTAAGTTATTTTATTCTTATAAGTGAAGCAAATCTCCCATCAAAGAGAAAGATAAGTATCTCAAAAGAAACCTATTGATAGATACTGTTAAAACTTGTCAATGATTATATGCTGTGGAGAGATTTTGTAGCTTCGGGTTTTTGGGGCCTTTTTATAGCTATACTTGTTCAAATGATTTTAAGGATGTATCTGATTAACATTTAAAATATTGATGAAACTACATGAGGTGTCTTACAACTTACTAACATATGTTAAAGAAAGTTAGGACATTTATTCTTTTCCGAACTTATATTTTCTTCTTCTTATTTGTTTGTGGCTCATTTTGTACTACTTTAACCTGTAACTCTGATGGTCAAGAGGAAACAAGTAAGTTGGGGAAGAAACAGGTAACATCTTCTGGAATTTACCTATATATGATGTCTTGATTAATTTTTCAAGTACATTAGAATTAAAGCCTTCACTCTGACAGTATTTAGGATTTATAGACATCAATTATCTCATACGCTGCTAAGCTGCAAAATGTTTTGAACCATTATGGCCAAGTTTAATGTCCGACACATATCATATTTTGTACTTCCTCTTGGTTTATTTGTCTATGATTGGGATTCCACTAATCACGGGCTTAATCTTTTCTACTACACAGGCATGAAGCAGAACTGATTGAAAGCATTGTTGAAGTACTATACAGAAAATTGCAGCCTAAGTTGCCATATTACAAAAGTAACTTAGTTGGAATTGATTCAAGGGTGGAGGAAGTGACCTCACTATTATGTATGGGGTCAAATGATGTTCGCTTCATAGGCATATGCGGTATGGGTGGGATAGGTAAGACAACTATTGCTAGAGAAGTTTATGAAAGAATCCAAGATGTATTCGAAGTTAGTTGCTTTCTTGTCAATGTTAGAGAGGTTTCAGAGACAAATGGATTGGCCTACATTCAAAGACAGCTACTTTCTCATCTCAAGCAAAGTTGCATTGACAATTTTAATTTGTATGATGGAAAAAAGACAATAAGAAACCTTTTATGCAAGAAAAAAGTTATTCTTGTTCTTGATGATGTAAGTGAATTGAGCCAATTGGAGAATTTGGCTGGGAAAGACTGGTTTGGTCCTGGAAGCAGAGTAGTAATCACAACCAGAGATAAGCACTTGCTGATAACACATGGAGTGCATAAAGAATATAAGGTTGGTGGGTTAAATCATGATGAAGCCCTTCAGCTCTTCTGTCAGAAAGCCTTTAAAAGAGATGAACCAAAAGAAGGCTATTTGGATTTATCTAAAGATGTGGTTAAATATGCTGGAGGCCTTCCTTTGGCACTTGAAGTATTGGGCTCGTTTCTTTGTGGAAGAACTGTGAATACATGGCACAGTGCTTTAGAGCAAATAAAAAATATTCCAGACCCAAAAATCCTGGATAAACTTCAGATAAGTTATGATGGATTGCATCCCATGGAAAAGAATATGTTTCTGGATATTGCATGTTTCTTCAAAGGAATGGACAAAGATGAGGTGATAGAAATATTGGAAAATTGTGGTCATTTTCCTGAAATTGGAATTGAAATCCTCATTGAAAAATCTCTGCTAACTCTCCGTTATGATAAGTTGTGGATGCATGATTTGCTTCAAGAATTGGGCAAGAACATTGTTTTCCAAGAATCTCCCAGTAATCCTGGCAGACGCAGTAGGTTGTGGAAACAAGTGGATATCAATAATGTATTGGTAAAAAATAAGGTATGCACATGATTTTCTGCAATTATGATCAATCCTTTGGTGTTACATAAATATTTTGGTATAATATGCAAACTAGATGAATATGATATATCTTTTGTTTCCTTACGTTTTTAATCCACAAATTTATTTTGTTTACTAGGGAACTGAAGCAATTCAAGGAATGGTGTTGGGCTTACCTCAAGGATATGAAGCAATTTCTGGAATACCTTTGGACTTACCTCAGGGTTATGAAGCTTGCTTGCACCCAGATGCCTTCTCAAGGACAAGTCAGTTGAAATTACTCAAGTTATATAACATGCGACTTCCCCCCTATGGTCTCAATAGTCTATCTAGTGCACTAAAGGTTCTTGACTGGATACAATGTCCTTTAAAATCTCTGCCACATAACATTGAACTGGATGAACTCGTTGATCTCAAATTGTGTCATAGCAAACTTGAACAACTTTGGAATGGAACAAAGGTAAGATCCTTCCACTGAAAGATCTATCTTATCTCTCTAGAACTTTGGAAGCTAACAATTTTTTTCACTCAATTTTTCTTTATCAGTTTCTAGGAAGTTTGAAGTTCATCGACTTGAGTTTTTCCAAGAACTTAACCCAATCCCCAGATATTTCTGGTGTTCCAAATCTTGAAAGATTGGTTTTGAAAGGTTGTGGAAGCCTATTTAAAGTTCATCCATCCCTTGGACTCCACAGGAAACTTGTTCTAGTGAATTTTAAAGATTGCAAAAATCTTAAATATCTTCCAAATAAAATGGAAATGAGTTCTACAGAGCATTTGATTCTTTCTGGCTGCTCAAAAGTTAAATGGCTTCCAGAGTTTGGGGGAAGTATGGAACATCTATCAAGGCTTTCTTTAGAGGGAACTTCCATAACAGAACTACCCTTATCCATTGGATGTCTGATTGGCCTTGCTGACTTGAATTTAAAGGATTGCAAAAATCTTGTTTTCCTTCCAAGTACTATTCATAATTTGAAGTCCCTCAGGATTCTCAATATCTCTGGTTGCTCAAAAATTTCTAGATTGCCAGAAAATATGAGGGAAGTCAAGTGTTTGGTGGAACTTGATGCAAGTGAAACTGGTATTGAAGAAGTCCCTTCATGCATCTTCGATCTAAAAAATCTTAAAGTATTATCCTTTAAGGGATGCCAAGGGTTAGTGTCTAAGTCATGGAATTGGCTTCTGCCCTTTGGGTGGATCTTGGGGAGTCATCCTGTTCCCAAGGGCTTCAGATTACCTCATTCTTTCTCAACTTTATCCTCGTTGCGAAGATTAAATTTAAGTTATTGCAATCTCTCTGAAGGATCAATCCCCAGTGATATGGACTGCTTATCGTCATTGAAGAGCTTAGATCTAAGTGGCAACAACTTTATTAGCCTACCTAGCAGCATTTCTAAACTCTCGAAGCTGGAAGTTATTGTCTTAAACTGTTGCAAGAGGCTGCAATTACTGCCAGAGCTTCCATTAAGTATAGAGTCATTAGATGCATGCAATTGTTCTGCACTAGAAACTTCCAAATTCAATCCATCAAAGCCATGCAATGTCTTCACATTGAGCAAGGAACAAGTCTTCACAGGAAATGACATTGATGCTATGAATATATTCATGGCATTACAAAGAATCCGTCAGGTCTGCACCCTGTTCTCCCTCTGAATGTATGCATATCTGTGACATACTCTCCCATTCTTGTTACTTATTCAAGATAATTTTTTGTTTATACAGGAAAATTATAATCTCCAACCAAGATTTGAAATGCTTATCCAGGGGGATACAATTCCATCGTGGTTTGAGAATTCAAAATATCGTTCCTTGGCAGCAGTACATGTCCCTCGTATTTGGCCTCTAACTGAATGGGTGGGATTTGCGTTATGTTTTTTGTTGGTGAATGTTTGCGATTACTGTCGTTATCATGAAATTGATTGTTATTTGTATAACAACAATTATGATCCAAGGAAGACCCTTATTTGCTCGAGGACAATACCTCATATTGAGCTAGGCGAACCTCACCTTTATATTCTCTATTTGCCTGGGAATCAATTCCGTGACAAAATTTATGGAGACAATGATCGCAGTGAAATTGAATTTGTATTGAAATCATATTGCTGTGGAGGAGGGATAGAAATAATTGAGTGTGGGAGCCGTCTGGTGTATCAGCAAGATGTCGAAGGATTGAACAATGCAATGGGTCAATGCAGCAACAGTGTCTTACCTCCCCAATGAAGAGAACTTGAAGCAGGCAATGACTTGATGTTGTGATGAATTAGAGCAGGAAGATACCAGAAAAGTAGTCAAATTAGAAAGAGAGGCTTTGTATATCTGTAAATACTTGAATAAACAGATTGTTCGTGGCCAAAGTATACAAACATTTTTCTAGACCTCAGGCTATTTGTGATTCCCAAGTATGAAGCTCAAAACAAAGCGCTTAGTAGATAGCAGTCATTCCAATTACTACATGATCACTATATGTTGCTGAGGAAACAAACCAGTAGCAACTTTCTAGTTCCTTGTCTACACTAATCTTTCTATGCTTACGAAATTGTTATGTCATTTGTTTACATTGCGTTTTTGAGTCTACGAAATTGTTGATGATACCACGTCATTTTTAACGTGACACTCATCACTGGTTCTAACGGTATTGAGTGCTGGTATATGGAGGGACTGAAATATTGGGTTTGAAGATTGTGGTAGTAAATTGATTAAATTGAACTGTGAGGAAAAAAATTGATAATCCGTGTATTTGTAAAGACTAAAATCACATTTTATTCTAAAACTTAATTGTCCAATATATAAGAACCCTAAATAAAACAAAATCATAGGTTCCAAATATTCATTACATTTAGCCATATTGTATCTTAAATAAGAATATTGATATCTTCATGTATGCAAAAAAATCTTAGGTTCAATTTCATGCAATACTCACTATGAAATAAAATATTTTGAGCAAAATCAACATAATAGTTTTGTTTTGGGTCATTCTATGAAGAATGTAATATAACATTTTGATCTACAAGGCTAAGCCCACGAAAAACACTGTATTTATTATAGAATTATACTCATATTGAGCTAAGTCAACTTCACTTTTATATTCTCTATATGTCTGCTAGAGAATACCATAACAGGATTTATAAAGACAATGATATTAGTTAAATTAAATTTATTTTGAAAACAAAGTATTGTGAAGGGCTAGAAATAATAGGGCGTTGGGGGCCGTCTGGTATATGAGCCAGATTTTGAAATTGGAATAAAACAATTTGGTCATTCCTCCCAATTGAGACAACATGAAGCAGCCAATGAGAAGACATCGTTCAGGCCATTGAAGGGACAAAAAAAATGACAAGACATAGATATGATTCATCATGAATTACACAATGCACATAGAGCAATTAGATGAAACCTTTTCTATTTCTTGTTCTAATGCTTTTTTGTTTTTGTTCAGAAGATACAACTTTGAATTAGAACTCATAGACAGCCCCATGGGATTTTTTATTTCGTACATCACTAGTCTATTTCTACGGTGATTTTAATAAATTTGGGTGTTTTTTATTCTTTTTTCGTTAGGTTGATTTCTTTTCTAATACAATGCATGGATTTTGAATTTTTGCCTTCTTTTCTTAAGCGCTTCTACTTTTCCACAAAGATTTTAGCGAACCCTTTACTGGGTCGAGGACTCATTTATTTAGCAAATTTGATTTTTGCCTTGGTGTCTTAGCTTCAGTTGGCATCTGGCCTTAAAGGACTACAATGCCGTCTTGCATAATGAGACCTATCTCTGATCAAAATTTGATGAGTGGATGACCTCAAGTTTTTGTAGCAGCCCTCTAAGGTAAGCACTATAAACCTAAAGATTTTTTGTTTAAAAGCTGTTAAATTTGAGAATGAGAAGGACTCTGTGTTTTACTGTTAAGATAAAGTATCCTTTTGCATTATTGGAATTTCCGACAGGGAAAGTCTCTTCCCTATTTCAGTTATCAAACCGTTAAATATGCCAGCAGAAATCTTTGCATTATTCTTTGTGTAAATGCTGAAGTCCATGCTTGTATCAATTGTCAAATGCTTCAACTTGCCAATTTCATCATATTGCATCTTGTTTGTCCGGTTCTAAATACATATAGGCATGGATTCAAATAAATGTTTGCAATTGCAATTGCATCCGCAAATATTGTGTAAGCTTCACAATCCTCTATCCTACTTTTGATGATAACAAATGATTCTATAACTACTAATCTATGTTATTTGTTTAAGTATTTTTCTAAGTATAGGTTAGCAAAAAAAAGCTAAGAACTGGTTCTGCAAGTTGCAAGAACTAGTTCTTAAACCAGTTCCTCTCTTCTGGTTGATGTTAGTCATGCAAAGTCTCAAATCCCAAAGTGCTTGTCCGAAGGTCATTTCATATGTGATATAACCGTTTCCCTATGAAGAGTTGGTGGAGATCCACGTTTCATGGGAAGTTAGTAAAAAGTAACTTCTTTGTCACTACAAGACAAGGGAAATGGTTAGTGGACTTGGATTAAATCTCGGCTTGACATCTGTCCTATTATCAAGGGTGAAGATTGATCTTCACGTGCTGCCCTCTTTCATTAATATTCAGCTTTCCCATGCTTTTTGAAGATAACAGAGAGGAGAAGCAGAAAGAAGAAGATACAGAGCAAGAGCTAGGGTGCGACAACAACTCTTTCTTCTTCAACTTTGTACTGAGAGTTTCTTCTTCTTTATGTTCTAAACTGTGTAAAATCTGCTCTAGGGAGAGAGAGAGAGAGTACTTTAATGGAGCTCAATTCCTTTTTGAGTGTTAAGAACTTAGGATTTCAGTAGGAAATCCAAGAGGGACTTCTAGCTGTGATACTAGAAGAAGAAAGTTCTTGATGAGCTTTAGTGTGAGAAACCATGGTTGTAAAAGCTTGAAGATGCTTGGACAAATTAAACTCAATCTAGTGGAACCACAAAGCTTTGGGAGAAGTGGATGTAGGCCTTAGTGCTGAACCACTATAAATATGTAGCTAAAATCTTCTTAACTCTTCTCTTTAATTCTTAATTGCTTATGTTTACAAGATGTCTTTGAAATTTTGAATTGAATATGCTTAAGTTTTCTGGACTGGTTTATATGTGTTATCTTTGTGGAATGAATCTAAGCTTCACTATGTATTTATTTAGTTTTAGAACTAGTTCTTAAGTTGTAGAATTAGTTATGTATTGTTTAGAGCTTAGTTTAAATTCTGTGTTTAGTTCATTTGAATTGAATTTTTTGAGAAACTCCTATTCACCACCCCTAGGAGTATTTCCTGTGACATTCATATTGCAATTGCAGTTCTGTAATTGCGGCCAGCTATTATCACATTTCTAACAATTCCCGCAACCGCAACCATTACTACAACCGCAATTTGAATCTCTTCATATGGGAGATACTTGTAATCATTTTGGAACTTACTAAATGCTTTCAAGAGATAAACAAATAGTTATTACAGCCTCTTTTGGCTTTAGAGCACTTTTTTAAGTCCAGAATCTGACAATTGATTTAAAAAATTTATTTGTATATTTGGTATGGAAATCTCTAGCTTCCTTGTATACGTAAATAAAGCATAAACACTGTCTCTTGCTTGTTATATTTAGGAGATGGTTGACTCTTCCAACATGGTTAATGTGTGCCTGATGTTTGTGACTGTTTATCGATCAGTTAAATGCAGGAGTTTAGTGTACAATACACTCTGCTTGTTGAAACAAGCATAATTTAATTTTCATTACAAAAGTTAGTTTGGAATGAATTATGGTAATGAGTTCCACATAAAGGTTTATGTGTTGATTCATAGACAGACTGCAACTTACTAGGAAGATACTAGATAAGTAGACAACTCAAAAAGAGAGGCTTTTGTTTATGTTATTTTTTTTTTTTCATTACATGATGACACGAAGCTCAAAATTCTGATCTCTTGTAAACTATTCAAACTCTTCAAATATATGCAAATATTTGAATAAATACTTATTCGATAAGTCACAAGTTTTAACATTTACATGATTTGAATTTGGGACTTCTACGAAAAAATACCTAGTACTCAACTATCAAGATGTCCCTCTAAAAATGAAGACTGTGGTTGATGGAAACTAATTGACAAAGATAAATCTTAGTCAATTACTATAGAAGGCAACCAATTGGGCAGACAAGTCCATAAATCAAATGACTAGTTCGTTTGGTCAATCAATTAAGTACAAATTGATGGAATTAAGTTTGTGTATCAATTAAAAATCAAGAAAATTTTGATTTTGAAATATCGGTAAAAATATTCCAACAACATAAGCTTCAATTTATAATTCGACTACCAATCAAGCCAAAAGAATTGGCATTTATGAAACTCAACTATAACTTAGCATTTTTCTAATGAGCATTTTCCTATGCCACAATGAGAAGTCGTTATTAATTTGATTGATGGTAGGGTAAAGGGAAAATGCAAAGAAATGCAGCATTATCATTTTTGGCTAAAGTAAAGATTTACACCAAACAAGTATTAATTATTCAACTTCTTGGTTTGATGAGAGGACAGAAGTAAACTTGTCCATGTATTGCTAGATGTGGACCCATTTGTAGCATTTTTCTAATGAGCATTTTCCTATGCCATAATGAGAAGTCGTTATTTGATTGATGGTAGGGTTAAGGGAAAATGCAAAGAAATGCAACATTATCATTTTTGGCTAAAGCAAAGACTTACACCAGACAAGTATTAATTATTCAATTTCTTGGTCTTTCTTTGATGAGAGGACAGAAGTAAACGTGTCCATGCATTGCTAGATGTGGACCCATTTGTATTTGTGAAAATGTGTCCATGCATTGCTAGACGTGGCCCCATTTGTATTTGTGAAAAGGTTTCTACTTCCTTGCTACAAAGAAGCCTCCTGGAATTGGCTGATTGCATAATGCATTCTCTTCTTTAGCTCTGTTATTACTTTTTCTGTAATTCATTTAGTAGCCCATACCATATTGTTGAAATGAAATGAAATAATGATTAAATGATACCTTTTTATTATGAGTCGCACATCGGTTTCACAAATAGTTATAGAATAATCTTTAAGTCTAAGAAGCTCTATCACTTAATAAATTAATATTTTAGATTTGACTCTCCTCTTGAACTTAAAATTTAACACTTTCATTCCCTTTCCTTAAAGAATATAAGTCAACTTCTTCTTTCCTTTCCTACACTAATCTTTCTATGCTTCTCCATTATGAAATTGATATGTGATACGGTTATGTTCCTACAAACAGAACCAAGAGGAAGGGTAGAGCGGTTCAGAGAGAGGAAAATGGTTTCTCTTCATTCATTAACAATTTTCATACCCATTACAAGAGGATCCCACTCTATTTATAGAACAAATTACAGCAATTAACAGAAATCCTCTAACTAATTCTGGCTTTTGCTTAGCTGGCAACTTGTAAACCTCTTAGCTTATTAAGCTAGCTAACAAAGTCCTTAATCCTCAAGAAGTCTTCTGTTTGTATCCATACTTCCTTCCTCATTATCACTAACCCTCTAACTTACCCTGGTTTATATCAATATGTCATCGGTTTACATTACGCTTTTGACTAGGAAGTCCTAGATAGATTGATGGTAGGGTGAAGGGAAAATTCAAAGTGATAGCATCCTCATCTTTGGCTGAAAAGCAAAGACTTAGCAGACAAGTATTCATGATTTTATTGTAGTATGATACAAAGGGAAACACAAAAAAAAAAAAAAAAAAAAAA
>QAOA01004253.1:258248-305339 GCA_003255065.1 Cercis canadensis
CACCTTGATATCTACCTTTGTGCTTTTGATGTAACCTCCTCACATTCCATGTCCATAGCATACACCTCTATATAACCGTTGAATTCATTTTGTTTTTCACTGTTCCCTTTCTTCTATACTTTATTTTTTGTTTTCTTTCTTTCTCTGAGAAATTAATTAAAAAGAAAGAATATTTTGGTATTTTTCTTCAGATTCTTTGCTTCTTGAACAAATTACCTTCTTTTGGTCATGTCCCTGTGTATGTTTGGACAACAGTACCATACATAGAGAAAGACACATGTAACAAATTAACTTCACATTGATCGTTGAATGTAGTCAAAACTTTTATGCCATATTTCCTTGTACACCAGAGAATGCAACTCCACATCAACAGACTTAATTAATAAAACAGTCATTCCTCTCTATTTATCCAATTGAAACAAATTACGGATATATAAACAGTTTTCCAGCAATATGTGTATAAATTAGCCTCACAGACTTCAAATAAATGGCTACATGGAACTTATTTTTATATTTTTTTAAAGTTTCAAAGTCTGAAGCACAAAACGAATCGCTTAGTAGATGGAAGCTATTCTTGTTACTTCTTGATCATTATATGCTGCTGAGGAACAAACAAGTAGCAACTTCCTAATTCCTACCCTGCACCAATCTTCCTATGCCACTCAAATGAGAAGTTGTTAATTGATTGATGGAAGGGTAAAGAGAAAATGCAAAGAAATGCAGCATTATCATTTTTGACTGAAAAACAAGGACTTACACCAGAAGTAAACGTGTCCAAATTAAATTCTATGCTCTAAGTATATGTGTCCATGCATTGCTAGATGCGCACTCATTTGTATTTGTAAAAAGGTTTCTACTCCCTGGCTACAAAGAAGCCTCGTGAAATTTGCTGATTGCATAATGCATTTTCTTCTTTAGCTCTGTTTCTTTTTTTTTTTTTTTTTTTTTTTTTTTTTTTTTTTTTTTTTTTTTNTTTACATGACGGTAAAAAATTTTGAATTCATAATCTCCTACATATTATTAAAACCCTTTATCACTAGACCACACCTAATGGCTTTCTCTTCATTAGCTCTATTATTACTTTTCCTGTAACTCATTTAAAAGCCCATACCATATTGTTGAAATGAAATAATAATTTAATGCTAGCTTCCATTCCCTTTCCTGATAATTGAATGTAATCAAAACGTTTTATGACATAGTTCATAATAGTGAAAAGTCAGCACTGGAATAGCGTTAGTAATTAATATAGGTAAAGAATAAAAAAAAATAAAAGAAAGGAAATGCATGAAACGCACATGGCATTGTAGCCTATATGCATAGGCTGGTTGTAAATGGCTTCAAGTACTCATTAGTGGGTGGCGTGCAAGTATTTATTGCATGAAGAATTAGTCAAAAGTGGTGGATTTCAGCAGGTGAAGCGGATGAAGATTGTGCAGCCGAAGTTTGATAGAGTTTAAACTGCAGGGATGAAGCCAAAGAACCTCCATAAATAGAGGAAAGTTTTCTTAGTTGTATAGCTCAGCTCAGCTCAACTGAACTTGACAAAAAGATAGAGCAGAAAGAGAAAGCAGTGAGAGAGTTGAGTGAAATTAGAAAGAGTGAAGACTGTTGTGTTGTAATAGTCTTTTTATAAAAGTGAGTGTATTCTTTTATATACACCAGAATAAAATGTGTGAGCAAATGAAAGTCTTAAAGTATATGTGCTTATACCACTGTAGTGTATAAGTATTTCTATATAATACAAGTTTTCTTCCTTTATTATGATGTGTTGCCCAATTCCAACTCTACAAATGGACCCCTACTTGCAAACAGAGCATGCAACTCAACATTAACAGAGTGAAAAAAAAAGACAAATCTTCACTCTTTCTATTTTCATTTGATACAAGTTATTGATATACTGTCAGTTTTCAAGCAACAAATGCTTAAATTACCTCATAGATACTAAATGGCCTTTGGCCGAATGGTATTGAAGTTAGGGTCAAAGTTAAGACTTTTGTTTAGAGATTAAGACTAAAGGTTAAAAGAGAATAAAAAACTATCATACGAGTATACCATATAATATATCTAATTAACACTTATAGTAAATAAATGTGTAACATAGAAAGCAACCACTATTATCAAAGGAAAACAGCATCCATAAAAGTAATATAATATGTACCTTAACACCAACATTTGAATTTTGACGTAATTAAACTGATTGGGGGAATGGGAGAGAGCTAACATAGAGAAAGAATGATTACCTTTGCGCAAAATAAAAAGGAATAACATTGAATGTTTATTGCTTAATGACAATTCCATAAAACCACAAAACTAGAAACAAACTAGAGTGAGATAGACCCCCCTCCAGTGGTTATGGAACGCTAAGGCAAAGAGAAAAGAGGGAGAGTGAGCTTCAGCTCAGAAAAAGAAGAAAGAAGGCGTTGATTTTAGAACCGCTCCCAGAAAGTTATTTTAGTCAGATGGGGTAAATTTTGTAAATATTAACAGTTCTGGGGAGAATAATAAATTAAAAAATTAGAGGGTCAGAAGACAGCTTTGAAATTTTGATATAAGCTAAAACGTAATTTTGGTCTCTTATTCTAGTAAAATGAACATTTTGGTCTCCCTATTTTCAAATGGCACGTTTTAGTCCTTCAATTAGTTTCACAAAATGAACATATTGGTCAATATCCTTAACACCGTCCAAAATTTAACGGTAGTGCTAATGTGGCAGACCCGTAGCAACAATGTGACACTGGCAAAAACATTTTTAGGTCTAATTGCAATTTTGATCCTTTATTTTGGCCATATAAATATTTTGGTCCCCTAATTTTTAAATAACACTTTTTAAGATTTTATTAAGTACAACAATCAAAACACTTTATAATACTTTTAAGATCTAATTAAAAAAATGTTTTGGCTAATATTATTTACATATTAATGGTTACACTATTATTAAACATCTCTTGCATAATAGTCCTTACACTAGAGAATTCAATTCTTTTTAACCATAGATCTATTTGTTTCTATTTCATGTGCTTTTTTTTTTTTGTTTTGTTCAATTCCATTTATAATTTATTTAAATTTTTTTCCCCTGATTCAATTCCATTTTGGTGCAATTCCTTATCTTCTCCATTAGAGAAAAGCCGAATAGAGGGACAGATAAGGTGAGATTAAGAAAGAGAGTGAACAATATTTTTTTTTTGCTGCATTACTGCCACATGTGAGCTATGTGTCTACCATGTCAGCACTACCGTTTGTTTTTAGACAGAGTTAAACCAATTGACGAATTTGTTTATTTTGTAAAACTTAAAAATTAAAAAGTGCTATTTGAAAATAGGGGACCAAAATATTCATATGGACAAAATAAGGAGATCAAAACTACAATTAAACTAACAAAAATTTCACATTAGTGTCATGTGGCTGCTATGTGCCAACTATGTTAGCACCATCGTTAATGGGTGTTGGGGATGTGGATCAATTCATTCATTTTGTGACCTCGAGGGACTAAAAACTTTCATTTCAAAATAGGGGACCGAAATGTTCGTTTCACCAAAATAGGATATTCAAAATTGTATTTAAGCCTTTTATATATCAAATTTCATATTTTGAAAAGTTCAAGGAGGCAAACAAATTTTTTTAAACATTTAGCAAATTAAAATTAAAATTTTCAAAGTTTCAAGTTCTGGCTCCGTTTGAGAGTTCGTGGGCTCTGAATTCAAACTCGGAATTATAGCCAAAGTCCCAAAATTTAGGAAATTCTTTTTAGAGTAAAGTCATTTGGGTCCTTATAAGAGTTTGGATTTAATAAAATAGTCCTTTGTGAATCATTTGTAACAAAATGGTCCTCTTAGATAAATATTTCTTACAAAATGGTCTACCGTTAATGCCATCTGTGGCCCTGTTAATGTGTGTAACATTACATGCTGAGCTAGTAAATTTAAATGCCACAATTTTTGGTGATGAAGATAAACTTATAAGAAGAAATAAAAAATAAAAAAAAAACCCAAAAAGAAAAAACCTGTCTTGGTCTCCCACCCTAACAGACACTATGCAACACTACCATCACCAACCCCATAATGTCGCCATTGGCTCCCCCACCCCATATCGCTGCCGCTATCTCCCCCACCTCATATCAAAACACCTTAAAATGCACACATGAATTCTAGGAAACTAAATCTCTTTCACCCATTCCATCAAACACCTTTTGTGCACCATGAATTACTTTAGATGGTAGACATGCTTTTCTTCCAAATCACCACAAGAAGCACACATATGAATCAAGGCATTAAAAACAAAAAGATAGGACTCAAAACCAAGTTTGACTGAGTGTACATGAACTATTTTACCTTGTAAAATATCACAAAATCAACCACAAGCCTTGAATGCAAATATAAAGATCAAATTATTCCCAACCAATCCTTCAAAAAATACTGCTATACATTTGAATTGCTTCCCTTGGCTGGTCAATTTGTGACCAACCCAGATCATGGGGTTCCAGACCGACAAAATCTTTTGAGGTGTTTAGGTCTTCGATTCATCGAGAGTGAGGATGAGAGAGAGCTTGTGAGATAGAGGGACGGAGTTTGAGAGAGAGGTGTGCTAGAGGTAGTGGTACACTGGTAGCAGTTGCTCTGTTGCCGCAAGTGATTGTGAGATGCAATGCGAGAGAGTGAGGGCAAGAGAGCCAGAGGCTAAGGGATGAGGAAGAGGTTTGTGTGAGGCTACGAGAATTTAGGGATTTTAATCAAAAGCACGATATTTTGGAGGTTCACATCGTATTTTACAGTGAGAACCCCAAACTACAATTTTGTTTTTGGTTTTGTCACGATCCAAAAACCGTGAGAATTATGGGCACCCCTTGTCCCACCATGCTTTTTGCAGATTTTTTCATGAACTTCTCATGTTTTCTCTCACACTTCCTTTTTCTGTGAGAAAATACCATGAAAAATAAGGTAGATTTTAAAAGTGTGAGAAATTTTTTGTGAGAATTTGACTGTTTTCTTGTAGTGTTTAGTGGTCGTGTCAATAGTCCAAATCCAAGTCCCCCATAATTGGCCTTTAATTGAATGGGTGGGAATTGCTTTGCGTTGTGGGGTAAATCCATAATTGTTTTGGAGTTATGGTCATTGGATTTATTGTTATTTGAATAATGAAAGTTATGATAAAGCACACATGATTAATCATAGGGATATATGATGAGTGGATTTTATATCTATGAATTAGATATCATTCACTTGATGTTTAGTTGATTTTTGAGTTGTTTGTTGGTTTTATTCGTGTGTTTGTGTTTGTTTTGTAGGAATTAAAGTTTGGACACCTGAATGAGAATTGGTGGTGATTTGGTGCTGAAAATGAGTCAAATGGTATGTGCAACTATCTCCAGTACAAAATCCAGTAAGGCACCTAGGCCTTACTCTGGAGCGCCTAGGCGCTACTGCATCAAGGATCCAAGCCAAATTCTTGAGAATTGGGCGCCTGGGCACCCTAGTGCAGCGCCTAAGTGCCCATTGCAACATTCCTTTGAGTCGACTTCCAGGAAGGAGAACGCCTAGGCGCCCTAGTTGGCCTCTAGTGCGTGATTTTCACCAAGTCTCTTACTTCTTGTAGGTTTTGACCCCCAAAACTTGTCCTATTGTAATTAGACGTCCTAGAAACAATAGATAAATTTAGCACTAGATTAGGGTTACATAATTTCATAAGTTGAGGATTGAAGAAGAAAAGATTAGAGGCGCAAAGACGACAATGGATCTAGCTTCCCAATTAGTGTTTCTTCTTCTACTTTTTTTCACTTATGTGTAGATTTATCATTAAGATGTTTTACTCTATCGTTATGAACTCATTTCTTTTTTTAGGGCTATGATGTAGCCTAACTATGAATAATTGCAATTTCTTATTGAATTAATCTATGGTTTGTCTTTTCTAATTGAGTGTTCTACTATGTTCGTAATGCCTCTAATAAACTGGCCACTAGTTAGATGATAAATTAATCATAATAGAATTGGAAGGGGAATTATGTGTTTAGTTCATTGGGTAGAATATCACAGATTGCATGTATGTAGGATAGAAATATACCTATATGGTTTGTATAGTCACTACAAGGGATCCATAGAACTTAATGAGTTCTCAACTATCTTAATTCACATAGGAATATAGTGAACTAGTAATTAAGGATATTTTCATTAGACCTCGAGAGAGGCTAATGAATAAATTCGGGAATCTCGACTCTCAATTAGGAAGATAATTCTGGATTAAGGATATAAGGAATACAAATTGGATTAGTTATAGTGAAATCTAAAACCCTAGGCTTTCTCTCTACAGTTAAATCATGATTTTTACTCGTTTTTGTCTACTTTTAATGTATTTAAGTTCAATAGTGCAATTTCTCATTATTTAGTTGTTCAGATAAAATTAGAATTAACCTAATTTCAATACTTAATAGCTTTAATCCTCATGAGACGATATCTCACTCTAATTATATTACTTGTCAAATGATAGTGTGCATTTGTGCTCTATTTTCTCACAACAATATATCTCATAATGAGCCAAGTCAACCTCACATTTATATTCTTAGAAACACCATGACAAGATTTATAAAGATAATGATGAGAGTCACAGGAAATACTCCTAAAGGAGGGGGGAAATAGGAGCTTTTAAAAATCTTTTAAGCTAATTTGATTTTAAACAAAACTTGTTCAAAGATCAGCATGAGAACTAATTTTGGAACTTACGAACTAGATCATGAACAAAATAGAAAGAAACAAAAAAATTAAACCAACCTTTAATTAAGGAATAATATATTTAGAGCAACCCATAAAATCAAATTGATGCAAAACTGAAATTCAAAAATACATAAAAAAATTAGAAATAAAAGAGGTGAGTAAAAAAGATCTTAGCCAGGAGTTTATAATGGTTCAACACTAAGGCCTACATCCACTTCACCCAAAGCCTGGGGTTCCACTATAATTGAGTTTATTTTTCCAAGCTTCTCTAAGCTTTACAACTATAGTTTTTCTCCAAAGCTCACCATAAATTTTCCCCTTCTAGCACACTCACCAGAAGTCACTCACAGATTTCCCACTAAAATCTGAAAATCAAAAATCTCATTTACAAGTAAAGCTCCATAAGAATCAACAATCGATCTCTCTTTCTTTCAAAGGAAATTTCTATGGATAATTTTATTGGAGAGGAAGAAGAAGAAGAAGAGATTTCGAAGTACAGACTTGCTCAGAGAAGAGGACTATTCTCTCTCACTAGTTCTAGCTCTCTCATACACTGTATTTCTTTTGCCCAAATTATGAATCCTTGAGATAAGCCTTTTAATAAAAAAAAGCACCATCACGTGAAGAGTATCAACCACCATTGATGCAAGGACAAGTGTCAAGGAGAAATTCCAAGATGAGTCCACTGCACATTTCTTTTGTCTTGAAATGAAAAAAGAAATATGTTTACCAACTTTTCCTTAAAATACAGATCTACAACGGCACCCACAATGAGAAAGTTTTCTTCACATGCTGAGGTGACTTTCTGATAGGATCATAATGGTCTCACACATTCTAGAGTCTTCACACAGTCTTCAACAACTTTGAATATTTGACTTCAGAAGGATGAGTTCTCGACTTTAAGAACTAGTTCATAAACAGAAGCAGAACTAGTTCTCAACTTTCCTTGCTAACCTGTTCTAAGACAAACACTAGACCATAACACAAGTTAGAAGAATTAAGGTAATTTGTTATCATCAAAACATGATTAGAGAATTGTAGAGCTAACAATCTCCCCCTTTTTGATGATGACAAATGCCTAAGGAAAATCTCTCCCTGAATATATGCATACTCCAGAACTAGTTTCAAAACTAGTTCTTAAAGTAGATTTCAAGAAAAGGGAGTTTTCCAATTGAGATAATCTAAAGACACATGGGAGGACTATCAGAAAATATCATCTAAAATAAAAGAGCAGTAGAAAAGATAACAAAACACCAAAAAAGATAGTATTTAAACATCATAATAGTTCCAAACACAAAAGAAAAAATAGATAAACTACCAATAATGCATGATGCATGAGATGCAGAATAGAAGGAAATCACAAAGACTGGAGAAAATCAAGATTACTTAGTACATAACTAAAATGGTAACAAAAGACATAAAAGATAATAGCCTAAGAGGTGGATTTCTTAGAACTTTTCAGAGCTGCCAACTCTTTCTTTGTTTGAGCAAGTTCTCTCTCAACGACTACAAGCCTAGCACTACACTCAATAACAGAAGTTTGGAGGCAGTTGAGCCGCTTTCCAATTTGAATAACCAATTCTGCAAGCTTGACACTTGCTTTCCACTCTGCATGATTAACCTTTTGAGAAGGAGGAGCTGGTGAGGGTTGAGTTTCTTGCTTCTTGCTTCTTGGCAGACCTGGAAGAACTGGGTGCATAAGTAGATCTCTTGGAAGATCGAGCAAGGGTGTGATCTAGAGAAAATTAAGAGCTAGCTGAAAGATTTTAAAGTTCTTGAAACAAGCAAATGCAAGAAACATTTTTATTGCTTCTAATCTAGCTACAAGAGCAAAAGTTTCATCGAAGTCAATACATTCTTGCTTATTGAAACCTTGTGCTACCAGTCATGCTTTGTTTCTTACAATCTTGCCATCTTCATCTAGTTTATTCCTAAACACCCATCTTGTGCCAATAACAGAATGGTCATTTGGTTGAGGAACTAGATCCCAGACTTTGTTTCTGATAAACTAGTTTAGCTCTTCTTGCATTACCATGATCCAAGCCTCATTTAAGGCTTCATTGATGTTTGAAGGTTCAGCAAATGAAAGAAAGGCTAGATTAACATGCTTGTCCCTGAGTAAAGCTCTAGTGCTTATTCCTTTATTTAGATCTCTAATAACTTTTTCAACTTGATGATTTTTAGAGGTTCTAGTTTCTCTTGGAAGTAAATCTTGTGCATTTTGTTGTGGAGCTTCTTCCTGAACTAGTTCTGGTACAAGCTTCTTGCTGCTTTCTACTCTAACAGGCATTTTGAGATTACAACATGCATAGATTCTTCTACAATCAAAGTTCTTTTGTTGAACACCCTATATTCTTTGCTAGACAAAGAATATCCCAAAAATATGCCCTCATTAGATTTTGAATCAAACTTTCCTAGATGGTCTTTTCCATTATTCAGCACAAAACATTTACACCAAAATGCATGAAAGTAATTTACATTAGGCTTTCTCCCTTTCCATAACTCATATGGGGTTTTCTTTAAAATTGGTCTTATCAAGCACTTATTCAAAATATAACATGTTGTGTTTACAGCTTCAGCCCAAAAGTATTTTGGCAAGTCATTTTCACATAACATTGTTTTGCCCATCTCAACTAGAGTCAATTTTTCCTTTCAATAACACCATTTTATTGAGGGGATCTATGACAAGAGAAAATATGGTGGATAGCTGAATTTTGATGAATTTTTTTGAAATATTTGTTTTCAAACTCTCCACCATTATCAATCCTAATTGAGGATATTGAAAAACCCTTTTCATTGTGAACATTTTTTCTAAATTTGTCAAAGGTAGCAAAAGTATAATCTTTATGAGCTAGAAAGAAAATCTAAGTAAACCTTGAATAATCATCTACAATGACTAAACCATATATTTTTTTTTTTTTTTTCCATTTAAGCTTAATGTGGGAGCTAGTCCAAATAAATCCATATGCAATAGTTGAAGTGGCCTAGAAGTTGACAAGTCTTTCTTAGAATTGAAAGAGGATTTGATTTGTTTACCCCGCTGACATGCAGTACAAATCTTATCCTTTTCGAAAACTAGTTTAGGTAAACCTGAAACTTGTTCTTTCTTTGAAAGCTTGGCAATTAGTTTCAAATTAGCATGGCCAAGTTTCCTATGCCACAACCAAGAACAACTACTTTGAGAAGCAAAACATGTTTCATTTTTAAAATCCAAGGATTCTTTGGACACAGTATACACATTAGAGCTTCTTTGGCCAACAAAGAGAATATCATCAGAATTTCTATGATGAATGGTGCAATGAGAAGCTTCAAAGATGATGCTATGACCTCTATCACACAATAGACTATTGCTTAGCAAATTGTACATTAAACCTTTCACAAAATACACATTGTCAATGAAAATAGAAGAAGTTATGTTGATTTTACCTATTCCAACAATTCTACCTCTATTGTTATCACCAAAAGTAACTGCTCCCAAGTTTTTCATGTCAATGGAAATAAACTTTGAGTAGTCGCCGGTCATATGCCTAGAGCAACCACTATCTAGATACAAATATTCACTTTTGGCTTGATAACACACCTACAAGAAAATCAGATAGATTTAGGTACCCAAACTTCTTTGGGCCCTTTTAAGTTTGCAACAATTCTGTCTTTTGGCACCCATACCATTTTTCTAGTAGCATAGAGTTTTTTTTTTTATAGGATCAAGCATTGGAAAATGTCCTAAATATCTACAGTAAAAGCAATCCCTTAGAGAAAGAGTGTGATGAAGTGGCTTTGACAAAATAAGTTTTAGAAATCTTTGAAGGATTAGGTTGAGAATAACCTAAACTAGTTCTATCTTGACCTATCCTTTGTCTCCCTAGTAGAGAATTTATGTTATCCCTACCTTGAACAAACTTAGCTAGATCTTTGGATAATTCATCAACTTTTCCTTTCAGCTTGTCATTTTCATCCATGACAAAAGTAGTAAGACAATTTTATTTTTCAAGAATATAATTCTAATGCTATAAGATTTTAAGTTTATCAACCAAAGTAGAATTATCTTTCTTAAGTCCTTCTATCACATTAATTTGATCTTTTATGATTTTCTAGAGAGAAATAATTTTTGCAAGTCTCTTTTCTCATAATCAAAAGAAAAATCATCCAAAGCATGACTCAGTTCATCATAAGTAGGAAGTAGTTCAAGATCTAAATTAGTTACCTCACACTTCTCTCCATTGCCTTTGCTAGTGGCCATCAGGCAGAAGTTGACAATGGTTTCCTCATCAGAATCTTCACTATCGAAGGTTGAATCTTTATCACTCCAAGTAGCCATCATTGCTTTCTTTTTGGCCTTTTTGAAATACTTTTTCTTCATGAGATTTGGACATTCAGGTTTGATATGTCTTGGCTTTTTGCATTCATAACAAATAATAGGTTCCTTGTGATTTTCTCATCTAGTGAAATTTTTGGTTCCTTTTGACTGAAATATTTTCTTCTCTTTTCTCTTTTTCATTAGATTGAGAACTGTTCTTGTAACTAGTGGTACATCATCTTCACTAGAAACTAGTTCTTCTTGAGTACTAGTTTCTAGAGTAGTAGAGGTGAGAGCTAAACTCTTCTTTCTTTCTTCTGTTCTGGCCTTCTTTTGAAAGAGTAGCATCTAATGTGATTCCAAAATGCCTCTGAGTTGATCAACGATGAGTTCATGAGTCTCAACATACTGGAGCAGTACAGTAACTTTAGAATCCCACTTGTCAAATAGACATATAAGAAGTTTCTTGACTTGTTCTCTTTGAGAGTGGACTCTTCCAAGGTGTTTGAGACTATTGATGATGCTCAGAAATTGAGCAAAGAAGGATTCTAGAGGTTCAACTTTAGTCATATGAAACATTTCATACTGAGTATAATAAATGTCAATTTTAGCCTCTTTGACATGACTTGTTCCTTCATGAATGACAACAAGTCTATCCCACACTTCCTTTGTAGTATTGCAAGAAGCAATGCTCTCATATTCTTTTGCAAATACAACACCCACAATATTGTATCTAGCTTTCGAATTGAGATTTTGAGCTTGTCTTCCGCAATGAATTCATGTTCTTTTTTTGGAATTGCATCTCCATTCACCATTTTAGTGGGTGGTATGAGACCATTTCTGACAATCTACCAAACTTCATAGTCAATGACTCAAGATACATGCGATGCTTCATTTAGAACTTAGGAGAACTAGTTCTGGAACTTATGAACTATTTCATGAACAAAACAAAAAGAAACATAAAAATTAAACCAAGCTTAATTAAGGAATAACATATTCAAAGCAACCTAGAAAATCAAATTGATACCACACAAGCAAAATTGAACTTCAAACATACATATAAAAGCATAAATAAAAGAGGTGAGTAGAGAAGATCTTAGCCAAGAGTTTATAGTGGTTCAGCACTAAGAAGAAGAAGAAGAAGAATTTTGAACTACAAACTTGCTCAGAGAAGAGGACTCTTCTTTCTCACTAGTTCTAACTCTCTCTTACTCTTTATTTCTTCTACCCAAATTTTGAATCCTTGTAAGCCTTTTAATAAAGAAAAGTACCATCATATGAAGAGTATCAGTGACCATTGATGCAAGGACAGGTGTCAAGGAGAAATTCTAAGATAAGTCCACTACACATTTCTTTTGTCTTGAAATGACAAAAGAAATATCTTTTCCACTTTCCCTAAAAATATGGATCTACAACGGCACCCACAATTAGAAAGTTTTCTTCACATGCTGAGATGACTTTTTGATAGGATTAGAATAGTCTCACACATTCTAGAGTCTTCACATGTTCTTCAACAACTTTGAATATTTGACTTCAGAAGGATGAATTCTTGGCTTTAAGAACTAGTTCTTAAATAGAAGCAAAACTAGTTCTCAACTTTCCTTGCTAACTTGTTCTAAGAAAAACACTAAACCATAACACATGTTAGAAGAATTAAGGTCATTTGTTATCATCAAAACATGATTAGAGAATTGTAGAGCTAACAAATGATCATAGTCAAATTGAATTTATTTTTGAAACAAATTGCTGTAATGGGTTTGAAATAATAGGGTGTTGCGGCCATTTGGTATATGAGCAAGATTTTGAAGATTGGATGAAAATAATTCGGTCAATACAACGTCATCCAAGAAAAACAAAAGGACAAGACATCGAAATGATTCATGGTGAATTACACACCACACATAGTACAATTGTGCAATTCACCGTAGAACAATCACTTCATAATCAAGTGAGACCTTTGCTATTCCTTGTTCCAATAATTTGTTTTTATTCCCAATATACAATTTTGAATTGTAGCACATATACAGCCCCATGAGATTTTTTTTTTTTTTTCTCTTCACTAGTCTATTTCTACGGTGATTTTTCATAAATTTTGGCTTTGTTGTTGTTGTTGTTGTTGTTGTTGTTGTGTTCTTTGTATTATCTCATTCTCAAATAGGCATGGATTTTGAATGTTTGCCTTCTTTTTCTGTGTGTTTCTACTGTTCAACAAAGCTTTTACTAAATCCTTCACTGGGTTAATGACTCTTATTAATTAAACAAATTTAATTTTTGCATTGGTTTCTTAGTTCAATAGGCATTTGGCTATATAGGACTATAATGCTGTCTTGCATAATGAGAGCTGGGCTGGTCATGTTACTTCTACAAAAAATTGAGAATTTGATAAAAACATATATGTGGAAGTAGAAACCAGCTGGCTCGTATAACCAAATATTACTATATTTGAATAGTGAGTTCTCACCTTTAGCTTAGTATGATGATTTATTTCCTCTGTTTGAGTTGATACTTGATAGTTCTTGGTGCTGTGCTAGTTTTCTTTGACTTATTGGACTGCTTGTTGGATTGACTATCTCTTGATACTTGATAGAAACGCAGACCATGAATACCCAATTTTCTATTGTATGTGATCTGCCACTCACATGCTGTTTTTTTGCTTTCATTTTTTTATTATTGCGGCCTTCACCTAGTTCTTTTCTGGAAGTGATTTATGGAGTAGATTATAGGCCCATGTAAAATTATCTCTCCATTTGTAAACTAGATGATGTTTAGCTAGCAATCAAGGTTGCCAAGTTCATTGATAAGAAAAAAGGAAATTGATGTAGTTTTATTTTTGGGCTAAGGAAATTACCTTTTCGGCCAAGGGCAAGCACCACCATCTTCCTGGGAATAGCTTATTTGTGTCGTTTAAATTTGATCATCATTTTTTAGGCAAAAAAATATGCGCTTGTGTTTTTTTGAAGCATAATGTTTCTTGCCTCTATATTTGTTTTTGGTATCAAGCTTGTAAAACAATAGTAGAAAGGAGTTTCGATCTTGCTGGTTCCATTCAGTTGATGAAATGAATTTACTATAAAGTAATCAAGTAAGGGCAGTACTCAATTGAAAATTTGAGCTGCCTATTTCCTTATAAGCTCAATCAGTAATCTCAAAATGTGCCATTTAGAGAGGTGTAAGTGATTTGGCATAGCACAAATATAGGCATTTTAGATCTGAAAGATATCTCCATTTTTCGTTGTCACACATTCACAAATTTCTAGCCTTGTTTTCTTGTTCAAGCTAATTGTGACTTAGCTAGAAGGAAGAAATCTTATATTGCTTTCATTTACTTCCTTTGAAAAGCATATTAGGAAAAATACAATGTGTTCCTGATAGTATTGAAAAGGTAACTACATGCAACTCTTGTAGCAAGATTTAGAACATATGCTATATGTTTCATAGATGAGGAATTAATCAAAATGACAGATTAGGATGCGAATTAATGAAATAATCCAGCAGATGAAAATAGTAAGCAATATTAAAAAGACCATCCCAGCCCCAGGTCGAAGTCAAATGTATTTTGGACATTGATTTTAGCAGACAACCTTCATCTTTTCTCTTTACATCATATAATTACAACATTGGTCAATTAAAAGTTTGATTTATGGTTAAATTTCCCTTTGAAGGTTTTCTCACTTGTCATTCTAGAAGTCTTAACTGCATAGCTTATAGGTAGTGGCATATCATATGAGTTTCTCAAACGGGTCACCCATGCTTCAAGTTTCTCCTTCAATTCACAGAGAGAATCTTTTACAAAAGAACTTGTTTCTTCAAATTCAGCAGCAACTTCAACAACACTCTCAAATTGCTTGCATAAAAAATCAAACCTTTGAATCTAAGGTTTAAGCTGCTTAACATCATAGATGGTTTCGATATATGTATGTCTCTTTAAATTTTTTCTCCATTTTATCCAAAATATATTTACATGGGACCCCCTTCACTCACTCTTGGATAGTACAGCAAGTGAGTGCCTACAAATTATCCCTTTGAACTCAAACAAGCAACACGTACACTTTAATCCACAGTTTACTTGGTCAAATGTGACTTCAAACATGACTTCCTTATGCATATCCTCTATTACCACATCTTCTATGATATTATAGTAACAAACAAAATCTTCATTACAGGCAACACACACATTACAATTTGCCTTTCCAACAAATTCTTTTTGAACCTCTAGAAATTTTGCATGAGTATATGTAGATTGAAACCGTCGCTAGAATGGAGACTTAGTAGCACAAGCAAGTGTTGAGTGGGTTTCATACCCACTATTTAGATATCTTTTACTTAATTATTTGGTTGTTTATTGAAACTAATTTCCATCTAATGGGTTGGTTATGTTAAATTGTAGATTTCATGGTTTAAAGTGAAGAAATGAAAATTTGGGACAGAAAGCAAGGGCTGCAGCCCTTGAAATCAAGAGCCGTAGCTGTTGGAAAATCAAAATGCAAAAGTTGGACAATAACCACTACAAAAAAAAGGTCATTTTCCAACGGAATAAAATATCGTTAGAATTTTTCAAAATTCCAACGGAAGAAATTTTCTAAAAATTCCAACAGTAATTTCAACAGAATTATATTACCGTTAGAATTTTCCGTTTGAATTGTTTTGTCCATTTTTTTAATTTTTTTTTTGATTGTCACAGAAATTCCTACAGTAATTTTTAGAATAATACCGTTGGAATTTTTGTTAGGTTATTTCCGGCTCTCCCTTCTCCCTTTCGCAATTCATTTCACCATTTGCTCTCTCTAAATAGGCCAAGTGCGTGGTATTTTCTTATAGTTTTGCCCCCAAAACAAAATTCTTGAAGAAATTGAAGCCGACAGTGGAAGAGGAAAAGTGTAGGGAACGATGGATTCGGGTTCGCTGCCGATGGACGATTACGAGAGCTTGATTTCGACGACCGACGTTGAGCTTCTCAAGAGAGCCTGGCGCAACAAGAAGGCGGCTCCTGAGATTCTTTGCTTTGAGATTGATTTGGTTCAGCGCATCAGAGGGCAGATCTAGCTAATGGTATTCTTCCACTCTTGAACCCTAGCCCATCTTTTTTCATTTCCTGCAAGATTGGAACCAGAAATTTAAGCTAATTTTGCGTTTCAATGCTTTTCTCTAAGGCTAATTTTTTTCTAAGAAATGTAGAGTTTTATGTTGTAAAGTTTGTGGAGGAGTGCAATATAATATTTTAGATATAGATATTATGTTTTTGAAATTACTTTCCAGTACTTGCTAGGCTGAAAGAGGCAAATTTATCGGGACTGCTTTTATTGCTTCTGTACATATTCATTTATTTCCCAAGTTGCTCCTTTGATAAATTTGAAGTTGAGTTTGAGTACAACACTGGATGGTGAAATTTGTTGTCCTTGCATTGATACTTTCTTGGAATTTTTCATTATTTACGTTTAATCTTAATGGAATATAGGAAGTTTGTGACTAATTTTTCTCCTTGAAGTAGAATCTTCAAATATTAGCCATATTGTCATTTGATGGTTCTTTTTGTTTATACTTGCAATTATATTTTCTTTTCTTCTGCTGCTGTTAATTTAAATTGGTAGTTTTCTCAATATGAACTTTCACTTAATCCAGTAACATTTGTATCTAACAGTTTTGAGCAATTCTGCATTAATTTTGCAAATGAAAAGCTTCAACAACATTTTAATGAGGTACCCAAGTGTGTCTTATGCTATGTTAATTTGCATCCACTAAGTTAGTGCCCTAGTGTCTTATTCTTTCTCCATTCCTTGTAATTTTTCTGTCTTGTCATTTGTTACAACATGTATTTAAGATGGAGCAGGAGGAGTATAGCAAAGAAAAAATCAACTGGAGTCACATTGAATTTATAGACAACCAAGATTTTTTAGATTTGATTGAAAAGGTTTTTGGTTATGTTCCTTTTTGGATTTTCTTTTGCTTTAGCTGAACTTTATTTAAATATGTGTTTCCCATGTAGCATCATGCATTACATACATGATTGTTGTTTTTTGCTATCTAGGCCTTATGTTTGGATCTCATAAGGTTTATCTGATTTGAATATAAGATGCTGGGACAAGCTGTTGGATTTGGTTCTTTAAAGCATAATGTGGTAAGAATTGCTTGTTTAGGATTACATGAACATGATTATGTTGATACTAGAGATTAGAATAATTGCTCATAGTTAAGTTAATCTAAAATCATTTGAATTTTTAACTGTTTTAAGTGGATTAAATTAACAAGGTTACTTGAACTCTGAGAACACACTGAATTGAATTGCCTTTTCCACTTCTAGGAATACCAAACAACTTCTGTATGTCAAACTTGCATTTCCTTTTGTACACACACACACACACAGAGTCAAAACTCTACTTTGTGCTGATGCTATATAATGTCTCAAATTAAAAAATTTGCAGGTGATGTTCAGCACTGATGGCTATGCATTTCCTGAAACCTTCTACTTAGGTTGGTTAACATCATTAACAATTATTATCACTTCCAAATCTGGGGATTTCACTGAAATGTTTTGTTGTGGTTTCTTAGTTTCTTTTATCATGGTGTATTTTGCCTTGATATTTACACCTGAGTCTTTTCTCTGACATCTGAGTGTACAAGATCATTGCTCATGCATAGTTAATTGCAAATCAGATGTTTTGAGAAGAGAGGAGAAATATGTTGGCTCTTTGCCAAAAATGATTATGTACTAATTTATTCCTGCAGTGATATTTTATTTTGCAGTAGATATGTTTTTGGCAACTTGACATATCTATTTTCTATTTGTCTATATAATCATGGAAAACCAAATAAACACCAGTGTCAAGCTTTCTGTGGTAGGATGACACTATTCAACTGTCATAACAGACTCCATAATAGGGACAAAGAGTGTACCAGCAACATATTGATTGATAGTTCTCCCCGATAGCAGCAGAGGCACTGGCTCGAGGATCAAGTAGAATTGTTCTCTATCAATTTACTTATTCTTATGGCATTATCTCATCCTAGTCTTTCCTTTAAAATGTGAATGCTTGAAACTCCAGAGTGCATGATGCAAGTACCAAGGCAAAAGCTTATATAAAAATAAATAAACAAATAAATCAAATATTGTGATTTTAACTTGTATGCCTTTAAATAATATTTAAGTCCATAGCTATTTCGAGTTCCACAGGTTAGAAAGAGAAAAATTAAGTAGAGTCTTGAATCTCTTCATATTACTTGAAATTCAAATATGAAAGATAAATGCAATGATCAGGTTTCTGTTGCTTTCTCTTGTCTAAAATTTCATCTCAGTACTCATTCAAGTGTTAAGATTACTAGTTCGAATAATGAGTTTTGCTTTCACAGGTGCAAAGAAGTCTTGTGAAATTGTTTCAATCTCTGTTTGATGGCCTTCCCAAAACTTATAAATTCAAAAGGAGAGTCTTTGGTAGTGAATGATGTCCCAAGGAAGTCGTGGATTCTACTTGCTGCTAGTAGAAGTGTTGCTGCAGTGAAGTTTGCAAACCTCTGCAATTGTTTTCTTGAATGAGCAGAAGAGCAGTTGCCACAAGAGCATTTAGGAATTATTTGAGATTTAGATTTTTGTACTCAATACATTATTAACTTATAAGAATTATTTAATGAATTCGATATTTGTGTTATAGAAATTATTTAATAAAACAGATATTTGTAAATGGCATATTTTGATTTTTAACAAATATTATTTAGGAAATTACTAAAAACAAAAAAAAAAAAAAACTTAAGAAATTCCAACGGAAATTTCATTCCGTTGGAATTTTAAAAACCAAAAAATCATTTTCAAATATTTTTTAAAATTAAAAAAATATTTTTAAAATATATTAAAAATTCCAATGGTAAAATTCCGTTTGAATTTCTCGTTAGAATTTTTTTCTAAAATAAAATTCTAACGGTAAAATTCCGTTGGAATTTCTGTTAGAATTATTTTTCCGTTGGAATTTTGAATTCCAACTGGCTTTTTTCTAACTACCCAAATTCTGTTGAAATTTCCGTTGGAATTAAAAATTCCAACGGAAAAATTCCGTTGAAATCCAGGAATTTTCTTGTAGTGAACCAAGCGCTGCAACCCTTGAAATACAAAGCCACAACGCTCAAAACTCGATGCTGGATAAAGGATCAGCGCCGCATCGCCCATAGATTAGAGTTGCAGCGCCCACACATAATTCCTGAGACACATCAATTTATGTTTTAGCTTTGTGGGCTTTGTTTGAGGGGTATAAAGAGGATCTTGTAGGAATTCTTGGCTAAACTTTTTGGAGGCAAGAAGGAGAGCAAAAACATGGATTGAAAACATGATTGTGGGAGCCGATTCGATGGGCATCACAGAGTTTTATTCTTCTTCTCTTTCAACTATGACTAAATTTTGCTTTACCGTGTCCTTCCTTTTTGCTATGAACTAAATTCCCTTCTAGGGCTATGATGTAGCCTAGCTAAGAAGATTTGTGATTTTCTATTTCTTTAATTCAAGAACTCCTTTATTAATTGTCTTCTTCTTCTTAATTCTTCATGTTTCTAATTGCTTGATCACCAATTAGTTGATTAGAAAATTACAATGAAACTAGGAGGTAATTTGTAATTAAAGATCATAGGGATTAAGAACATAGGTTACATGTAGGATAGAGATATACCTTCATGGCTTATGTAGCTATTTAAAAAAGAACCATAGAATTAAGTGAATTTCTAGGTTATTCGCAATTCACATAGGAATATCGTGAGTTCATAACTTAGAAATATTTTTGTTTAACCTTGGAAAAGACTAATAAATAATTTAGGGTTCTTGGCTAGCAATTATGAAGGTTGTTCTTGGTTAATGAATTAGGAATAGCAAATCGAATAGCTATGGCGAAATCAAAAGCTCTAGATATTTCTCTCTTGATTAATTCATCATTTTAACTGTCTTAACTTACTTTTAGCTTATTTAAAGTTCTTTCTTGAAAATTCTCCATGTTTATTAATTAGATAAAATTGAGCTTAACCCAATTTCAATAGTTGATAACATTAGTCCTCGTGGGAACGATAACTCACTCTCATTTTATTACTTGGAAACGATAACGTGCACTTGCATTAGGATTTCACACAACAAGTTTTTGGCGCCATTGCTGGGGACTAATTTGTTATTAATATCGATACTCAATAATCTCTATTTTAGTCTAATCGTTTATTTTTCAAAGATTTATTTAATTGTTGTAATTTCTAAGTCTTTCAAGAGTTTTCTTTTTGATGTATGAGAAATTCTGGAAGCAGCTCCCTAATCATATTTGATTCTGAGATAGAGAAGACCTGTCGAAAGAATAGAAAGGAGAGAAGAGAGTCTACCAGAATTTTGACAGACACAATGGTAGAAGAAAATCCTCCAATGGCACTTCATGACTATGTCTTGCCTTCAGTCACAAATACCACCTCTGGTATAAGGCGACCGATTATCCAAGCCAATTCTTTTGAGATCAAACCAGCAGTTGTTCACATGGTCCAGTCGACCCAATTCAATGGCTTATTGAATGAAGATCCACATGCTCACATTGTTGGGTTTTTGGAAATATGTCATACCTTCAAGCACAATAGGGCTATTGATGATGTCATTCGCCTCCGACTTTTTCCATTCTCACTACGAGATAAAGCCAAGTCTTGGCTACAGTCTTTGCCAATGGGGACCATAACCACTTGGGATATTTTGGCACAAAAATTCTTAGCCAAATTCTTCCCACATGCTAAGGCTGTCAAGATGTGAAATGATATTACTACATTTTATCAACAAGAGAATGAGTCACTTCAAGAGGCTTGGGAACGATACAAAGAATTGCTTCGTAGATGCCCCCACCATGGACTTCTTGACTAGTTGCAACTATAGACCTTCTACAATGGGTTGTTGAGTTCAACCAGGACACTAGTTGACGCTGCTGCTGGTGGGTCCTTAATGAGCAAGACATATGAGGATGCTAATGAACTATTACAGGAGATGGCTGCCAATGCCTATCAATGGCCTACTGAGAGGTCTACATCACGAAACGTACTTAGGGTTCATGAGGTAGATGCTTTCACAACCTTATATGCAAAAATTGATTCTCTTGCTAAGCAATTAACCATCAAGAATGTCAACATCATTCAGTCCCCTCCTCAAAATTGTGAGCATTGTGGTGGTCCTCATGCTAGCTTAAATTGCCAAGTTGGCAACCCATTCTCTCCATCTCAATTAGCAGAACCACACTTTGAGGGAAACCCAAGCAAGCAGATCAACCCTTACCCCAATACATACAATCAGAGGTGGAGAAATCACCTCAATTTTTCTTAGAGCAATAATCAGAATTCTGCTTAGGCATTAGTGCAAGATCAACCACCACCACCTAAGGTTTCTTTGGAAGATGCTCTTGCCCATTTAACAATAAACACCAGTCAGTTTATGGTAAGAACAGATGCCTCCATTCGAAACCTGGAAGTACAAGTGGGTCAATTATCCAGCATACTTAGCAACAGACAACATGGGTCTTTGCCGAGCGATATGAAGGTGAATCCTGAAGAACATGTCATGGCTATCACTCTTCGTAATGGCAAGACCTTAGATGAACCATCTGAAATTGCAAAGAAGGTGCCAATTAAGTTAGTTGATCCTAAGACAAAGCAAGGCAACCAAGTGGAACCACTTATGAAATATGTGAAGAAGACATCTAAGTTATTTCCAGACAATCCTCCACCATATGTTCCACCTCGTCCTTTTCCCCAGAGATTTCAAAAGAAGAAGTTGGATTCCCAGTTTTCTAAATTTCTAGAGGTGTTCAAGAAGCCGCACATCAACATACCATTTGCAGATGCTTTGGAGCAAATGTCTAGCTACGTGAAATTTATGAAGGAGATTCTCTCCAATAAAAAAAGCTAGAGGATTATGAGATTGTGACACTTACTAAGGAGTGCAGTGCAATCTTATAAAAGAAATTACGACCAAAATTAACAGATTCAGGGAGTCTCAATATTCCTTGTTCTATTGGCAATGTATCTTTCGGTAAGGCACTTTGTGATCTTGGTGCTAGTATTAACCTTATGCCTCTTTCTATTTTCAGGAAATTGGGTATAGGAGAAATAAAGCCAACTTCCATCCCTTTGAAATTGGTGGATAGATCAATCAAGTATCCAAGAGGAATCTTGCAGAATGTATTGGTGGAAGTAGACAAATTCATCTTCCTACCGGATTTCGTTGTGCTTGATATGGAGGAGGACTACGAAATCCCAATCATTCTTGGTCGTCCATTTTTAGCAACTGGGAAAGCTCTTATTGATGTGCAAAAGGGACAATTTACTTTGAGAGTGCAAGGTGATCAAGTTTCCTTCAAGGTTTTCAATGAAATAAAGCATCTGGATGAAGTGAGTGTTTGTTGTAAAATTAACACTACAATTGGAAGCACTAAATCACAAGACCCAATTGAAACTCGCACCATGGGGATGGCAAATAAGGAGAAGCCTCATAATTTAAAGGTCCAAGAGGATAAAATCCCCAAGAAGCCAATGGCTAGACTTGTACCTATAGCTGAGTCTCATAAGAAAAACAAGAAGAAGAAGCCATCATTCCAAAAGATTCTTTTGGAGCATCTCAGAAAATCTGCTTGTTTTGAAGATGGAAACAAAGTTTGGAGCTTAAAAGAGACTGACCAACAATTCAAAATTCAAAGAAATAGTGGAGTAAAGTTCCAGAAGTCCTCCACTGTTATTTTTGATCCCAATTAAGTCATTTCAGAGACAGTCTGGCTGAAGACTATAAATTTAGCACTAATTGGGAGGCAACCCAAGTGCTTTTAGCACATTCTTCTACTTTTATTTTCTCTTATGTTTTTAGTTGATTTTATTTTAAGTTGTTAATGTTGTTTTTTAAATGATTGTTTTCTTTGTTCTTGTAAGGTACCACTTCATATTTTAAGTGTAAAATTGCTTATTGGTGCTATTTCGAGTGTCCAACCATCTCATTGTGGCATTGAACAACTTAGATTTTCAGTTTGGACAAGAGGTGTCAGCGCCGCAGCGCTGTGAGGCAGAGAATCAAAGCCGTAGCCCCCAACATGTAATGCCGCAGCTCTTGGGCATGCAAAATTTTTCCTTTCACCATGAAGCTCAGTGTCGTAGCTCTCATGTCTCAGCGCCGCAGCGCCCGCGCCTCCACTAAGCAATATTTTTAAAATGCATGAACCGGTGCATTTTGGGCTTACTCCTGAACCTCCAGCTCTGCAGGAGGATGATGATGCCACATGACCCACCGCTACTTCAGGGAAGTCCCACATGACCCACTGCTACTTCAGGATTATGATGATGATGATGATTCCCATTGAGGACAATGTTTTTCCTAAGTTTGGGGTGTGGGATTTTATTTTATTTTTGCTTTTAGACATTAGGGTATTTATCTTTTAAAAAAAAAACAAAAAAAATTCTGAAAACCTTAGGCCTATGATAAAATCGAATTTCTCTTGATCACAACTCTAGAAAAATGATAGATTCTATATTTGTGTGTCTAAGAAACTCCATAGTTTATTGTTGTTTGACTGAACTTTACTTAATCACTGAGCACATAGCCTTGTTTGCTTGAAATACACATTGCTTAGAGATGATTATGTGAACTAAGCTCTTTCATGATCTCATGAACACTAGAACTTGTTTGATTGTCAATTGAGGCGAAATCCTAGGTTGAACAATGTTAGGGATATGATTTAGGTCATGTTTGTTCAGTTTGGCCTTTTTAGCTAACCTTTTGAATGATGATTAAATCTCTAGCATACCCTGTTGAGCTAACTTAGTCTTTTCCTTGTCACCTGCATTTACCTTATCCTTTGGATGAATCTCTTTCTGCACCTTTGACTTAGAGCATTTATTTAGTTAAAAAAGCATCTAGAGCTAGCAATTTTAGGAAGAATGAATGGAGGAAAGAAAAGGAATTGTCAATGCAATGTGCCACTAAAGTCAAAGAGTTACAATCATGCTGTAAATAAATAAAATGTGCAATGTCAAGAAAAGAAATCTCATAAAAGCACAAAGTTCAGGATGTAGTAACCCAAAATGAATAAAAGTTTTTGTTGGTGGATATCAAAGTAAAGATGAAAATAAGTTTGGGGGAGTTAGAAGTGAAAGAAGGAAAAGTAGTTGCTTGTGAGTCTTGCTCTAACTGAATAAGTGAACTAAACCATTCCATTATCTCTTATCTTACCTTTCACTCAGCCACACATTACAAACCAACCAAAAGTCCTACTGATCCTCTATGTTGTTTGGCCTATACATTAGTGGAGATTGACATGAAAAACAAGCATATGGGGTTCCAAAAGAATAAAATAGAGACTGATATTGTTGTATGTTTGCATAATCTGATTTAAGTGAAGACAGTAGGGTAAGCAATGACTATTTTCACACACACAAAATTTTAGTGCATCAAGATCAACTTTGGGTTGAAAATAAGCACATGCGTATCATCTTGAAAATTTTCTACGAAGTTGTGGTTAATTGAATTCTTTGAGACCTGTATGATGAGTAAGAAAAGTTTGCATTCGTTAGTTAGCACTACAAGTAGAAGTTATTTTCTTTGCTCAAGGACTAGTAAATGTTAAGTTTGGGGGTATTTGTTGAGTGGGTTTCATACCCACTCTTTATATATCTTTTACTTAATTATTTGGTTGTTTATTGAGACTAATTTTCATCTAAAGGGTTGGTTATGTTAAATTGTAGGTTTCATCGTTTAAAGTGAAAAAAATGAAGATTTGGGACAAAAAGCAAGGGCTGCAGCCCTTGAAATCAAGAGCCGCAACTCCTGGAACATCAGAATGCAAAAGTTGGACAGCAACTAAGCCCTATAGCCTTTGAAATATAGAGCCGCAACGCTCAAAACTCTATGCTAGACAAAGGATCAGCACCACAGTGCCAGAGATCCAGAGCTGCAGCGCCCGTATTCGAGAAAGAGTGATATCCTGGACAGAGGATCAACGCCGCAGCGCCCATAGATCAAAGTTGCAGCGCCAGCGCATAATTCCTGAGACAGCGCATAATTCCTGAGACATGTCACTTTATGTTTTAGTTTTGTAGTCCTTGTTTGAGGGGTATAAATAGGATCTTTTAAGGATTCTTGGCTGAACTTTTTGGAGGCAAGAAGGAGAGCAAAAACAATGATTAAAGACAAAATTTTAGGAGCCGATTCGATAGGCATCTGAGAGTTTTATTCTTCTGGTCTTTCAACTATGACTAAATTTTGCTTTACCATGTTCTTCCTTTTTTGCTATGAACTAAATTCCCTTCTAGGGCTATGATGTAGCCTAGCTAAGAAGATTTGTGATTTTCTATTTCTTTAATTCAAGAACTCTTTTATTTATTATCTTATTCTTCTTAATTCTTCTTAATTCTTCTTAATTCTTCATGCTTCTAATTGCTTGATCACCAATTAGTTTATTAGATAATTACAATGAGACTGGGAGGTAATTTATAATTAAAGATCATACGGATTAAGAACATAGGTTACATGTAGGATAGAAATATACCTTCATGTCTTATGTAACTATTTAAAAAGAACCATAGAATTAAGTAAATTTCTAGGTTATTCGTAATTCACATAGGAATATCGTGAGTTCATAACTTAGAAATATTTTTGTTTGACCCTGGGAAAGGCTAATAAATAATTTAGGGTTCTTGGCTAGCAATTAGGAGGGTTGTTCTTGGTTAATGAATTAGGAATAGCAAATCAGAATAGCTATGGTGAAATCAAAAGCCCTAGATATTTCTCTCTTGATTAATTCATCATTTTAACTATCTTAACTTACTTTTAGCTTATTTAAAGTTCTTTCTTAAAAATTCTCCATGTTTGTTGATTAGATAAAATTGAGATTAACCCAATTTCGGTGGTTGATAACATTAGTCCTCATGGGAACGATAACTCACTCTCATTTTATTACTAGGAAATGATAATGTGCACTTGCGTTAGGATTTCACACGACAACAAGATTGCTACAAAACGAACAGAAGTCAGCTTCAAACTCTTTCTCTTTGTCTTGCAAAATATTGTCATATTGATAACAAATTGTTTCAAAGTTGTATGGTGATTCAAGTATCCGTCAGAAAAAAGTATGCAAGGTTGAACTATGTCTGAAGTAGACATTCTAGCCCAAAAATCACCTCTTACAAAGGTAGGAACCCAACGATGTCGCTCAAGGAACAACTCTTTCAACCATACTAAATTCCCCCATAATCTTCTTCCAACTACTCTCAAATTCATTTGTGGTGAGCGAATCATATACAACATTTCGTAAATGATAACTGTTGGTATTTCATTAAAAATAAATATATTATATCCCAATGGTTATATATGTTACAACTCCTCTTCTCTCTATTTTTATTGTGTTTAAAAGCTTTTGTTATTAGCCTTAAAGCTATTCAGTTTTTGCAATGTAACTGCATTATAAAATGCTTTGAAGTACTTTAATTTGGTGAATGGTTTTGGCTTTTATTTGGCTCTTTTCTTTGGGCTTTATTTCTTTGTTTTAAAAGCTTATAATATTTATTTAATTGTGGCTAACAGCTAGAATTTGAAAAGGCGGTTCACTACACTATATATATGTGTATGTGCTTCTACAATTGGAATGAGTATGAGATACATTTGTAAGTGCAACCTAATTGTAGTATGTGCATATTATTTGCTTATATTGTGTGAGTAAACACTTGGGTGGAGAAGAGTGTTGGACAGAGTCCTTTCCTCCTATTTGTGCAGAATATTGAAGGATAAACGATGTGGCTACTGGGCTATTGTATCCTGGAGGCAACGCGTCTAGAACTCGTTGCACCTGGTGGATATACTAAAAATCACCTGCAAGAGGCGTGAATTGTCTTAAAGAAAGCGAGATACCCGTGCCTCATCTTGGTGCCACATCTATAATTTTCTCTAACCTATTGTTATTATCGGTATTTTATTTTCTATTTTGTAGGCTTGGGAACAACAATTTTAAAACAATTTCAAATCTAGACTTATTTCCCATGGATCCTACAATCAAACCAAATGGAGGTGTTGGTGATTTCAACAAGCAAAAGGAAACAAGCTTGGAGAGTTTGATCACTCGCATAAGGAAGCTCGAAGTCAAGACATGCTCATGACTCAAAATGGTAATGGTAGTTCCACAACTACCACCAAGGTACATACTCTTGGAACTAGTGACTCTTTGCCTAAAGGTCAGATTCAATATGTTATTTTGAAGCCATATAAGAAGGGATGAAAAAATCATACAAGAAAAGCCCATATAATAATAAGGGCAACTTCACCCAAAAGAGAAATGAACCACCCTTTAGACCTTCTTCATGTTTTGTTTGTGGCAAGCAAGGGCATTTTGCAAAAAATTGTAGATATCGGAAACGTGGGCCTAATCCTCAAGCCAACGTTACCGAAGAGCCACTTGTAGCTATGATTAATGAAATTAACATGCTTGAAGGGTCTAAAGGTTGGTGGGCCGATTCTGGTGCTACTAGGCACATTTGTTTTGAAAAGGATTGGTTCAAGGTGTACAAACCTTATGAGAATCCCAAGGAAATAATGTTTGGTGATGCTCATACTACCAAAATTTTGGGTGCAGGTGATGTGGAATTGAGCTTTACTTCTGGGCGTGTTCTCACTCTCAAGAATGTGCTCTAGACCCCCCAAATGAAGAAGAATCTTATGTCTTCATACCTCCTTAATAAGGTTAGCTTCAAACAAACTATTGAATCTGATCAATATGTAATAACTAAGAATGGAATGTTTGTGGGAAAAGGGTATGCTAGTGATGGTATGTTCAAATTGAATATTGACATGAATAATATATCTTCAAGTTCTGTTTATATGTTTTCTTCTTTAAATTTTTGGCATGAGCGTTTATGTCATATAAATAGCAAATATGTGCAAAGGATGAGTAACTTAGGATTAATTCCTAAATTGAGCAAAGATTTTGAAAAATGTGATTTTTGTAGTATGTCAAAAATCACAAGAGGATCTCACAAGAGTGTAACAAGAGATTCTGAATTTTTGGATTTAATTCATACTGATATTTGTGAATTTGATGGTGTTTTGACTTGTGGAGGGAAAAGGTATTTTATCACTTTTATAGAAGATTTTTCAAAATATACTTATGTATATTTGATGGCACATAAAAATGAAGCTTTTGAGAAATTAAAAATTTTTCTAAATGAAGTTGAAAATCAATTTGGAAAGAAAATAAAGTGTTTTCGAAGTGATAGAGGAAGAGAATATGAATCAAATGAATCGAATAATTTTATTCAAAGTTTAGGAATTATTCATGAAGTTACTCCTCCTTATTCACCTGCCTCTAATGGAGTTGCTGAACTTAAAAATAGAACTCTTATTAATCTTACAAATTATATGCTTTTACATTCAGGTGCTCCATATAGTTTTTGGGGTGAAGCTATTTTGACTGTCTGTTATGTCCTTAACCGTGTTCCTCACAAAAAGCTTTTAAAAACTCATTTTGAGTTATGGAAAGGGCATAAGCCTAGTTTGAGTTATTTTAAAGTTTGGGGCTGTTTAGCCTATGTGAGGATTGTAGATCCAAAAAGATCTAAGTTGGGTGTTCAAGCTTCTACTTGTGCTTTTGTTGGTTATATTGTGAATAGTATAACATATAGATTTTTTGATCTTGAACACAATGTGATTATAGAATCAAGTGATGCTATTTTTCATGAACATAAATTTCCTTTTAATTTTAAAAATAGTGGGGGTCAAGGTCTTTTAAATGAAAACGAACCTCACTCTTCTACTCCTTCTACTTCTTTACAAGTTGAAAGAAATTTTGAAATAGATCCTAGAAGAAGTAAAAGAACTAGAGTGGAAAAATATTTTGGTCCTGATTATATAATATATAATGTTGAGGATACTCCAAGTTCTTTGCAAGAAGCTTTAGCATCACTTGATTCTATTTTCTGGAAAGAAGCAATAAATGATGAAATGGAATCTCTTGTGTCTAATAGAACATGGAAATTAGTTGATTTACCTCCTGGTTGTGTAGCTATTGGTTGAAAATGGGTTTTAAGAAAAAAGTTGAAACATGATGGTACTATAGAAAAATACAAAGCCAGGTTGGTGGCTAAGGGTTTTAATCAAAAAGAAGATTTAGATTTCTCTGATACTTTTTCTCCTGTTGCTAGGATTACATCCATAAGATTATTGATTGCTATTATTGCTATTCATAAAATGTATATTCATCAAATGGATGTAAAGACAACTTTTTTGAATGGAGATTTAGATGAAGAAATATATATGTAACAACCTGAAGGTTTTGTTGTAGAAGGCCAAGAGAATAAGGTATGCAGATTAGTTAAGTCTTTGTATGGACTTAAACAAGCTCCTAAGCAATGGTATGAGAAATTTGATTTGTGTATGCTTGAAAATGGTTTTAAATCTAGTGAATGTGATAAATGTTTGTATTTCAAATGTGTTGATAATTCTCATGTTATTATAAGCTTGTATGTGGATGATTTGTTAATTTTTGGTACAAGCTTATCTATTATAAAAGGTACTAAAAATTTGCTTCATAATAATTTTAGCATGAAAGATCTTGGTGAAGCAAATGTTATTCTTGGCATGAGAATCACTAGAATGCATGATGAAATTTTTCTTGATCAATCTCATTATGTAGAGAAAGTTTTGAACAAATTTGGTTATAATAATGCTAAGCATGTCCTAACTTCTTTATCTGTTAATGTTAGTTTATATCCTACTACGGATGATAGATTTATTGTGAAACAAGAGGAATATGCTAGCATTGTTGGGAGTCTTCGTTATTTAACTGATTGTACAAGGCCTGATATTGCATTTGTAGTTGGACTACTTGGTAGATTTACTAATAAACCAAGTATAGAACATTGGCATGAAATTGACCATGTTATGAGATATCTATGTGGTACTAAAAATTATGGTTTATTTTATAAAAGATATCCAGCTGTGGTTGAAGCTTATGCTGATGCTGATTACAATACATCAGGTGACTCTCTTTGTACTTCTGGTTATATATTTACTTTGGGTGGTTGTGCAATTTGTTGGAAATCTAAGAAACAACAAATAATTGCAAACTCAACCATGGAAGCTGAGCTTATTGCTCTAGCTGTAGCTAGTGGTGAGGCTAGCTGGTTGAGAAATTTATTATATGAAATTCCTGTTTGGGAAAAACCAATACCACCTATATTGATACATTGTGATAGTACTACTGCTATTGGTAGAGTACAAAATCGTTACTATAATGGTAAATCCAAACCTATAAGGAGGAAACATAATATTGTGAGATCTTACATAAATAATGGTACCATACATGTGAGTTATGTAAGATCAGAGAATAATCTTGCGGATCCATTAACAAAATCACTAAATAGAGAAAAGGTTTGGAATACATCAAGATGGATGGGGTTGAAGCCCAAAGAAAATCATACTACTTATGAGGATACAGTAGAGTACAAAATCGTTACTATAATGGTAAATCCAAACCTATAAGAAGGAAACATAATATTGTGAGATCTTACATAAATAATGGTACCATACATGTGAGTTATGTAAGATCAAATCTTGCGGATCCGTTAACAAAATCTCTAAATAGAGGAAAGGTTTGGAATACATCAAGAGGGATGAGGTTTGGAAGCCCAAAGAAAATCATACTACTTATGAGGATACCATACCTAGTGATTAGAGATCCTAAGAACTAGGTTCAAAGGGAAAAACGAATCATAGAGTAAGTCATGAGTGTGGGATACACCATATATTTAAGAGAATACTCTTCTCATAAACCATCCCTAAGGTGTAAGTGTATATATCTTGCTAAATGATGGAGGATGAGTTTTCTAAAACTCTTAATGAATTATGTAGCTCTTAAGAGTAGGGTGTCACAAAATGGCAAGAGCACCCTTGACAGAATCACCTATATGAGTATTGTGAAGTGGGGCCGCTTCTATGAGAATAAGGGCTTAATTCTTGAATAATACTCATGAAACCAGGATAACGCACAAAGGCCGGTTTAATGTGCGGGCTTAGGGCTCTATATTGTGCTTGGATTATTATTTGTAAGATATATATCTTGTCTCCCTTAAGCAGTCATAGTTCAAGGCAATAGACCATTATTGGCTCTGGAACAAGTATATATATTTTTACTAAGTAGAGGTTCAAGGCAATGCTACCTCTATTATGAATAATACTCTATCTCTACCCAAATGTCTATGTGTTTGTGTTTGTGTTTATTTTTATAAAATAAGTGGGGGATTTTTGGTATTTCATTAAAAATAAAATATATTATATTATATGATTAATGCTCCAATGGTTATATATATTACATCTTCTCTTCTCTCTATTTTTATTGTGTTTAAAAGCTTTTGTTATTAGCTTTAAAGCTATTCAGTTTTTGGCAATGTAATTGCATTATAAAATGCTTTGAAGTACTTTAAATTGGCTGAATGGTTTTGGCTTTTATTTGGCTATTTTCTTTGTGCTTTATTTCTTTGTTTTAAAAGCTTATAATATTTATTTAATTGTGGCTAACAACTAGAATTTGAAAAGGTGGTTCACTACACTATATATATGTGTATGTGCTTCTTCAATTGGTATGAGATACATTTGTAAGTGCAACCTAATTGTAGTGTGTTCATATTATCTGCTTAAATTGTGTGAGTAAACACTTGGGTAGAGAAGAGTGTTGGAGAGAGTCCTTTCCTCCTATTTGTGTAGAATATTGGAGGATAAACGGTGTGGCTACCGGGCTATTGTATCCTGGAGGCAACGCGTCTAGAACTCGCTGCACCTGGTGGATATACTAAAAATCACTTGCGAGAGGCGTGAATTGTCTTAAAGAAAACGAGATACCTGTGTCTCATCCTGGTGCCACATCTCTAATTTTCTCTAACCTATTGTTATTATTTGTATTTTATTTTATATTTTGTAGGCTTGGGAACAACAAATTGCAATCAAGAGGATTCAAACTGGGGAAAAAAATTGAGAAAACCAATCTTATAATTGAGAACAGGCTCTACTGACCTAGAGCTTTTCCTCTTTCTTATGTGTGTTAGTTTCCTTGCTTTCTCATGTGTTTAGGATTTTCATACTTATTCAACTTATCCTTTGGTGATCTTGCCTCGTTGTTACACTACAAGTTTTAAGCAAGTCACAAGTAGAGATCAGATGATAGCAAAAACAATAGAAAGTTTTCAGCGGCTGACTACTTATATAAACAAATCATATAGCTTATTCTATATTACATTACTCGTGAATATTTTAAATTTTTTATTTTTATTTTCTCTAAATTTTTACAAATATCTCCCACAAACCTCAAGGGTTTGGCTTAATGGTAAAGATGCAATAAGTTCATCCAAGCTAACCAATATTTAAATCCTAGAATGGGCTAGTACCCAGAGAAAATTTTCTTCTCAATGCACTATGCTTAGTAGAATAGATCACAAGGACTTATAAAAATTTATTCTCTAAGTTAGGGATTGAAAGACATCATCTCCTGTGCTAGTCCGCGTATCGACGTGGGACCAGTGTTAGTTAACTTTGAAAGCAAACAACTATTCTTTCTTTATTTTTTGAGTAAAACCCTTTTTTGATTCTTCAAAAAATTTTAAATTATCACTTTAATTCTTAATTTTTTTGTGTCACTTTAGTCTTTCAATTTATTTGTCTATCAATTTGGTCCTTTGTCTAAGTCTGTTATTAAGGTTTAATGGAAAATTTCACGTGATACATTAAATGCTGATGTGGTCGTTAAATGGTGACGTGACATGTATGGTATACCTAGACTGGCTTAATTGGCTCAAAATTGCATCGTTTTAACCCCAAAAAAAAAGCCTTGCTTGATCTAGAGGGAAAAAGAAAAAGAAACACGAGCTTCCTTTCACCTGGAACCAGAGAAAATGAGCTGACTCCTCCATCAACCATCTATCATTCTTTGTTCTTCTTTACGAACCCAACTCCTCCTCAATCTCCCTCTCCCCTCGTCCACCTGAGACTACAAGTACAACCTCATTAGCCCACAAAAATTGCTCCTTTCCTCACTTACTTTCCATTCCCAATTGCTCAATGTCTCTAATACTTGATGCTCTCGCTTCCATCAACCAGAGGAAAAACACCAGCAACGACGCCTTTTTTTTTTTCGGTGGCCTAGGTGGGCAAAAGGTGAATTTGCTCTCTGTTCCCAGTCCCAGTGATGTAATAGTTGGTTTGCACAGTGTTTCCCCAGAAACTCAAAATCGATTTCGTCCTGGGATTTGTCCCCTTCAAGGTAGAAGTTGAAATCGAGGCCACTGGTGTTGCCTTTTGGGCATTGGATCTCGGAGCTAAAGGTTCTGTAACCGAAGCGGGTAGTGGTGAGCCGCCGCGGTGGTCGTAGGTGAGGGTTATGGAATTGGATTCTTGGCTATGCAAATAGGCTTGTTGACGTGGATCAGGTTGCAGGAGATTTCATGGATCGGGCAGAGCAAAATAAGGGCCAGAAGAAAAGAGGCCCTAATTGACGTGTTTTAGTAATAAGGGCATAACTTTCAGCTCAGGTGGAATTATGGGACCCATGACCCGCCGTTTTGAAGCTCATTCAGAGGCCCACGTCATGGTCACTGAGTCTATGCTGGTTGAGGCCGTTTTCGGGCCAAAAATCACTCAGAAACATCTATTTTAGGCTATTTTGTAGTTTGCCGATTTATTTTGTAAAGTTTTAGGGTTTCCTTTTAGTATTTAAGCTTTATGTTTCATTGTGGTCATATTCAGAATATAATTCAGTTTCTTTTGAGATTATACAGTTTGTTCTTGAGGTTCCTTTAATTATGTTTGAGGTTCCTTTCTCACTACAAGAAAAATGACATTTTCCAATAGAACAAAATACCGTTAGAATTTTAAAAATTCCAATAGTTAAATTTTTTTTAGAAATTCTAACGGTAATTCCAATGGAATTTCATTACCGTAGGAATTTTCCGTAAAAATTATCGTTGGAATTTATTAAAAATGGGCTGGAAATTTTTAAAAAAAATTCCAATAGTATACTCTGTTGGAATTTTTTTATTCCAAAACACACCATTTAAGTGAAAGGAAAACTTTTTTCAAATTTTTTTTTAACATTTTCCAACGGTAATTTCCGTTGGAAATACCATTGGAATCCTCTAAAATATCTTCAATTCCCCGAGTTTCATTCTCCATTTCACTCTTTTCTCTTCACTCACCCTACCCCTCCCCCTCCCCCTCCCCTAACTCATTCCCTCCCCTTGCACCCTCATAAGATAAACTTGCCTTGTCTTCTTTCAGTGTTTCTATTTGTTTTCTAATTTCTCCAATTTGAGATATAATCTCATGGCTTGGTTTTATTCTTTTGACAAAGCCACCGATTCGAAATAGCAAAGAGACAAAGCCACGCCGCCCTTGATAGTGGTTTGCCACCTGAAGCAGGTACTCGTTGATGACATCTTTTATGCGGTGAGCTTCTTCCCTTACTTGTTTGACCCAGTTCTTCTCCAGCTTGATTTTCCATCAACTCTTTCTATTTAATAAGCTACCATCAAATGCGATACTGGTTCATTCACGATGGCCCTATTTTTCTTCTTCAATGAATGCTTTATAGCTTACTTTATTTGTGAATGTTTGATTTATAGTTACATCAGAGTTTGATTTCCACTGCGTATTTGAAATCAAAGAAAAGGGTTATTGGTAATTTACAGGTCTGAGTATTTTATGTTTGTTTACTGTTCTATTTTCGTCTAAATTTTATTGAAGAGGAGCTCGATTTATTGGTTTCTTTCAAATGTTACTTGAGTAATCTAGGACCGTTAAGTCTCGTCTCCGCATTTTTGAAGATACACTGTTCGTTACTCTTGTTCTTCATTGCTCTTGTCCTCATTCTTGTAGTTTCTTCAAATGACTCTAATTTGTAGTAGCTACTTGTGATGATTTCTATGCCTTTACTAAGTTTTTCAAGTTATATCCCATTACCATTTTATGAATATTCTTTTTGAATTTCAGGAATCCCAACATACAGAGCTATATTATATTTGATGATAGCTTTTGCTGTTATACCAATAGTTTCCTTTAAGTGTGTACCTTGTGTATCTAAAATTATACAAGTTTTAGCTTCTTTATGCATGTGCAATTGTTCACATGTTCTATTTTTTGACTGAAAATACATGCATTCTAGTGATGTATTTGATGTAGTTTCTTTTAGTTTGACCATTCAGTGTAGCACTTATAAGTTGTTACTTCTATTATTAGTGTTAGCATAGATAGAAAGAGATTACATTTCAGAANACCTTTTAAGTGGTTCAATGGACCATAAGATTTGCTTGTGGGATGTATCAGCTGCAGCCCAAGAGAAAGTACTCGATGCAATTCATATTTATGAGGTAATGCTGACACTGAATGTTAGTTGTTTAATGCGCAATGGTGGTGATTTTGCCATACTATTTGACACTGTGATAATGGAATTGGACTTATGAATGTCACTTCAGGCTCATGAAAGCTTGGTTAATGACGTATCATGGCATTTGAAGAATGAGAGTTTGTTTGGGTCGGTTGGAGATAACTGTCAATTGATAATTTGGGACTTGCGGACAAACCAAGCCCAACAATCTGTCAAAGCTCACGAGAGGGAGGTAATGCAATTAATTCAGTAAGCTTATGGAGTCTGTTATTTATCAAGCATGTGAAATAGATTTATAGTGTAAGCGTTATTCTGTTCTGAAATGGTAAACAATCAGCATACTGGGTCTGAGCATTTGTATTCCCGCATGCATTTAGACCTGGTGTTGCTGGATCTCATCTGCTGTATTACTTTTGTATTTTACCATAGATGCAAATATCTTGAAATTGTTGATTGTCTTGTGCTTTAAAATTATTAAATCCATTGCCTTGAGTAGCTTTAGCTAGGAAGGAAGGATAAGTGAGAGGCTTGAGAATGTAGGAGGTTTGTTGATTTCTAATCTTTTGCTCTAAGAGGAGGGTTGGTTGAAAATACTTAAAATGTATTAGTTCTTGTCATTTGTCAATGAATCTGGATTGTTTGATATTTGTTACTAACGTGGTTGTCAAAACTTGTTATAAAAGCTAAAGGGTTATATCAATTTGCAAAAGGAAAAGATGCTTATATTAGTGGAAATTCTTGCTACTTTTATGAGCTCTTGGTGGTCAGTTTTCAGAGAATAGAGGCTGAACTTGAAGGTTACTCAAGGTAAAAGGTCAAGGGCCTTGTGACTACTTGCACCTTTGGGGATTGCTGCTATACATATCAAGAGTTAAAATTTTTATAGACTCTTTTCCTTCTTCATAGTGATTCTTAGCTAGTGAGAAAATTTAAAACTAGTTAAAAACTACATAATCATATGAACAGCTGTTTTTATGTAAATCCAATAAAGATATGAACTCTGTCTCTGGACCATGAGAGTGCATTCCGTTTTTTACATACATATCATGATTTTAATTACTTCATATCTCTTTGTAAAACATTCATTTACTCTCTTTTGTCCTTATATCTCTTCCTATATCTGCGAATGTATGTGTCCATATATGTATTTAGGCGTCCTTAGAGACATCTTATCAGGATATAATTTGTTAAAGATTTAGAGCTTCAATCATTAATTGAAATCTTTACTCATTTTTTTGTTTTCTTTCTCTCTAGAAGTTACTGGGTCTTTGATGCTTGTTTTCTTGATCTCTTTCTTAGTGAACAGCAAACAGTAATATTAATGTCTGAACAAAATTTGACTCTGTAATTCATTTCGGGCAAAAAGGTTTGAAATTCATTCATGATGCCAATAGGTTTTGGATTGTCTAGTGATTTATTAGTTTATCCAGCCACGGAGGAACTAAAACTCTTGATATGCTGCTTGGTTCCAANTTCCGTTCGAAATACCCTTGAAATCCACTAAAATATCTCCACTTCATTTAACCAAATTGCCTTCTCCATTTCACTCTTCTCTCTTCCCTCCCCCTTCATCAGATAAACTTGCTTTATCTTCTTTCAGTGTTTCTATTTGTTTTCTAATTTCTCCAATTTGAGATATAATCTCATGGCTTGGTTTTATTCTTTTGACAAAGCCACCGATTCGAAATAGCAAAGAGACAAAGCCACGCCGCCCTAGACGGTGATTCGCCACCTGAAGCAGGTACTCGTCGATGACATCTTCTATGCGGTGAGCTTCTTCCCTTACTTGTTTGACCCAGTTCTTTTCCCCGTCAGGACATCGGAATCCATCATTGACGCCAACACTGAGATTCCAGCAATTCCGAAGGTTCGAATTTAGTTATTACAGATTTCATTAATAGGCACCAAATGCTTGATGAAATTCGTCAATTAGCTTTTTAATTAGTTCGAATTTCTGTTTGCTGTTTTTTTGTAGATAGAGATTACGCAAAAGATATAGGTTGATGGGGAGGTCAATCACGCGCGCTGTATGCCGCAAAACTCGCGGATTATTGGCGCTAAGACTACTAGTTTTGAGGTTTTTGTGTTTGATTGTGCCAAACAACTAGAGAAGCAGCAAGGACTTGGTTATGATCCTGATTTGAGGTTGAGGGGTCATGATAAAGAAGGGTATGGTTTGTCTTGGAGCCCCTTTAAGGAGGGCCACCTTTTAAGTGGTTCAATGGACCATAAGATTTGCTTGTGGGATGTATCAGCTGCAGCCCAAGAGAAAGTACTCGATGCAATTCATATTTATGAGGTAATGCTGACACTGAATGTTAGTTGTTTAATGCGCAATGGTGGTGATTTTGCCATACTATTTGACACTGTGATAATGGAATTGGACTTGTGAATGTCACTTCAGGCTCATGAAAGCTTGGTTAATGACGTATCATGGCATTTGAAGAATGAGAGTTTGTTTGGGTCGGTTGGAGATAACTGTCAATTGATAATTTGGGACTTGCGGACAAACCAAGCCCAACAATCTGTCAAAGCTCATGAGAGGGAGGTAATGCAATTAATTCAGTAAGCTTATAGAGTCTGTTATTTATCAAGCATGTGAAATAGATTTATAGTGTAAGCGTTATTCTGTTCTGAAATGGTAAATAATCAGCATACTGGGTCTGAGCATTTGTATTCCCGCATGCATTTAGACCTGGTGTTGCTGGATCTCATCTGCTGTATTACTTTTGTATTTTAACATAGATGCAAATATCTTGAAATTGTTGATTGTCTTGTGCTTTAAAATTATTAAATCCATTGCCTTGAGTAGCTTTAGCTAGGAAGGAAGGATAAGTGAGAGGCTTGAGAATGTAGGAGGTTTGTTGATTTCTAATTTTTTGCTCTAAGAGGAGGGTTGGTTGAAAATACTTAAAATGTATTAGTTCTTGTCATTTGTCAATGAATCTGGATTGTTTGATATTTGTTACTAACGTGGTTGTCAAAACTTGTTATAAAAGCTAAAGGGTTATATCAATTTGCAAAAGGAAAAGATGCTTATATTAGTGGAAATTCTTGCTACTTTTATGAGCTCTTGGTGGTCAGTTTTCAGAGAATAGAGGCTGAACTTGAAGGTTACTCAAGGTAAAAGGTCAAGGGCCTTGTGACTACTTGCACCTTTGGGGATTGCTGCTATATATATCAAGAGTTAAAGTTTTTATAGACTCTTTTCCTTCTTCATAGTGATTCTTAGCTAGTGAGACAATTTAAAACTAGTTAAAAACTACATAATCATATGAACAGCTGTTTTTATGTAAATCCAATAAAGATATGAACTCTGTCTCTGGACCATGAGAGTGCATTCCATTTTTTACATACATATCGTGATTTTAATTACTTCATATCTCTTTGTAAAACATTCATTTACTCTCTTTTGTCCTGATATCTCTTCCTATATCTGCGAATGTATGTGTCCATATATGTATTTAGGCGTCCTTAGAGACATCTTATCAGGATATGATTTGTTAAAGATTTAGAGCTTCAATCATTAATTGAAATCTTTACTCATTTTTTTGTTTTCTTTCTCTCTAGAAGTTACTGGGTCTTTGATGCTTGTTTTCTTGATCTCTTTCTTAGTGAACAGCGAACAGTAATATTAATGTCTGAACAAAATTTGACTCTGTAATTCATTTCGGGCAAAAAGGTTTGAAATTCATTCATGATGCCAATAGGTTTTGGATTGTCTAGTGATTTATTAGTTTATCCAGCCACGGAGGAACTAAAACTCTTGATATGCTGCTTGGTTCCAATTGAAGCATTATTAAAGAAATCGAAGTGGGTCATGACTTTTCTGGCCAACTCCCCTTTAAGGCAAAAGTGCTCGTCTATTTCTCATTATTTCTGCACTTTTGCTTCAACACTGTTTTCCTGGCATGGGGTGAAGATATTCGTAACCTCAAAGTTGAATCTGACTTTGTGGTTGTTGTGAATCTTGTGAACTTGGCAGAGGTTGAGTTTTACCCTTTGTATCCTAGTTAATTTTCATGTTAAATGCATATAGCCTTAGGTGTTGTAACATATTTTAATTGTGTAATGCTGATAATCTTGATGGAAACTTGGTTTTTGTGAAACAAGTGTTGCAGTTTCGCTTATGTTGTTCACTTTCGAGGTAATCTTTTCTCTTTCCCCTACTCGTTGTTAATTCCTGGGATTCTAATTGTTTTAAAAGTATCAACTTGTTTAGAGTTCAGGTGGTTGTCCACTTCTGAAATTGAAATCTGTGTCTGCTGCTGATGTCTCAATTTCCCAATTTTCTGCTGACCAACCAGCACAACGAGATAACTGTACAAAGCACAAATGCCCACTGGTGAAACAGTTGCTGTTAAAGTTCTTGGTACTAATTCAAAAAAGGGGAGAAGGAGTTTTTAATTGAGGTAATAATTGCTGATATGCTTAGAATTTTTATGATGTGTCTTTGGAAGCTTGCTGAAGTATCAAATAAGGAGGAAAGACCTTCTTGGCATGGTAGTGCTGATTAAGTGTATGAATAAGTTTGAAATATGAATCCTCTGTAACATGAATAAAAAATGAAAATGTATCCTTCATATTGAAATTAAACAAACATTGTTCCTATATCGATCTGTATGTGTGTGTATAATGCTTTCTGCATTTTCTTTCCTTTCAAACTTTCTTTTCCCTGCGCCTATATTTTAAAGAGGGATTTAATAATCAGATTAATTTGGATTATCATACCACAAAAATTCTCTCTCGAACTTTACTTTTGTGTTAACAGGTCCTATTACTTGGAAGATTACACCATAGAAACCTTGTGGATTTGGTGGGATATACTGCAGAAAGAGGACAACATATGCTTCTTTACCTATATATGAGCAATGGCAATCTTGCTTCTCATTTATATGGTTAGAAAGAAAGAAACTCTCTTTACAATGTCATGTAATTATTAGTAGGAAAAATTGATTTGGAAATGAATAAGTTTGAAATATGAATCCTCTGTAACATGAATAAAAAATTATTCTTTTTGATGCAAAATGTATCCTTCATATTGAAATTAAACAAACATTGTTCCTATATCGTATCTGTATGTGTGTGTATAATGCTTTCTGCATTTTCTTTCCTTTCAAACTTTCTTTTCCCTGCGCCTATATTTTAAAGAGGGATTTAATAATCAGATTAATTTGGATTATCATACCACAAAAATTCTCTCTCGAACTTTACTTTTGTGTTAACAGGTCCTATTACTTGGAAGATTACACCATAGAAACCTTGTGGATTTGGTGGGATATACTGCAGAGGACAACATATGCTTCTTTACCTATATATGAGCAATGGCAATCTTGCTTCTCATTTATATGGTTAGAAAGAAAGAAACTCTTTACAATGTCATGTAATTATTAGTAGGAAAAATTGATTTGGATATTGCTTGAATAGATATTCTCTAGTGTCCAATGGCTTCATTGTCTGTTTCACCAAAAACAAGTTAACCTAAAGATATGTCTGAATTTAGGAAAGCATGTGCATTTCTTTTGTGGATTCTTACTTGAAAAAAAAAACACTTAATTATCCTCAAACTGGAATAGATATTTACCCACTTGAAGCATAGTCCACGCCAGGCCTTGTGGTCTCTTCCTGCTGCTTGTTGTGATGTACTTCATATTATAAAATCGTAATAGGCCTTTCATTAATAATGTTTTTCTTGATTAAAAAAATTTAAAGCCATTATAATTTGTAATAAAACTGGTTATATATTGTTCTTCTTTTGATCATCTTCAAGCTACTGCCATTACTATTCTCCTGCTCAGAAACACGAAATGTGGTTGTGCTTAAAGAGCCAAAAAGAATTTTTATCTGACATCTTGTTCTCCATTTTACTTATTTGTGTGTTTGATGATTTAGGTGAGAATCATGAGCCATTGAGCTTGAAAGTGAGATTTTGGATAGCACTAGATGTAGCAAGGGCACTAGAATATCTACATCACGGGGTATATAATTTACTTATATCTTATCGGCCAAGTTAGTACAAATCATTTGTGGAGAGCTTGTAATAGGTTTATTTTTGCCTTCTTATTGGAGAAACTCTTTATTTCAGGCTGCTCCACCTGTTGTGCACCGTGACATCAAATCTTCCAATATACTGTTGGACCAGTTTATGAGAGCCAGGGTATGCTACCTTCTTTGCTCTTTGTTCACAGGAAGATAGAGGGATGTGGGTGACTCTTATAAACATTCAATAGAAGATTTTTAATGCTGAGAAACTTCAGGCTTTTCTTCTTTTACCATTTGCGGTTTCTTTATATGTTGCCTTCCACTCACTCTCCTTATGTATTTATTTCTTGTAAGTGAAAGAAGTGGCTGTAAATAGAAAATTTTAGTATGTTGGGTAAGCAAGAAAGTGATTTTGCATTGTTGATTATATTTGACAACACTTCAAGACTCTCCCTCTTTTGTTCTGTAAATATAAAATTTTAGTATGTTGGGTCCATGTCACTGAAAAAGCAAGAAAGTGATTTTGCATTGTTGATTATATGTGAAATCTGTGTCTGCTGCTGATGTCTCAATTTCTCAATTTTTTGCTGACCAACCAGCACAACAACATAAATTTATTAAAAAAAAAAAAAAACTTGGAAATTCCGACGAAAATTTTGTTCCGTTGAAATTTCAGAAAATAAAAAAAAATTTAGATTTTTTAAAAAAAAATAAAAAAAATATTCTGAAAAAATATATTAAAAAAATATTTTTTAAAATTTCAACTGTAAAATTCTGTTAGAATTATTTTTTTGTTAAAATTTCTGTTGGACTTTGCAATTCTAACGATTATTTTTCAAGGACCCAAATTTCATTGGAATTTGAAATTTTAACTAAAAAATTCCTTTAGAATTCAGGAAATTTATTGTAGTGAAGTGCCAAACAAATTACATAATTATAATCTAAAAACAGGGGCTACTTGCCCAACAACACACCATGCCTAGGGGTGATAACTATTAATACCAGAAAATAAAAATATAACCCAGATCCAAAGCACGCCAGCATTCATCCCATTCTTGCAGAGTTTTAGTCACTGTTTAAACAGGGTTCGATAACCCATGAGAGGTTTTTATATGTTTTGGGTGTTTCGGTGCTTATAGGATTTCCAAACTTGATTTTACCTTTCATAATTATAGGTTTGTTTCTTAATTTCAACAAATCAAATGGTGATTTCGCAACTAGCTACAGCTGCAGGTCGTCGTTTACTTTGGGTCAAAAATTGCAATCCACATGTCTTGTTTGTATTGATTTCACATTAAAGGTATTGATAGCCGGGGCCATACTCCAGGTATCGTAAAATCTGCCTTAAAATAGAGGCTAATATGCTTGTAGCATGCTAAAATTATGCTTAAGACACACACAAACATGCCGGTAAATATAGTAACGAAGAGTAAATGCTCATCAATATATTAAAATTCAGAATAGCAATCAAGTGTAAAAATGAAAACCATAGGAAAATAATGAATTATTATCACCTAGACAAAATTGAGATGCGCAGGACAAATTAAAATCTTGAATCTTCTAACGTTACATTTACAGCCACCTATTGTAAAGCATAAGACTTTTTGAGATAGAAATCCTAATTAAAGCTTCTGACATTAGTTTTCTACAACTCTTTTTTATTCAAACATAATTACGAAGAAAAACAATTTATTCTTAGCTATCTTACAACAATGCCCCAAAAAACATTATTCACTTGCAAGTCCTGCATAAAGTCCCAAATCAATTTTGACAAAAATCCATATAATATTTCAAGTTTATTAGTCAAATTTATTCTAAAATATTAACGGAATTCATTCTTTTCATTTGCTTATAAGCAATAACCTATGTATTCACTTCGAGTAGAGAATGAAGTGCAAAATATTTTCTCAGCCAAGAAAAAAAGTGTGAAAGATTTTAACAAGAACCTTTCAATTTGAGAAATTTCAAAAGCAATTAATTAATATTCCAGTTTCATCTTAGTTATCAGGAAAAACTTTTCTTTGTCATCATCTTGGTTGTGTTCATAGGAATTATCAGCTAGAGATTGAGCTGTCTCATAAGGGCATTTCTTCAGTAGCAAATCTCCACAAAAATATAGGTTCTTGGCATAAATGGATGGATCATCAAGTGTCTGAATCTGGTTGCTCTGGGGTATTGCTCCTGAAAAGTTGTTATTTGACAAATTCAAGTGGTTTAACCAATTTAAAGTGGACACGCTTTGAGGAATGTTTCTAGAAAGTTGGTTGAAGGAGAAGTCTATTGATTCAAGTGAGCTATTTCCCCCTATCCTATTAAGAATTTCTCCTGACAAATTATTATGTGACAAACTTAGCCCACGCAATTTAGAGAGACAAGTCAAACCAATGAGTGTCAATCCCACAAGATTGTTCTTTGACAGGTCCATATTTACCAAACACATCAAATTTTTGGTATTCTGTTGCTGTGTTCCTTTCAGGATTTGCTCAACACCCTCGTTTTCCCGTTGTTGTTCATCAATAGCCACTGATGGTGCACTTGCTGGTGTGAAAAACTCAATTGATGCTGGGGCTACATTTTCGTCTTGTGATGATTGAAGAATCATTCCTCTAAGATTACCAATACAATCAGGGACTAAACCTGATAAGTTGTTATGTCCAAGGTCTAAGATTTGCAAATGCTGGAATACCACCAGTGAAAAAAATTCTGCCGTAGCCTAAGAATTTGAAGCAAATGTAGAGTCTCCCTAACCCATGAAGGTAATAGTCCAGAAAACTGATTCTCACCAACAGCCAAAATTTCTACGCTTGTGCTATCCAAGGATTGTGGGAGCTCCCCATGCAGAGTATTGTTGCTTGTATTAGATAATTGGAAAGGTGGCGTCATGTTGGATTTAATCTTCACAGCTAGATTGTTCAATCTAATACTTAAATTTCCAAAGGAATGTGGAATTTGACAATAAAATGAATTCATCACAAGATTAAGACATTTTGAATTCTTGAATTCTGCTATAAATCATATCTCATACACCTCAAGAAATTTCTATGATCTAATGTTATCTCTTGTAAATAATAAATGGTATTTGACAAATCCAATGATTTTAGAGAGTATGTGGTTCAAGAAAGATTCTAGAGAAAGTTTCATCCTGGTGAAGTTATTAATTATATGCAAGGTTAATGTAGACTAGGGTGTTAAGATTACCCAACCAAGATGGAGGAACAGAAAATAAAGTTTTCAAAAGCATTAGGAATTGGGCCAAAAAATGAATTGCTTGAAAGATTCAGCACTTTAACATTAGAAAGAAATGTTGAAATAATTCAATTCTAAATTTTTCTCAGTTTTAAACTTTTCCTTGCAACGTTAAAAATATTCAATTCTAAACTTGGAACCTTCGTCATTTTACTCTCCCCTGTTTTCCTCTGCTAATAATCCCAGAAACCAACTTCCAAAAGCAGTTTGGTATTGTACATTTTTGACATTGTGAGGCCTTGCATTCCACTGTGCATTCATTCAACATTATATTTGTACCTAATGTCAGACTCGAGTGAAAACCAAATGAAAATTCTAGTATAAGAAAAACTATTGTAAAATAAGATGAAGTACATGAAATCTTTCCATGTCTAATTACATTGAAATTTTACATACTAGATTTTGTTCAAAATATCCAACCCTGCTTGGTTTTCTAGATGAAATCTTTCTATATGTTATCGAAGGCATTAGAGTAAATTTAGAAAATCTTACATGTTAAAAAATGATTATACAAAATTTTTATTAATTATGCTAGAAATAATAAGGACATGGAATAGTATGTGTAACATTCTTGACCATATATTGGGCAAAGTGAAACAGCTTGATGAAACAACAATCAAATTAAGCAACAAATGCCCTCAAAACATCGTAAAGGATCAAATGGATGGAAGTTAACAAACAAACATTATTGCTTATTGGATTCAAAGTGAAACAGTTTGAGAATAACAGTACAATTAAACTAGCAAGCATAGAGGATGTCACCTACCAATGTTGTTTCACCCAGTTTTCTTCTTCAGTCTTACTACCCATATTGCTATTGCTACATAAATCTTGTCTACTACCTTCTCCACATATCGGAAATAAGCATGTCTCCAACTCTTCTTGAAGAATAGAACTCCAATAACTCCCCAGAACCCTGTCATAAATCCTAATGATATAACAAAGTAAAACAGAATCTTTTCTATCTCATCTCCATTCCCATGGTTCTCTTCATAGCCAATACTAGTTGGAGCTTGATGTATGTTGTCACCATGACCTTTCTTTACTAGAGGAATTCTAAAAAGATATGGGTTACCAGCATAAATGGAAGGATCATTAAGAGTTAGAAACTGATTATCATTTGGAATGGGCCCAGAAAAATTGTTATATGACAAGTTCAAGTGGCTCAATGAAGTCAAAGAGGACATGCTGCTCGGAAGGGGGCCTGAAAATTGGTTACAGGAGAAGTCCATTGATTCTAGTGACTTCAATTTTCCAATCTTGCTTGGGATCGGTCCAGCCAAATTATTGTGTGAGAAGTTTAAGCTAACCAATTTTGAAAGTGAAGTCAAACCTTCAGGGATGAATCCAATCAGTTTGTTATTTGACAAGTCCAAGTTGACCACAAACTTCAGATTTTTGGTATAGTCCATTACCATTCCTTTGATGACTTCTTTGACATGCTCTTTATCCCATTGACTGAATTCTGGAGCATATGCTGTCATAGAAGCAGGAGAAGGAGCTGGAGCAGGAGACACAGTTGCAATAAAAGGAGGCAGTGCTTCATTCTCATTGTCTGGTGATGGATCTAGCATCATTCCTCTAAGATTGCCAATGCAATGGGGAATGGGACCTATTAAACTGTTATTTGCAAGGTCCAAGATTTTTAAGTCAAGGAGTTGACATAGGCTTGAAGGAATACTACCATTGAACATGTTTTGTCGTAGCCTAAGAATTTTCAATACGGGAAGAGTCTCCCCAATCCATGAAGGTATTACACCAGATAGTTGATTGCCTCCAAGATCTAGAATTTCTAAAACTCCGCAATTTCCCAAGCCTTCTGGAATCTCCCCATGGAGACTTATTGTTGCTCAAGTTCAATGACTGAAGCAAACTATAAGATGCATCACCATTGCAAATTGATTGGGGAATGGTGCCTGATAGCACATTTGATGATAGATCTATCAATGAACCAAACTCCTTGCTTAGAAACAGACAGTCAGGAATTTTATTGGATAATCTGTTTCTTGAAATATCCAAATTGTATAGTCCCTGCAATTTGCACAGTGAACTTGGAATGGAACCATTTATAAGGTTATTACCAAGAAACAAACCACTCAATTTGGGCATCATATCATGGAGATTTCTTGGTAGTGGTTCACTGATCATGTTATTGGACAGATGCAACTCAATGAGACCCATTTGCTGAAACCATTTTGGAATAGCTCCAAATATGCCAGTCTCAGATAAATCTAACTTGATGAGCTTCTTCTGTGTTTGAAGCCATTGTGGAAATGGTGTTTGAATTTTGCATGATTGCAGTTCAAGACTAGCCAGTTGAAAAGGAGGCAGCCAATTGGGTGTAAGCTTTACAGCTAACTTGTTAAATCCAATCCTCAAATCTTCCAGATTGGACAAGTTACTAAGATGAATTTCATCTAGTGTACCTTCCAATGAGTTATTTGAAAGATCAAGGACATACAGTTTAAAAAGTTTCCCAAGACTATCA
>QAOA01004257.1:0-121487 GCA_003255065.1 Cercis canadensis
GGCACTATTTTACCTTCAAGCACTCTGCTACCATTTTTCTCTCCACTTTGTCAAACCATGCTCAATTTGCCTCTGGTTTTGTCAAGTCTCATGCGTCTGAAACCAAACCAAACCTCCCTTAATTCACAATCCTTTTCCACCCTAATACATCAGAGTCTTCCAGCTCCAAGGTCAATTTTAATAGTAAATTTGACTCCTCCAAGTAAACGGGACCGATTTGTCACTTAATTCACTTATGTTTTTCCACTCTAATGAGACAGATTTGTCAGGATCAATTCTAAATTTCTAATTTGACTATTCTTAGTAAACCTTGGCACAATAGTGAATGTAGATTTCACTGAGTTCTCAAAGTCTCCCTAGAGGTGGCATTGGGCCTATTTATATCTTCAGAAACAGCGAAGTTCTGCAAACGCTAGAAGTTCATGGCCATTCTTTCTTTGCTGATATGTAGAGTTTTAGTTGACTTTTTGACTCTTATAATGTACGCAAACACATGTAACTTGCTGATAAAAAAATAAAGAGAAAAACATCACAAATCAGTAGCACTCACAAGAAACTTCCATCTCCCTTTCTCCTCTGCTTCCTACACCAAACAACCAAGAAATCAAACCAATTTTCTACTAAAAACCAAATCAACTTTTGCTGCCGTAAAACTAGCTAACCAGATCATAACCTACGAGTCTTTATTTTAGTTCAAACATAAGTGAGAATATTTAATAACAAACAGTTGTTCTTTTTGTTATCACAGTTGCTGATCAACAATGTCTCTTGTCTATTTACTTTCACTCTCTAGCTAAGGTTATTTTTCATGTGAAATGTGTATTGCAGTAAATAATTTCAGGTCTTTCTTGTTTCTGTTAATAGTAAGGAATACTCGGTATTTAGAATCCATGGTCATCAAAATGCTGATATAGTAAAGTTGAAATGGAGGACAATTCTGATCCAATTATTTGAGACTCTAGCTGCTTTTAAAGTTCTGATCAACAGTGGATTTTTTATTAGTTATCACTATTCTTAGGAACTATGTTAAGAAATTAGTGCTAGCTTGGAAGCTAATCTGATGTAGAAAGGGAAATGTGGAGAACCATGTTTNTTACAAACTCCCTTGTTTGCCAATGTTTGAAAGGGTTCAGGCCTAATTCACCCCAAGCATGGAACTCATTGGACTGGTCACAAGGATGTGTCAGGAATGAACCACTAAGCTGCATGAATAATAGCAGAGATGGTTTTATCAAATTCGAAGGCTTAAAATTGCCAGAAACTACACATACTTGGGTGGATGAGACAATTGGTCTAGAGGAATGCAAAATAAAATGCTTGAATGATTGTTCTTGTATGGCCTACACAAATTCAGATATTAGAGGAACAGGTAGTGGTTGCGCCATATGGTTTGGTGATCTAATGGATATTAGAGAGTTTTCAGCTGATGGGCAGGATCTATATATTCGAATGGCTGCTTCAAAATTAGGTATGAACCTTATTTGCCAAATAATCTCCAGTGCCTCCATTTAACTCAAGTATCCATTTTTTACTTTGAACATCTCAATTCTCTCATTCATTCTGTGATCTTAACAAATGTTTTTTGATTGATCATATTCAATGAAGAAGAGGCAGAAAATGGGCATAAGAAGAAGTTAACAATAATAGTTGCTGTCATTATTTCAGCAATTTCTGGGATGCTTATATTTGGGTCCTATTATATATACAAAGCCCGCAGAAACATGACTGGTAAAATTTCTTCCATCTCATTTTCCTGTTTCTTTAAGGATAGGTGATCATTTTGTCAAGAAATTTCCATTGCAATCACTGCTACATACAAACATTCAACTAGAATAAATTTATTTGATTAAATTGTATCTAAGTACTTAGTTTATTCATGCAGTCAATTGATTTAAGTGAGACATTCGGAAGTTTGTTATTTTAAATGAAACCTATTGATATGCAACCTATAACACATAAAATCATCAAATAGGCTGCATCACTGAGCTTTGGCATCATAACAAAAGTAGAAAGGCGCAGAATTTTCTGGTTCTTCCTAATCCTTTGTGATAAGATAGCTGTATGTGGGTTATATTACTTGGGAGCCACTAAGATTGGAAACATGTACATGTCATATTCAAATAAGTTTATATCTGCAGATAGTTCTGTATATCTCCTTGTAGCTCTTAGCTGCACTTAGAATCCTTCATTACATATAAAATTTAAGGATATTAGGGGTTATAACTTAGTCATTTAATCTTCACTTCACAATAAAATTTTTTAGGTCAAGTGGCTCTAACATGATATTAAACTCTCATACATTAATTAGAATTTGTTACTTTAAACATGGTCCAGAAGTTGACATTAGAATTTACGTTAAGGATTTCTAATACCCTCCTCATGCTTGTTAAAAAGCTGAAGCTCTTTTCCCCATTTTGCCAGTGAAATCCGAAAATATAGCAGTGGATCAAAATAATGAAGATGAGGAGGATATGGATCTCCCATTGTTTGATCTGTCAACAATTGCTACTGTCACTGATAACTTCTCAATTATGAACAAGATCGGGGAAGGAGGTTTTGGACCTGTGTATAAGGTAATTTAATAATTAACTCTAGGATAAGAAAAATCACAAAGTACTGATGTTATAAAGATGTCTCAGTAAGTTTACAAACGTCAAAATGCAGGGACGATTAGTACATGGTCAAGAAATTGCTGTGAAGAGGCTTTCGAAAAGTTCAGGACAAGGAATGATTGAGTTCAAGAATGAAGTAAAGCTGATTGCAAAGCTTCAGCACCGCAATCTTGTAAAACTTCTTGGTTGTTGCATTCAAGGGCAGGAAAAAATGTTGGTCTATGAATACATGCCTAACACTAGCCTGGATTGCTTCATTTTTGGTATGGATTTTACAAGAAACTTTATTAATAATAGACTAATTTGATGATTCCAGTCACTTTATAACTTACAATATTTGAATTTTTTAAATCATAGAGTTCAAACAGAATAACTGATTTGCTTTGGATGGTAACAGATCATACTAGAAGTAAATTGTTAGATTGGCCTAAAAGATTGAACATTATTTGTGGGATTGCACGTGGCCTTCTCTATCTTCATCAAGATTCTAGACTAAGGATTATTCATAGAGATCTCAAAGCAAGTAATGTTTTACTTGATGATAAGTTAAACCCAAAAATATCAGATTTTGGCATGGCTAGAATTTTTGGAGGAGATCAAACGGAAGGAAACACAAACAGAGTAGTTGGAACTTAGTAAGTATCTCTTACCAATCTCCATTTAATCTATTTTATGTGTCCATTTATACTTTCTTTGTCTAATAATGTCTTGCAGTGGTTACATGGCGCCAGAATACGCTGCTGATGGACTATTTTCAGTGAAATCTGATGTATTCAGTTTTGGTATTTTGTTGTTAGAGATCATATGTGGCAAAAGAAATAGAGGTTTTTATCATGGAGACCATGCCGTAAACCTCATTAGTCATGTGAGTACATTATATAAACTTCCAATTTGTATTTGTGAAACAGGAATTTGTTAAACATTTCCATTCCTTTGTGGTACAGGCATGGAAGTTGTGGAAAGACGACAGGGCTTTAGAAATGGTTGACACAAACGTAAAGAACTCTTGCATTGTATCAGAAGTATTGCGTTGCATCCATGTTAGTCTCTTGTGTGTGCAACAGTTTCCAGAGGATAGGCCTACCATGTCCTCTGTGGTTCGAATGTTAGGGGGAGATAATGAATTGGTTGAGCCTAAACTACCTGGTTTTTTTCCAAGAAAGGACTCTGCTAAAGCAAATTGTTCCTCAAGTAAGAAAGAAACAAGCTCAACCAATGAAATAACCATTACCTTGTTAGAAGCACGATGAAAATGAATAGTATAGAAGAGATAAAGTCAAAAAGGAAATAGAAAAATAAATTATAGATGTTTTTAGATAGAAAAATGTGAAAATCAGCAAAAGTACTGGAGCAGAACTTAAGAAAAGCAATGTTGTGAGTGGAAAAAGTGTGTTTCTGTTTATACAGAAGCGGCACTTTTCAGATTGAACAGTTTTTCTGTATTATAATAAGGAAAATTTAATTTGTGATATGATTCTTTTAGTAATTACATTGTTCCTTCATCAATGTATAGTCCGTTTACTTTCACTCTCTTGCTCAAATTAGCCTTCACTTGGAATTTTACTTTGTTGGAATTTTTTTCTGGATTTCCTCTCCCTTAGTATTCTCAGTCACACAGTATTTGAAAATACACCACCAACCACCGTATTAGCACCTCTGCTTGATACCTCTTTTCCTTGCCTTTGTTGACTGGAGAAAATACCCAATATTGTCAACCACACACTTTTTTCGTTTNTGACCGGAGAAAATACCCAATATTGTCAAGCACACACTACTTTTTTCGTTTGGCAAGATATTCAGCTGCTACCTAAATTTCGAGGACCTAGTCATCAAGTCTATTTATAAAGCTCACTCAAAAATTACCAGTAATTTCTTATGTTTTTCCACTCTAATAAGACAGATCTATCAAGATTAATTCTAAATTTCTAATTTGACTATTCTTAGTAAACCTTAGCACAATAGACAGAGTTGTCAGGAAGCATTGGGCCTATTTAACTATGGACCAAAATTGGAATATTTATTTTAGTGCCAAGAGACTACTGTGACAATAATGGTCTATGTGGAGCCTACGGGATTTGTCATGACTCATGAGTGAAATAATTGCTTAGTAGTCACTATCTCAGGAATGCCCCAATTAAGAAATTAGTGCTAGCTTGGGAGCTAATCTGATGTGGAAAGGGAAATGTGGAGAACCGTGTTTATTTCCAGTCAAACTAAACTAGCCACCAAGTTGACGTCCATCTGCCGTTTTTTCCCGGGAACTTCTATTTCTCCTTAAATTGACAAGTGACAACAAACCTTACTACTAACTCTACGAGAGCAACTGAAAATTCCACCCAATACTCTCATGCCATCAAGTCCATCTAGGAAGCTCAATTCAAACCGAAAGTAACTTACCATCAAAATTTCAAGTTTTTTAAGTTTATTTTTTGATATATTTTTTTATATTATGTCAATTTTATACTTTAAAAAAAATTATGTATTATGTCATATATTAAATAATTTAATTTTCAAATATCTTTATAATAATACCAAAATTACACTATAAATTTTATTAAATTTCCCCCAATCCAAAAAAAACGCAACCTAAGATGATATAGCTTAGCTCTCTCGAATAATTAGTGAGTGGTCACTAGTATTCCTTCTTATTGACTGAAAGACGTAAATGTCAATCATATGTCAATATTAAGAAGTCTCAAATAGTTCCGTGTAGTGCCCGTCACTTCGCTGGCAATGTCATTGGTTCACATGGAGCCACGCGTGCTTAAACTTCCTTTGTATCCAAGCATTTCTCCATTCTATCTCAATGGTCATTGATTTCTATTTCTTTTCAAAGGCACTATTTGACCTTCAAGCACTCTGCTACCATTTTTCGCTACACTTTGTCAAACCATGCTCAATTTGCCTCTGGTTTTGTCAAGTCTCATACGTGATAGGATGGACAAGGATGGTCAATTCTAATAGTAAATTTGACTCGTCCAAGTAAATGGGACCGAAGTAGCCAATGGACAATCTCAGCTTATTCTGCATTAAGGGGCACTAGTTCTATCCATGTCTTACAGTCGAAAAACAAATCGCTGTAACCTCTCCAATTCAATGGAAATTTTTTCCCTCCTAACTATCATTGCTTATGTACTTGCCCCTTCTCTCCAAGTTTCCCTAGCAATTGATTCCATTTCTCTGTCACATTCCATAAGTGATGGGATGACCTTAGTTTCCAAAGGCGAAACTTTTGAACTTGGTTTCTTCAGCCCTGGCAATTCTAAGAAACGTTACGTGGGAATTTGGTACAAGAATATCCCTATTCAAACTGTTCTTTGGGTTGCAAACCGTGCCAACCCTATAAATGATTCCTCTGGCATATTAACAGTTAACAGCACAGGTAATCTAGTTCTCACTCACAATAACACTGTTTTTTGGTACACAACCTCTGTGAAACAAGCACGAAACCCAATAGCCCAGCTTTTAGATTCTGGAAATTTGGTGGTGAGAGATGAAAATGAAGAAAGCCCAGAAGGCTATTTGTGGCAAAGCTTTGATCATCCATCTGATACATTGCTGCCAGGGATGAAGCTTGGATGGGACCTAAGAATTGGTCTGAATAGGAATTTAACGGCTTGGAAGAGCCCAGATGATCCAGCTCCTGGAGACTTCTCTTGGGCTATAAAGCTCACTAACTATCCAGAACCATATTTTATGAAGGGAGCTGAAAAATACTTTAGAAGTGGACCATGGAATGGGTTGCATTTTACTGGCTCACCAAGATTAAGGCCTAACCCAATTTTTTATTTCAAGTTCATCTCCAATAAGGATGAGGTTTACTACACATTTGACGTCAAGAACAAGTCTGTAATCACAAGATTGACGTTGAACCAGACAACCTATCTTCTTCTGCGATATGTGTGGGTAGAAACGGCGAGAATTTGGCAGACTTATATGAAAGTGCCATTGGATTACTGTGACAATTATGGCCTCTGTGGAGTTTATGGAACTTGTATAATTACGAACTCCCTTGTTTGCCAATGTTTGAAAGGGTTCAGGCCTAAGTCACCACAAGCATGGAACTCATTGGACTGGTCACAAGGATGTGTCAGGAATGAATCACTAAGCTGCATGAATAATAGCAGAGATGGTTTTATCAAATTAGAAGGCTTAAAATTGCCAGAAACTACACATACTTGGGTGGATGAGACAATTGGTCTAGAGGAATGCAAAATAAAATGCTTGAATGATTGTTCTTGTATGACCTCCACAAACTCAGATATTAGAAGAACAGGTAGTGGTTGCGTCATGTGGTTTGGTGATCTAATGGATATTAGAGAGTTTTCAGTTGGTGGGCAGGATCTATATATTCGAATAGCTGCTTCAGAATTAGGTAAGGACCTTGTTTGCCAAATAATCTCCAATTATTCTTCTAACTCAAGTATCCATTTTTTACTTTGAACATCTCAATTCTCTCATTCAATTTGTGATCTTAACAAATGTTTTTTGATTGATCATATTCAAAGATGAAGAGGCAGAAAATGGGCAAAAGAAGAAGCTAACAATAATAGTTGCTGCCATCATTTCTGCAATTTCTGGGATGCTTTTATTTGGGTCCTATTATATATACAAAGCTCACAGGAACATGACTGGTAAAATTTCTTACATCTCATTTTCTTATTTCTTTAAGGATATGTGATCATTTTGTCAAGAAATTTCCATTGCACGCACTGCTACATACAAACATTCAACTAGAATAAATTTATTTGATTAAATTGTATCTAAGTACTTAGTTTATTCACGCAGTCAATTGATTTAAGTAAGTGAGACATTCGGAAGTTTGTTATTTTAAATGATACCTATTGATATGCAACCTATAACACATAAAATCATCAAATAGGCTGCATCATTGAGCTTTGACATCATAACAAAAGTAGAAAGGTGAAGAATTTTCTGATTCTTCTTAGTCCTTTGTGATGAGATAGCTGTATGTGGGTTATATTACTTGGGAGCCACTAAGATTGGAAACATGTACATGTCATATTCGAATAAGTTTATATCTACAGATAGTTCTGTATATCTCCTTGCAGCTCTTAGCTGGACTTAGAATCCTTCATTACATATAAAATTTAAGGATACTAGGTATTATAACTTCGTCATTTAATCTTCACTTCACAATAAAATTTTTTAGGTCAAGTGGCTCTAACTTGATATTAAATTCTCATACATTAATTAGAATTTGTTACTTTAAACATGGTCCAGAAGTTGACTTCATGGTCTATAAATTTTTTTCTTAGCATTTTTTTTTCTACGTTAATGATTTCTAATAATACTCTCCTCATGCTTGTAAAAAAGCTGAAGCTCTTTTCCCCATTTTGCCAGTGAAATCCGAAAATATAGCAGTGGATCAAAATAATGGAGATGAGGAGGATATGGATCTCCCATTGTTTGATCTGTCAACAATTGCTACTGCCACTGATAACTTCTCAATTATGAACAAGCTCGGGGAAGGAGGTTTTGGACCTGTGTATAAGGTAATTTAATAATTAACTCATAGGATAAGAAAAATCAAAAAGTACTGATGTTATAAAGATGTCTCAGTAAGTTTACAAACGTCAAAATGCAGGGAAGATTAGTACATGGTCAAGAAATTGCTGTGAAGAGGCTTTCAAAAAGTTCAGGACAAGGAATGATTGAGTTCAAGAATGAAGTAAAGCTAATTGCAAAGCTTCAGCACCGCAATCTTGTAAAACTTCTTGGTTGTTGCATTCAAGGGCAAGAAAAAATGTTGGTCTATGAATACATGCCTAACACTAGCCTGGATTGCTTCATTTTTGGTATGGATTTTACAAGAAACTTTATTAAGAATAGACTAATTTGATAATTCCAGCCACTTTATAACTTACAATATTTGAATTTTTTAAATCATAGAGTTCAAATAGAATAACTGATTTGCTTTGGATGGTAACAGATCATACTAGAGGTAAATTGTTAGATTGGCCTAAGAGATTCAATATTATTTGTGGGATTGCACGTGGGCTTCTCTATCTTCATCAAGATTCTAGACTAAGGATTATTCATAGAGATCTCAAAGCAAGTAATGTTTTACTTGATGATAAGTTAAACCCAAAAATATCAGATTTTGGCATGGCTAGAATTTTTGGAGGAGATCAAACGGAATGGAACACAAACAGAGTAGTTGGAACTTAGTAAGTATCTCTTACTAATCTCCATTTAATCTATTTTTACATGTCTATTTATACTTTCTTTGTCTAATAATGTCTTGCAGTGGTTACATGGCGCCAGAATACGCTGCCGATGGACTATTTTCAGTGAAATCTGATGTATTCAGTTTTGGTATTTTGTTGCTAGAGATCGTATGTGGCAAAAGAAATAGAGGTTTTTATCATGGAGACCATGACGTAAACCTCATTAGTCACGTGAGTACATTATATAAACTTCCAATTTGTATTTGTGAAACAAGAATTTGTTAAACATTTCCATTCCTTTATGGTACAGGCATGGAAGCTGTGGAAAGACGACAGAGCTTTAGAAATGGTTGACACAAACATAAAGAACTCTTGCATTATATCAGAAGTATTGCGTTGCATCCATGTTGGTCTCTTGTGTGTGCAACAGTTTTCAGAGGATAGGCCTACCGTGTCCTCTGTGGTTCGAATGTTAGGGGGTGATAATGAATTGATTGAGCCTAAACTACCTGGTTTCTTTCCAAGAAAGGACTCGGTTGAAGCAAATTCTTCCTCAAGTCAGAAAGAGACAAGCTCTACCAATGAAATAACCATTATTTCTTTCCAAGAAAGGACTCGGTTGAAGCAAATTGTTCCTCAAGTCAGAAAGAGACAAGCTCTACCAATGAAATAACCATTACCTTGTTAGAAGCACGATGAAAATGAATAGTACAGAGATAAAGTCAGATAGGGAAATAGAAAAATGAATTATAGATGTTTCTAGAAAGAAAAATGTGAAAATCAGCACAAGTACTGGAGTAGAACTTAAGAAAAGCAATGTTGTGAGTGGAAAAAGTGTGTTTCTGTTTATACAGAAGCGGCACTTTTCAGATTGAACAGTTTTCTGTATTATAATAAGGAAAATTTAATTTGTGATATGATTCTTTTAGTAATTACATTGTTCCTTCATCAATGTATAGTCCGTTTACTTTCACTCTCTTGCTCAAATTAGCCTTCACTTGGAATTTTACTTTGTTGGAATTTTTTTCTGGATTTCCTCTCCCTTAGTATTCTCAGTCACACAGTATTTGAAAATACACCACCAACCACCGTATTAGCACCTCTGCTTGATACCTCTTTTCCTTGCCTTTGTTGACTGGAGAAAATACCCAATATTGTCAACCACACACTTTTTTCGTTTGGCAATATATTCAGGTGCTACTTAAATTTCGAGGACCTAGTCATCAAGTCTATTTATAAAGCTCACTCGAAAATTACCAGTAATTTCTTATGTTTTTCCACTCTAATAAGACAGATCCGTCAAGATTAATTCTAAATTTTTAATTTGACTATTCTTAATAAACCTTAGCACAATAGACAGATTTGTCAGGAAGCATTGGGCCTATTTAACTATGGACCAAAATTGGAATATTTATTTTAGTCCCAAGGGACTACTGTGACAATAATGGCCTATGTGGAGCCTACGGGATTTGTCATGAGTAAAATAATTGCTTAGTAGTCATTATCTCAGGAATGCCGAGAAGTTAACACCATTTTCATCATATATTCAAAAGGTAAATAATGTGCTATCATCTTCTTATACTATTTTTTTGTTTTTTGTTTTTGGTATAATTGGTATAATCTTTTTATACTATTTTCTTATATTATATTCTTTCACTTATGCATGAGATTCAATAAGAGTTATAATGTAAAAATAACATAATATAAAAATATATATAAAAAAGTTTAAAATTTATTTTTTAACATATTTTTTTATATCATGTTATTTTTATATTTTATAAAAAAAATGGTGTATTATATCATATATTAAGTAATTTAATTTTTTAATATTTTTATAATAATACTAAAATCACACTATAAATTTTATTGAATTTAACTCAATCCAAAAAAAAAAACATAACATAAGATTATATAGCTTAGCCTCTGGAATAATTAGTGAGTGGTCACTAGTATTCCTTCTTATTAACTGAAAGACGTAAATGTCAATCATATGTCAATACTAAAAAGGGGGGCTATACTACACCCCACTAATAGTGACTTTATTGACTTTTTACAGTTTTTTTTTTGTCTAAAATATTGGTAAAGAACCGGCTGCTTACAAGTTGTCTTAATTATAAAAGAAGAATAAAACTTAGAAAAATTTGCAAAGTTAACTAGCTCGAGCTGCCCAATAAATGCCCAGCTCCAACTGTCCCTTTAATGCCCAGCTGCCCAAAACGTGCGTTCGCTGGCAAGCATTTCTCCATTCTATCTCAATGGTCATTGATTTCTATTGTTTGTTCGAAGGCACTATTTGACCTTCAAGCACTATGCTACCATTTTTCTCTCCACTTTGTCAAACCATGCTCAATTTGCCTCTGGTTTTGTCAAGTCTCATACGGTCTGAAACCAAACCAAACCTCCCTTAATTCACAATCCTTTTCCACCCTAATACATCAGAGTCTTCCAAGTCCAAGGTCAATTTTAATAGTAAATCTGACTCATCCAAGTAAACGGGACCGACGCAGCCAATGGACAATCTCAGCTTATTCTGCATTAAGGGGCACTAGTTCTATCCATGTCTTACAGTCGAAAAACAAATTGCCGTAACCTCTCCAATTCAATGGAAATTTTTTCCCTCCTAACTATCATTGCTTATGTACTTACCCCTTCTCTCCAAGTTTCCCTAGCAATTGATTCCATTTCTCTGTCACATTCCATAAGTGATGGGATGACCTTAGTTTCCAAAGGCGAAACTTTTGAACTTGGTTTCTTCAGCCCTGGCAATTCTAAGAAACGTTACGTGGGAATTTGGTACAAGAATATCCCTATTCAAACTGTTGTTTGGGTTGCAAACCGTGCCAACCCTATCAATGATTCCTCTGGCATATTAACAGTTAACAGCACAGGTAATCTAGTTCTCAATCACAATAACACTGTTTTTTGGTACACATCCTCTGAGAAACAAGCACGAAACCCAATAGCCCAGCTTTTAGATTCTGGAAATTTGGTGGTGAGAGATGAAAATGAAGAAAGCCCAGAAGGCTATTTGTGGCAAAGCTTTGATCATCCATCTGATACATTGCTGCCAGGGATGAAGTTAGGATGGGACCGAAGAATTGGTCTGAATAGGAATTTAACAGCTTGGAAGAGCCCAGATGATCCAGCTCCTGGAGACTTCTCTTGGGTTATAAAGCTCACTAACTATCCAGAATCATATCTGATGAAGGGAGCTGAACAATACACTAGAGCTGGACCTTGGAATGGGTTGCATTTTTCTGGTTCACCACAAATAAGGCCTAACGCAGTTTTTGATTTCAAGTTCATCTCCAATAAGGATGAGGTTTACTACACATATGACGTCAAGAACAAGTCTGTAATCACAAGATTGACGTTGAACCAGACAACCTATCTTCTTCTGCGATATGTGTGGGTAGAAACGGAGAGAATTTGGCAGACTTATATGAAAGTGCCATTGGATTACTGTGACAATTATGGCCTCTGTGGAGTTTATGGAACTTGTATGATTACAAACTCCCTTGTTTGCCAATGTTTGAAAGGGTTCAGGCCTAAGTCACCACAAGCATGGAACTTATTGGACTGGTCACAAGGATGTGTCAGGAATGAATCACTAAGCTGCATGAATAATAGCACAGATGGTTTTATCAAATTAGAAGGCTTAAAATTGCCAAAAACTACACATACTTGGGTGGATGAGACAATTGGTCTAGAGGAATGCAAAATAAAATGCTTGAATGATTGTTCTTGTATGGCTTACACAAACTCAGATATTAGAGGAACAGGTAGTGGTTGCGCCATGTGGTTTGGTGATCTAATAGATATTAGAGAGTTTTCAGTTGGTGGGCAGGATCTATATATTCGAATAGCTACTTCAGAATTAGGTAAGGACCTTGTTTGCCAAATAATCTCTAATTATTCTTCTAACTCAAGTATCCATTTTTTACTTTGAACATCTCAATTCTCTCATTCAATTTGTGATCTTAACAAATGTTTTTTGATTGATCATATTCAATGATGAAGAGGCAGAAAATGGGCAAAAGAAGAAGCTAACAATAATAGTTGCCGTTATCATTTCTGCAATTTCTGGGATACTTTTATTTGGGTCCTATTATATATACAAAGCTCGCAAGAACATGACTGGTAAAATTTCTTACATCTCATTTTCTTGTTTCTTTAAGGATATGTGATCATTTTGTCAAGAAATTTCCATTGCACGCACTGCTACATACAAACACTCAACTAGAATAAATTTATTTGATTAAATTGTATCTAAGTACTTAGTTTATTCACACAGTCAACTGATTTAAGTGAGACATTTGGAAGTTTGTTATTTTAAATGATACCTATTGATATGCAACCTATAACACATAAAATCATCAAATAGGCTGCATCACTGAGCTTTGGCATCATAACAAAAGTAGAAAGTTGAAGAATTTTCTGATTCTTCTTAGTCCTTTGTGATGAGATAGCTGTATGTGGGTTATATTATTTGGGAGCCACTAAGATTGGAAACATGTACATGTAATATTCGAATAAGTTTATATCTGCACATAGTTCTGTATATCTCCTTGTAGCTCTTAGCCGGACTTAGAATCCTTCATTACATATAAAATTTAAGGATACTAGGTATTATAACTTCGTCATTTTATCTTCACTTCACAATAAAAGTTTTTAGGTCAAGTGGCTCTAACATGATATTAAATTCTCATACATTAATTAGAATTTGTTACTTTAAACATGGTCCAGAAGTTGACTTCATGGTCTATAAATTTTTTTCTTAGCATTTTTTTTTCTACGTTAATGATTTCTAATAATACCCTCCTCATGCTTGTAAAAAAGCTAAAGCTCTTTTCCCCATTTTGCCAGTGAAATCCGAAAATATAGCAATGGATCAAAATAATGGAGATGAGGAGGATATGGATCTCCCATTGTTTGATCTGTCAACAATTGCTACTGCCACTGATAACTTCTCAATTATGAACAAGCTCGGGGAAGGAGGTTTTGGACCTGTGTATAAGGTAATTTAATAATTAACTCATAGGATAAGAAAAATCAAAAAGTACTGATGTTATAAAGATGTCTCAGTAAGTTTACAAACGTCAAAATGCAGGGAAGATTAGTACATGGTCAAGAAATTGCTGTGAAGAGGCTTTCAAAAAGTTCAGGACAAGGAATGATTGAGCTCAAGAATGAAGTAAAAGCTAATTGCAAAGCTTCAGCACCGCAATCTTGTAAAACTTCTTGGTTGTTGCATTCAAGGGCAGGAAAAAATGTTGGTCTATGAATACATGCCTAACACTAGCCTGGATTGCTTCATTTTTGGTATGGATTTTACAAGAAACTTTATTAAGAATAGACTAATTTGATAATTCCAGCCACTTTATAACTTACAATATTTGGATTTTTTAAATCATAGAGTTCAACAGAATCACTGATTTGCTTTGGATGGTAACAGATCATACTAGAGGTAAATTGTTAAATTGGCCTAAGAGATTCAACATTATTCGTGGGATTGCACGTGGGCTTCTCTATCTTCATCAAGATTTCAGACTAAGGATTATTCATAGAGATCTCAAAGCAAGTAATGTTTTACTTGATGATAAGTTAAACCCAAAAATATCAGATTTTAGCATGGCTAGAATTTTTGGAGGAGATCAAACGGAAGGAAACACAAACAGAGTAGTTGGAACTTAGTAAGTATCTCTTACTAATCTCCATTTAATCTATTTTTACATGTCTATTTATACTTTCTTTGTCTAATAATGTCTTGCAGTGGTTACATGGCACCAGAATACGCTGTCGATGGACTATTTTCAGTGAAATCTGATATATTCAATTTTGGTATTTTGTTGTCAGAGATCGTATGTGGCAAAAGAAATAGAGGTTTTTATCATGGAGACCATGCCGTAAACCTCATTAGTCACGTGAGTACATTATATAAACTTCCAATTTGTATTTGTGAAACAGGAATTTGTTAAACAGTTCCATTCCTTTATGGTACAGGCATGGAAGCTGTGGAAAGACAACAGGGCTTTAGAAATGGTTGACACAAACATAAAGAACTCTTGCATTGTATCAGAAGTATTGCTTTGCATCCATGTTGGTCTCTTGTGTGTGCAACAGTTTTCAGAGGATAGGCCTACCATGTTCTCTGTGGTTCGAATGTTAGGGGGTGATAATGAATTGGTTGAGCCTAAACTACCTGGTTTCTTTCCAAGAAAGGACTCGGCTGAAGCAAATTGTTCCTCAAGTCAGAAAGAAACAAGTTCAACCAATGAAATAACCATTACCTTGTTAGAAGCACGATGAAAATGAATAGTACAGAGATAAAGTCAAAAAGGAAAATAGAAAAATGAATTATAGATGTTTCTAGAAAGAAAAATGTGAAAATCAGCACAAGTACTGGAGCAGAACTTGAGAAAAGCAATGTTGTGAGTGAAAAAAGTGTGTTTCTGTTTATACAGAAGCGGCACTTTTCAGATTGAACAGTTTTTTGTATTATAATAAGGAAAATTTAATTTGTGATATTATTCTTTTAGTAATTGCATTGTTCCTTCATCAATGTATAGTCCGTTTACTTTCACTCTCTTGCTCAAATTAGCCTTTACTTGGAATTTTACTTTGTTGGAATTTTTTTCTGGATTCCCTCTCCCTTAGTATAGATTCTCAATCACACAGTATTTGAAAATACACCACCAACCACCGTATTAGCACCTCTGCTTGATACCTATTTTCCTTGCCTTTGTTGACTGGAGAAAATACCCAATATTGTCAAGCACACAATTTTTTCGTTTGGCAAGATATTCAGGTGCTACCTAAATTTCGAGGACCTAGTCATCAAGTCTATTTATAAAGCTCAATCGAAAATTACCAGTAATTTTTTATGTTTTTCCACTCTAATAAGACATATTTGTCAAGATTAATTCTAAATTTCTAATTTGACTATTCTTAGTAAACCTTAGCACAATCACTATAAGAAAATTTTTGGATTCTAACAGAATTTAAGTCGTTAGAAAAGAGATTGTTGGAATTGCAAATTCCAATAAGAAAATAATTCAAACGAAATTTTACCATTAGAATTTAATTTTGAAAAATAAAATTTCAATGAAAAATTTCAACAGAAAATTCCATTAAAACTTTTAATATATTTTAAAAAAATATTTTTTTTTTTTGAAATTTTGTTATTTTTTTAAATTTTTTGTTTAGAATTTTTTTTGAAAAATTTACATTAGACTTTCTTATTTATTATTATAATTATTATCTTTTTAATATTTTGTTTGAAATTTCCATTTTAATGCTACTTATTAGCCATTTTTGGCAAATTCAGTAACAAATAAAACATCATATCAAGTGGATTAACTTCAAACTACTCACATGGCTTTGATTAGTACATTTCTAGTTACCAAAATTCACCATCTTTGTGCCACCAGCACTATGTAAAATTTGACAACACCCACTAGCAGTTAAAGTTGAAATGTAGCAGCTCATGATACCTAAACTTGTCCATACTCAGAGCACTTGAAATATATATACGATAGTGAACAATTTCAATTTTATAATTTTTATTACAAGAAATGGTTATTGGACAGCACAAAGAAAAGTGATAAACGAACTTTAAGATCATTTAGCATAGGATATAGAAAAATACCATCAGAGTATACACTTGGAAGAACATTTGATTTTGATTATTGAGTAATTGCGGCAGAGAAGAGTGCTTCATGGAATTGACAAAAAGGATCAGCGAAGGGTTGGATCAGTTTGTATGCACATCATTCCCACTGTTATGATCTTTCTGGCTACTTCTGAATTGCCAACTCTCGTTAAGCCATTCAAGTCCAAACTCGGCAGAATTGATAAACCTCTAAGTTCTGCATGTTATGATCCTTCAAACACCCAACATGATATTCTCTTTTACACTGTAAACAGAAATAGATCAGTACTATACCCAAACACATACTGAATAGAAATTAAAGCACCAAAATATTGACAATCCATGAAGCACATAAGCAATACCTGATCATAAATAATCATTGTGCCAAGACCAAAGTTTTTACTAAAAGCATGGCTTCTGCTAATGTTACACAAAGAACATATATCAAAAGTTGAATGTAAAGTGAAAGAGGTACATATAAAAACACATCTAACAAGAATTGTACCAAAAATAGCAGGGAACACCAGTGATGCTAGATTCAACTCAAAAGGGGTATGTCATTAGGCATAGCAGCAGAATAGACTCCATGATTGAGCATATTGTAACAGAGGGTCATTAAAAAAATATAGAAAGGGATACAAGGTAAGATAAACAAATAAGCAGTAAAATGAACTGGGCCAATATATATAAGATTACGAAAAGCATAAGCAGACAAGGAATTGATTCCTTGGGTAATCACTACTATTATATATAAAATATTCTTTGGGAAAACAATTTACTTGATCTAGCAAATTGCTTTTCATTTTCTTTCATATGTTGTATCAGCAACCAGATCCACAAAGTAACTCCTAGAGTAAATAACAATTTAGTTGTCATTCTAAATATACACTGCCTACACATACACTCATGGAAAATAGGAGAGTTGTCATTGTATAGGAGATTATGACAGAAGTTCTCTCTCTTTTACACTAGTTGGCATATGCATGCTCTGATGATATATCTTTTATCATGTCCATGTCCTTGAAATTTTAGTGACATAAAATAGGATATAATGATTTAAAAGTAACCTGACAGAAAATGAACAATTAACATGATTCACATTGCATACCTACGGAAGTGCTGCAATAGTACCAAAGAATTCCATAATAATGGAGCCAAATCTTGAAATAACTCTCTCTTCTAAGATATAACTTGGTGTATATTTTAATTGAAGAGAACTTTTACATATTCCATGCTAAAAACTTGCTGTAATGTAAGTTTCCATTTCATAGCGTGTCAATACAAATTATGGTGCATATAATATGTCTGTGTGTGAACGAGTGTAATGAAACAAAAATTTACTACCATTCCACATCCCTCATAATGACAAACAAATTGCCTTTCTCCATGGATGTGAGAATGCTTCCTCAAAGCACCAGCATCTATAAAAGTCTTTCCACAGCCTTCAGTAGTTGGCTCCGGTTCTGGCTCTTTTGTCTTCTTTTTCAAGGCCTTTAAGGTATCTTCTGAGGAAATTAGAACAAAGAGAATCTGTGACAGAAAATATAACTTCTTAAAGCACTACTATGCAATCAATAAACTGTGACAAACAGCAGAAAGACATCAGCACTAATGAGTTATGCATATTCACATATATATCGTTTAAAACATATATATACTGAAATATAATAAATTGAATCCAATTGTCTAAACTCAACAAAATAGTTCAAGAGAAGCATGAATCTTTCACATACTTAAAACAGATTTGCAGAGTCCTCATGACATTGGCACCTAAATTCAGTTCCATTTCTCTCACAGGTTCCATCCAAACACCAAGTGAGCATACAAGCTTATGGTCAGAGAAGTTTAGATTAAAAGGAGGAAAGAGGTGGGGCTGGTGGTGGTGGAGCTCCATTGCCACATTGTAAATCAACAGTGCCTGCAAAATTCTTGTGTATACGAATAAATTGAAATCCTATAATACATTATTTGATCAAATTGATGTTCCACATTATTATAAAGCATAATGAAATTTCTATGTCAATTTTCTAGCAATGATGCATATAAACAATTGCACAAATAGTTGGCAAACAGAGCACACATTCTAAACAACAACAAAAAACAAAAATAGTTAGACTTCTGTTCACACAAGAACAGAAATATGTTACATGCTTCACAATTTTAAAGATATAATACAGAGAAACAGACACAAATACAACAAGAGTAAAGAGAGTGAGGTGACTCACAATTAGGGAGAACACACACTACAAGAATGTGAACAAGATCAAGACACTAAAATGTTAGAGGCTTTTCCCTTTAGTCCTTTACTACTCCGTGAACTCTATTTATCATTCTTCTTATAACCACCATCAACAACAGCTTAGATATCCATCAAGCTGCCAACTGCAATAAAGCTAGATCATTCAAGTGCATCTTATTTGAAGGGAATAGGAGAAGGTTACACTGTTTGACATTGCCCATCAATGAAAGTGGATTCCTATTTCCTGTTGTAGGTGTTGTATCTAGTTAGACAACATTACTCTAAAAGATAAGCCCTGTTATGCAAACTGCAAGCTACTAATATGCAATCGGTAACATGAATTCTCTGACAAAAATTATAAGGAAAGCCAATTTTTCCTCATCATCCATAGTATAACCACATTCTCCTAATTATACCTAACAAAAGGATAAGTTAGCATTTTTATTTTTCTGAATTCTTAACTTCTCTTCTGAACACAACTTAAAAAGCAAAGATAGATACATGTCCCCTCTCTTCCCCTTTCTTCTCATTTCCATTTCAATCTATCTGTTTTCATTCCCCTCAACTCTCAGTCCTATTGCCCAACTAAACTCAATACTTCATGAGCAATTTATGCACCAATTGCCCTCCAATACAATGCAAATTACTAGAAATGTAGCCTTTAATAAATCTGATGAATTGACCGCTTAATAAACCTCCTTTTGTACACTTGTGTCAACGACATTCCCAGAAAACAGAATATTTGATTACTTTATTATCCCATCATATACGTGCTTTTTTCACCCAAAAAAACATATAAATAACAACATGCCAAGTGGGTAAGAGCTCCCTGCTAATGAGCTGAACTACTCAATTGCAATGGAGTTATCACTCAGCATAAACAATTCGTCTCAGAAAGTATGAAGACCCCCACGCATCAGCATCCATTCAACAGCATGAAAAGCAATTTAGATCCATAATAATAATATTACCAAAATTTGCGAAACCCATTTTTTAGTTTCACAAGTTAAAGGGGGGAAAATTGAAAAGACTGGTAATTCAAGTGAATTTCCCATACCGGCATAATCACTCGACCAGGAATACCAACGTAAATGAAAAAGGAAAATCAAGCAGCCAAAGAACAAAAAATTGGCGAACAAATCAGACTACACGCCAACCAAAATTTAAGAGAAAAACCAATGAAAATGAAAATTCCAAGCAAATATGCAATAGAAACAAGAAAACTTTGAAATCACAAGAACCAAAATCAATGGGAGAAAATAAACAAACCTGTAAGATAGCAGCTCATGCAACTGAGTCAGAAGCGATTGCGAGAAGCGAAATGACGAAATTGTAACCTGAGGTTTCGATTCGACGAAGAAAAACACTTATCGAGTCAAAGAACTAATGAGAGAAAGGGAAGTTAGGGATTTGAGCTTGGGAGAGTCAGAGAACGAGAGAAGAGAGGAGAATGAGAGGATTTGAGATTTTCTGAAGAGTCGAAGAAGAGCAGAAGTTAGGGATTTGAGAAAATGAAATGCGAAGGGGGGAAATATTCTACAGGATTCCAACGCTACTAAAATGAAAATTACTGTTAGAATTAATAAAAAAAATTAGAAAAAAATTTTAACGGTATATTTTATTGGAATATTCCATGAGAAATTTTTTAAATTTTTTTTTTTACAATTTCAATCATAATTCTGACAAAAAATTTCAACAAAATTATATTACTTTTAGAATTTTAACAAAAGTTCTTCTGTTATAATTACGGTTAGAATTTTTAGGTTGAAAAATTGTCTTTTTCTTGTAGTGAATAGACAAATTTGTCAGGATTAATTCTAAATTTCTAATTTGACTATTCTGAGTACACCTTAGCACTTTGTCAGGATTAATTCAAAATTTTTAATTTGACTATTCTTAGTACACCTTAGCACAATGGACAGATTTGTCAGGATTAATTCTAAATTTTTAATTTGACTATTCTTAGTACACCTTCGCACAATAGACGGATTTGCCAGGATTAATTTTTAATTTTTAATTTGGCTATTCTTAGTAAACCTTGGCACAATGGACAGATTTGTCAAGATTAATTCTAAATTTCTAATTTGACTATTCTTAGTACACCTTAGCACAATAGATATATTTGTCAAGATTAATTCTAAATTTCTAATTTGACTATTCTTAGTAAACCTTAGCACAATAGACAGATTTGTCAGGATTAATTCTAAATTTCTAATTTGACTATTCTTAGTAAACCTTAACACAATGGACAAATTTGTCAAGATTAATTTTAAATTTTTAATTTGACTATTCTTAGTAAACCTTAGCACAATAGTGAATGTAGATTCTACTGAGTTCTCAAAGTCTTCCTAGAGGAGACATTGGGCCTATTTATATNTTCCTAGAGGAGACATTGGGCCTATTTATATCTTTAGTAAGTAACAGCGAAGTTCTGCAAACGCTAGAAGTTCATAACCATTCTTTCATTGCTGATATGTAGAGTTTTAGTTGACTTTTTGACTCTTATAATGTACACAAACACATGTAACTTTCTGATATAAAAATAAACAGAAAAACATCACAAATCAGTAGCACTCACAAGAAACTTCCATCTCCCTTTCTCCTCTGCTTCCTACACCAAACAATCAAGAAATCAAACCAATTTTCTACTTAAAACCAAATCAACATTTTCTGCCATAAAACTAGCTAACCAGATCATAACCTACGAGTCTTTATTTTAGTTCAAACATAAGTGAGAATATTTAATAACAAACAGTTGTTCTTTTTGTTATCACAGTTGCTGATCAACAATGTCTCTTGTCTATTCACTTTCACTCTCTACCTAAGGTTATTTTTCATGTGAAATGTGTATTGCAGTAAATTATTTCAGGTCTGTCTTGTTTCTGTTAATAGTAAGGTATACTTGGTATTTAGAATCCATGGTCATCAAAATGCTGATATCGTAAAGTTGAAATGGAGGACAATTCTGATCCAATTATTTGAGACTCTAGCTGCTTTTAAAGTTCTGATCAACAGTGGATTTTTTATTATTTATCACTATTCTTAGGAACTATGTTAAGAAATTAGTGCTAGCTTGGGAGCTAATCTCATGTGGAAAGGGAAATGTGGAGAGCCATGTTTACACTTGCGGATCTTGAACAAAATTATTGAGAGGGTAAATAAATACTTAGTAATCAATAAAAAAAAATATAATGATATACATCTTTTACAATATTTATACTTAAAGACAAAATACATCATCTATTAAAATATTTCTTCATAAAGATAAAAAGTTGTATTGCATAAGATAAAATGCATATTAACTTTGATTTGTTGTAAATGTCATGTAAATTTGAAGAACAAAGTGAAATAGTAAGAGCAGGTCGATTAAGGGATTGGTTAAAGCAAGAGAAAAGTATCCTTGTGATTCTAGATAATCTCTGGGCGAGGCTTGATTTAGGCAGAATTGGAATCCCATTTGGTGGAGATCACAAAGGGTGTAGGATATTGTTGACTTCAAGAAATGTAGAGATCTTATCCAACCAAATGGACACTCAAAAGAATTTCCAAGTGGGTGTCTTGCCTGAAGAAGAAGCCTGGACATTGTTCAAAGATATGGCTGAAATCGATGAATTGAATGAAGACGATGATCTTCTAGCTAAAGCAAGAGAAGTTTCTAGGGAGTGTGCTGGGCTGCCAATAGCACTTGTGACAGTTGCTAGAGCACTGAGAGGTAAGAGGTTACCGGATTGGAGGGATGCCTTTCTTCAACTAAGGAAGCCTACCGCCAGAAACATTGCAAATCTCCAGGAAGTTGTTGACTCCTGCATAAAGTTGAGCTATGACCATTTAGAGAATCAAGAACTCAAAGACATATTCTTGCTTTGTGCTTCAATGGGATATCTTATTGACAAATTATACTTGCTGAAATATTGTGTGGGACTGGGTTTGTTTAAAGACATCCTCACCATTGGGGAAGCTCGAGATAGATTAGACACATTGATCCATACGTTAAAAGCCTCATATTTGTTGTTAGATCATCCTAGTGGTTATCTTACCATGCATGATGTTGTTTGTGATGTTGCCCTATCAATAGCCTCCAAACATCAGCATGCACTTTTTGTAAGATATGATGATAAATTTGACAGATGGCGAGAAAGTGATGAATTGAAACTATGTACTGCAATCAGTTTATGTTACTGTGATATAGGAGAGCTCCCTGAAGGTTTGGATTGTCCCCAGCTTAATTTTTTCTACATTGGATCTAATGACCCATCATTGAAAATACCTGATGGTTTTTTCAAGGGAATGAGCAAACTCAGAGTATTGGATTTGACAGGGATGCATTTTTCATCTCTACCATTTTCAATTACTTTCTTGAGAAATTTGCAGACGTTATGTTTAGACCATTGCATATTAGAGGAGATAGCCACAGTCGGAGAGCTAAAGAACTTAAAAGTTCTTAGCCTTGTTGGCTCAGACATCAAGAAATTACCGAATGAAATAAGGGGGCTAACTCAGCTTCAGTTACTTGATTTGACAAGATGTTCAAAACTGGTAGTTATTCCACCAAATGTCATATCAAGCATGAATAAGCTAGAAGAACTGCGAATGGAGAAAAGCTTTGTTTGGAAGGATGAGGGAGCCAACAGTGAAAATGCAAGTCTTGCAGAGTTAAATCAGTTGCCCCACTTAACTGCTTTAGATATACATGTTCGAGATTCTTCAATTCTGCCTAGCGACTTGTTCTGTCAAACGTTGGAAAGATACAAGATTCTCATTGGAGATGTTTGGAATTGGGCTGGTAAGCACAAAACTTCAAGAACTCTAAAACTTAGCCTCAACAGAAACTTCTACTTGCAGAAAGGGTTACAAATTTTGTTGAAAAGAGTTGAAGATTTATATTTGGATCAAGTAGCTGGAGTAAAAAATGTTTCAGGCGAATTGGATAAGGAAGGATTTTCATATTTNTTCAAAGGCCCTATTTGACCTTCAAGCACTCTGCTACCATTTTTCTCTCCACTTTGTCAAACCATGCCCAATTTGCCTCTGGTTTTGTCAAGTCTCATACGTCTGAAACCAAACCAAACCTCCCTTAATTCACAATCCTTTTCCACCCTAATACATCTTAGTCTTGAAATCCAAGTAAACGGGACCGAAGTAGCCGATGGACAATCTCAGCTTATTCTGCATTAAGGGGCACTAGTTCTATCCATGTCTTACAGTCGAAAAACAAAATTGCCGTAACCTCTCGATTTCAATGGAATTTTTTTCCCTCCTAACTATCATTGCTTATGTACTTTCCCCTTCTCTCCAAGTTTCCCTAGCAATTGATTCCATTTCCCTGTCACATTCCATAAGTGATGGGATGACCTTAGTTTCCAAAGGCGAAACCTTTGAACTTGGTTTCTTCAGCCCTGGCAATTCTAAGAAACGTTACGTGGGAATTTGGTACAAGAATATCCCTATTCAAACTGTTGTTTGGGTTGCAAACCGTGCCAGCCCTATCAATAATTCCTCCGGCATATTAACAGTTAACAACACAGGTAATCTAGTTCTCACTCACAATACCACTGTTTTTTGGTACACAACCTCTGTGAAACAAGCACGAAACCCAATAGCCCAGCTTTTAGATTCTGGAAATTTGGTGGTGAGAGATGAAAATGAAGAAAGCCCAGAAGGCTATTTGTGGCAAAGCTTTGATCATCCATCTGATACATTGCTGCCAGGGATGAAGCTTGGATGGGACCTAAGAATTGGTCTGAATAGGAATTTAACAGCTTGGAAGAGCCCAGATGATCCAGCTCCTGGAGACTTCTCTTGGGATATAAAGCTCACTAACTATCCAGAACCATATTTTATGAAGGGAGCTGAAAAATACTTTAGAAGTGGACCATGGAATGGGTTGCATTTTACTGGTTCACCAAGATTAAAGCCTAACCCACTTTTTGATTTCAAGTTCATCTCCAATAAGGATGAGGTTTACTACACATTTGACCTCAAGAAGTCTGTAATCACAAGATTGACGTTGAACCAGACAACCTATCTTCGCTTGCGATATGTGTGGGTAGAAACGGAGAGAATTTGGCAGACTTATTCAAAAGTGCCATCGGATAACTGTGACAATTATGGCCTCTGTGGAGTTTATGGAACTTGTATAATTACAAACTCCCTTGTTTGCCAATGTTTGAAAGGGTTCAGGCCTAAGTCACCCCAAGCATGGAACTCATTGGACTGGTCACAAGGATGTGTCAGGAATGAACCACTAATTAAGCTGCATGAATAATAGCAGAGATGGTTTTATCAAATTCGAAGGCTTAAAATTGCCAGAAACTACACATACTTGGGTGGATGAGACAATTGGTCTAGAGGAATGCAAAATAAAATGCTTGAATGATTGTTCTTGTATGGCCTACACAAATTCAGATATTAGAGGAACAGGTAGTGGTTGCGCCATATGGTTTGGTGATCTAATGGATATTAGAGAGTTTTCAGCTGATGGGCAGGATCTATATATTCGAATGGCTGCTTCAGAATTAGGTATGAACCTTATTTGCCAAATAATCTCCAATTATTCATTTAACTCAAGTATCCATTTTTTACTTTGAACATCTCAATTCTCTCATTCAATCTGTGATCTTAACAAATGTTTTTTGATTGATCATATTCAATGAAGAAGAGGCAAAAAATGGGCATAAGAAGAAGTTAACAATAATAGTTGCTGTCATTATTTCTGCAATTTCTGGGATGCTTTTATTTGGGTCCTATTATATATACAAAGCCCGTAGGAACATGACTGGTAAAATTTCTTACATCTCATTTTCTTGTTTCATTAAGGATATGTGATCATTTTGTCAAGAAAGTTTCATTGCACGCACTACTACATACAAACATTTAACTAGAATAAATTTATTTGATTAAATTGTATCTAAGTACTTAGTTTATTCACGCAGTCAATTGATTTAAGTAAGTGAGACATTCGAAAGTTTGTTATTTTAAATGATACCTATTGTTATGCAACCTATAACACATAAAATCATCAAATAGGCTGCATCACTGAGCTTTTGCATCATAACAAAAGTATAAAGGCACAGAATTTTCTGGTTCTTCTTAGTCCTTTGTGATGAGATAGCTGTATGTGGGTTCTACTACTTGGGAGCCACTAAGATTGGAAACATGTACATGTCATATTTGAATAAGTTTATATCTGCAGATAGTTCTGTATATCTCCTTGCAGCTCTTAGCTGGACTTAGAATCCTTCATTAAATATAAAATTTAAGGATATTAGGGGTTATAACTTAGTCATTTAATCTTCACTTCACAATAAATTTTTTTAGGACAAGTGGCTCTAACATGATATTAAATTCTCATACATTAATTAGAATTTGTTACTTTAAACATGGTCCAGAAGTTGACATCATGGTCTATAAATTTTTTTCTTAGCATTTTTTTTCTACGTTAATGATTTCTAATAATACCCTCCTCCTCATGCTTGTAAAAAAGCTGAAGCTCTTTTCCCCATTTTGCCAGTGAAATCCGAAAATATAGCTGTGGATCAAAATAGTGGAGATGAGGAGGATATGGATCTCCCATTGTTTGATCTGTCAACAATTGGTACTGCCACTGATAACTTCTCAATTATGAACAAGATCGGGGAAGGAGGTTTTGGACCTGTGTATAAGGTAATTTAATAATTAACTCATAGGATAAGAAAAATCAAAAAGTACTGATGTTATAAAGATGTCTCGGTAAGTGTACAAACGTCAAAATGCAGGGAAGATTAGTACATGGTCAAGAAATTGCTGTGAAGAGGCTTTCGAAAAGTTCGGGACAAGGAATGATTGAGTTCAAGAATGAAGTAAAGCTGATTGCAAAGCTTCAGCACCGCAATCTTGTAAAACTTCTTGGTTGTTGCATTCAAGGGCAGGAAAAAATGTTGGTCTATGAATACATGCCTAACACTAGCCTGGATTGCTTCATTTTTGGTATGGATTTTACAAGAAACTTTATTAAGAATAGACTAATTTGATGATTCCAGCCACTTTATAACTTATAATATTTGAATTTTTTAAATCATAGAGTTCAAACAGAATAACTGATTTGCTTTGGATGGTAACAGATCATACTAGAGGTAAATTGTTAGATTGGCGTAAGAGATTGAACATTATTTGTGGGATTGCACGTGGTCTTCTCTATCTTCATCAAGATTCTAGACTAAGGATTATTCATAGAGATCTCAAAACAAGTAATGTTTTACTTGATGATAAGTTAAACCCAAAAATATCAGATTTTGGCATGGCTAGACTTTTTGGAGGAGATCAAACGGAAGGAAACACAAACAGAGTAGTTGGAACTTAGTAAGTATCTCTTACCAATCTCCATTTAATCTATTTTTACATGTCTATTTATACTTTCTTTGTCTAATAATGTCTTGTAGTGGTTACATGGCGCCAGAATACGCTGTCGATGGACTATTTTCAGTGAAATCTGATGTATTCAGTTTTGGTATTTTGTTGCTAGAGATTGTATGTGGCAAAAAAAATAGAGGTTTTTATCATGGAGACCATGCCGTAAACCTCATTAGTCACGTGAGTACATTATATAAACTTCCAATTTGTATTTGTGAAAGAAGAATTTGTTAAACAGTTCCACTCCTTTATGGTACAGGCATGGAAGCTGTGGAAAGACGACAGGGCTTTAGAAATGGTTGACACAAACATAAAGAACTCTTGCATTGTATCAGAAACATTGCGTTGCATCCATGTTAGTCTCTTGTGTGTGCAACAGTTTCCAGAGGATAGGCCTACCATGTCCTCTGTGGTTCGAATGTTAGGGGGTGATAATGAATTGGTTGAGCCTAAACTACCTGGTTTCTTTCCGAGAAAGGACTCGGCTAAAGCAAATTGTTCCTCAAATAAGAAAGAAACAAGCTCAACCAATGAAATAACCATTACCTTGTTAGAAGCACGATGAAAATGAATAGTACAGAGATAAAGTCAGAAAGGGAAATAGAAAAATGAATTATAGATGTTTCTAGAAAGAAAAATGTGAAAATTAATCAGCACAAGTACTGGAGCAGAACTTAAGAAAAGCAATGTTGTGAGTGGAAAAAGTGTGTTTCTGTTTATACAGAAGCGGCACTTTTCAGATTGAACAGTTTTCTGTATTATAATAAGGAAAATTTAATTTGTGATATGATTCTTTTAGTAATTACATTGTTCCTTCATCAATGTATAGTCCGTTTACTTTCACTCTCTTGCTCAAATTAGCCTTCACTTGGAATTTTACTTTGTTGGAATTTTTTTCTGGATTTCCTCTCCCTTAGTATTCTCAGTCACACAGTATTTGAAAATACACCACCAACCACCGTATTAGCACCTCTGCTTGATACCTCTTTTCCTTGCCTTTGTTGACTGGAGAAAATACCCAATATTGTCAACCACACACTTTTTTCGTTTGGCAATATATTCAGGTGCTACTTAAATTTCGAGGACCTAGTCATCAAGTCTATTTATAAAGCTCACTCGAAAATTACCAGTAATTTCTTATGTTTTTCCACTCTAATAAGACAGATCCGTCAAGATTAATTCTAAATTTTTAATTTGACTATTCTTAATAAACCTTAGCACAATAGACAGATTTGTCAGGAAGCATTGGGCCTATTTAACTATGGACCAAAATTGGAATATTTATTTTAGTCCCAAGGGACTACTGTGACAATAATGGCCTATGTGGAGCCTACGGGATTTGTCATGAGTAAAATAATTGCTTAGTAGTCATTATCTCAGGAATGCCGAGAAGTTAACACCATTTTCATCATATATTCAAAAGGTAAATAATGTGCTATCATCTTCTTATACTATTTTTTTGTTTTTTGTTTTTGGTATAATTGGTATAATCTTTTTATACTATTTTCTTATATCATATTCTTTCACTTATGCATGAGATTCAATAAGAGTTATAATGTAAGAATAACATAATATAAAAATATATATAAAAAAGTTTAAAATTTATTTTTTAACATATTTTTTTATATCATGTTATTTTTATATTTTATAAAAAAAATGGTGTATTATATCATATATTAAGTAATTTAATTTTTTAATATTTTTATAATAATACTAAAATCACACTATAAATTTTATTGAATTTAACTCAATCCAAAAAAAAAAACATAACATAAGATTATATAGCTTAGCCTCTGGAATAATTAGTGAGTGGTCACTAGTATTCCTTCTTATTAACTGAAAGACGTAAATGTCAATCATATGTCAATACTAAAAAGGGGGGCTATACTACACCCCACTAATAGTGACTTTATTGACTTTTTACAGTTTTTTTTTTGTCTAAAATATTGGTAAAGAACCGGCTGCTTACAAGTTGTCTTAATTATAAAAGAAGAATAAAACTTAGAAAAATTTGCAAAGTTAACTAGCTCGAGCTGCCCAATAAATGCCCAGCTCCAACTGTCCCTTTAATGCCCAGCTGCCCAAAACGTGCGTTCGCTGGCAAGCATTTCTCCATTCTATCTCAATGGTCATTGATTTCTATTGTTTGTTCGAAGGCACTATTTGACCTTCAAGCACTATGCTACCATTTTTCTCTCCACTTTGTCAAACCATGCTCAATTTGCCTCTGGTTTTGTCAAGTCTCATACGGTCTGAAACCAAACCAAACCTCCCTTAATTCACAATCCTTTTCCACCCTAATACATCAGAGTCTTCCAAGTCCAAGGTCAATTTTAATAGTAAATCTGACTCATCCAAGTAAACGGGACCGACGCAGCCAATGGACAATCTCAGCTTATTCTGCATTAAGGGGCACTAGTTCTATCCATGTCTTACAGTCGAAAAACAATCAATCAAAAAAAAAAAAACGTAACATAAGATGATATAGCTTAGCCTCTCGAATAATTAGTGAGTGGTCACTAGTATTCCTTCTTATTGACTGAAAGACGTAAATGTCAATCATATGCCAATATTAAGAAGTCTCAAATAGTTGCGTGTAGTGCCCCGTGACTTCGCTGGCAATGTCATTGGTTCACATGGAGCCACGCGTGCTTAACTTCCTTTGTATCCAAGCATTAAGGGGCACTAGTTCTATCCATGTGTTACAGTCGAAAAACAAATTGCCGTAACCTCTCGAATTCAATGGAAATTTTTTCCCTCCTAACTATCATTGCTTACGTATTTGCCCCTTCTCTCCAACTTTCCGTAGCAATTGATTCCATTTCTGTGTCACATTCCATAAGTGATGGGATAACCTTAGTTTCCAAAGGCCAAACTTTTGAACTTGGTTTCTTCAGCCCTGGCAATTCTAAGAAACGTTACGTGGGCATTTGGTACAAGAATATCCCTATTCAAACTGTTGTTTGGGTTGCAAACCGTGTCAGCCCTATCAATGATTCCTCCGGCATATTAACAGTTAACAGCACAGGTAATCTAGTTCTCACTCACAATAACACTGTTTTTTGGTACACAACCTCTGAGAAACAAGCACGAAATCCAATAGCCCAGCTTTTAGATTCTGGAAATTTGGTGGTGAGAGATGAAAATGAAGAAAGCCCAGGAGGCGATTTGTGGCAAAGCTTTGATCATCCATCTGATACATTGCTGCCAGGGATGAAGTTTGGATGGGACCTAAGAATTGATCTGTTTAACAACTTGGAAGAGCCCAGATGATCCAGCTCCTGCAGGCTTCTCTTGGGGTATAAAGCTCACTAACTATCCAGATTCATATATGATGAAGGGAGCTGAAAAATATTTTAGATCTGGACCTTGGAATGGGTTGCATTTTTCTGGTTATCTAGCATTAAGGCCTAACCCAGTTTATGATTTCAAGTTCATCTCCAATGAGGATGAGCTTTACTACACATTTGACCTCAAGAACAAGTCTGTAATCTCAAGATTGATGTTGAACCAGACAACCTATCTTCAGCAGCGATATGTGTGGGTAGAAACGGCGAGAATTTGGCAGACTTATATAAAAGTGCCATTGGATTACTGTGACAATTATGGCCTCTGTGGAGTTTATGGAACTTGTATAATTACAAACTCCCTTGTTTGCCAATGTTTGAAAGGGTTCAGGCCTAAGTCACCACAAGCATGGAACGCATTGGACTGGTCACAAGGATGTGTCAGGAATGAACCACTAAGCTGCATGAATAATAGCAGAGATAGTTTTATCAAATTCGAAGGCTTAAAATTGCCAGAAACTACACATACTTGGGTGGATGAGACAATTGGTCTAGAGGAATGCAAAATAAAATGCTTGAATGATTGTTCTTGTATGGCCTACACAAACTCAGATATTAGAGGAATAGGTAGTGGTTGCGTCATGTGGTTTGGTGATCTAATGGATGTTAGAGAATTTTCAGTTGGTGGGCAGGATCTATATATTCGAATGGCTGCTTCAGAATTAGGTAAGGACCTTGTTTGCCAAATAATCTCCAATTATTCTTCTAACTCAAGTATCCATTTTTTACTTTGAACATCTAAATTTTCTCATTCAATCTGTGATCTTAACAAATGTTTTTTGATTGATCATATTCAATGATGAAGAGGCAGAAAATGGGCATAAGAAGAAGTTAACAATAATAGTTGTCGCCATCATTTCTGGGATGTTTTTATTTGGGTCCTATTATATATACATAGCCCGCAAGAAGATGACTAGTAAAATTTCTTACATCTCATTTTCCTATTTCTTTAAGGATATGTGATCATTTTGTCAAGAAAGTTCCATTGCATGCACTGCTACATACAAACATTCAACTAGAATAAATTTATTTGATTAAATTGTATCTAACTACTTAGTTTATTCATGCAATCAATTGATTTAAGTAAGTGAGACATTCGGAAGTTTGTTATTTTAAATGATATCTATTGATATGCAACCTATAACACATAAAATCATCAAATAGGCTGCATCACTGAGCTTTGACATCATAACAAAAGTAGAAAGGCGCAGAATTTTTTGGTTCTTCTTAGTCCTTTGTGATGAGATAGCTGCATGTGGGTTATATTACTTGGGAGCCACTAAGATTGGAAACATGTACATGTCATATTCGAATAAGTTTATATCTGCAGATAGTTCTGTATATCTCCTTGCAGTTCTTAGCTGGACTTAGAATCCTTCATTACATATAAAATTTAAGGATATTAGGGGTTATAACTTAGGCATTTAATCTTCACTTCACAATAAATTCAAAGTGCAAGAGAAGAAGGAAGAGTTTTACAGGTACATTTGCTCATGAATCATGATGACTCTCGGAATTCCTATTGACGTGCTTTTCTTACAGAATTTTGTTTCTCTTAAATTTAAAGTCAAAAGATTATGATAATCACTATGTGTAAAGATCATATATCATCTATTTTTAACATGATTTTTATGATGAATAATTCNGGAGCCACTAAGATTAGAAACATGTACATGTCATATTCGAATAAGTTTATATCTGCAGATAGCTCTGTATATCTCCTTGCAGTTCTTAGCTGGACTTAGAATCCTTCATTACATATAAAATTTAAGGATATTAGGGGTTATAACTTAGGCATTTAATCTTCACTTCACAATAAATTCAAAGTGCAAGAGAAGAAGGAAGAGTTTTACAGGTACATTTGCTCATGAATCATGATGACTCTCGGAATTCCTATTGACGTGCTTTTCTTACAGAATTTTGTTTCTCTTAAATTCAAAGTCAAAAGATTATGATAATCACTATGTGTAAAGATCATATATCATCTATTTTTAACATGATTTTTATGATGAATAATTCATAATTTCATTTGTTTTAATAACATGTATTAGAAAATAAGAATCTTGGTGTGAATATTAATCACATAAATGAAGAAGAAAAGGAAGATCTGGAGCTTCCATTGTTTGAACTATCAAGAGTAGCTATTGCCACTGATAACTTTTCAATCAAGAACAAGCTTGGAGAAGGAGGTTTTGGACCTGTATACAAGGTAGCTTTCTAGTTTGCTAATTTTAGAATTATGAAAACAAGGAACACTTGTGTAATCAGAAATTCTACTATCTTGTTGCCATTATTATGCAGGGTATACTTGATGATGGACAAGAAATTGCTGCTAAGAAGCTTTCAAGTAGTTCCGGGCAAGGGCTGAATGAATTCAAAAATGAAGTGATACTTATAGCCAAACTTCAGCATTGTAATCTTGTAAAGCTTCTCGGTTGCTGCATTCAGGATGAAGAGAAATTGCTGATTTATGAATACATGCCTAATAAAAGCTTGGATTACTTTATTTTTGGTCAGTATCCACAATCCATTACATACTCTAGTTGTAGTCCTCTTGTCAAAATACTTCTCTATTTGTAGCTTCCATGTCTATTCTATTTATGGTTTACATTTGACAATATTAGTCTATTTTTTAACAGATGAAACACAAAAAAAACTTTTGGATTGGTCTAAGCGCTTTAACATTATTAGTGGGATTGCCAGGGGCCTGCTATATCTTCATCAGGATTCTAGGCTGAGGATTATCCATAGAGATCTCAAAGCAAGTAATGTTTTACTTGACAGTGTGATGAACCCAAAGATCTCAGACTTTGGCTTGGCTAGATCTTTCATAGGAGACCAAAGCAATAACACAAATAGAGTAGTTGGAACTTAGTATGTTTCCCTTTGATATTCTTCTTCATCTTTTGTCCCATTTGGTCTATAATCTGTTAATAATCTATCTACTGTGGTTGTTATGTTTGTTATGTTGACCAACAGTGGATATATGGCTCCAGAGTATGCTCTTCATGGACACTTTTCAGTGAAATCTGACGTCTTTAGCTTCGGGATTTTGTTGCTTGAGATAGTAACTGGAAAGAAAAATAGGGAATTTATTTGTCCAAATCATATCAACCTTATTGGACATGTAAGTGTTTAACAAAATTACTCTGTTCTGTTATTTGTTTGATAAACCAAAGCAAGTCAATAACATGTGCTTAACGTGTTACAGACATGGAATTTATGGCAACAAGGAAGGTCTTTTGAGTTGATTGACGAATGCCTCAGAGACTCCTGCAATGTGCCTCAAGTGCTGCGTTGTATCCATATCAGTCTCCTATGTGTGCAAAACCATCCCCAGGATAGGCCAATTATGTCATCTGTGGTTCTGATGTTAAGTAGTGAAATTTCCTTGCCTCAACCCAAATTACCTAGTTTCTTTATTGAAGAACATCTAGGTAATGGAAAGTCTTTCTTATGTACAAATGACTTGAGCATTACAGAGCTGGAAGCTCGATAAGAATTGTAACACGCTTCATGCTGCATATTTTATGCAGCACCAATTTTGTAACCGTCTCTTCTACTGAGCCGGGGAAATTGCAAAGTAAAATGACACACATATTTAAGGAAAAAGTCAATATTTTCTATCAATTTATTTTTTCAATATGAAACGGTTCTAGCTTACAGCTATAATCATATTTTGCAGTTCAACTTTGGCAGAACCACATAAAAATTTGGCACTAACTCTGTTTTGTAATCTAAGCTGGAGATTGTAATCAGTCTGGTGGCCATCTGAGCAACATCCACGTCCTTAAAGCTCATCCGGTAATGTCTCATAATGCTTTATAATGCAGCTTAACTTTATGTATCATGTTTGTAATTGATGAAAATAACCATGAACTGACGCAGAAAATCTGGGGAATCTTTTCTTACCATTGCATCTATGATTACTAATACAATTCTACTTAAATGTGTATTTTTTTTCTCTATCTTATTATATATCACAAAATGGATATAAGCAAAAGCATTCTATTAAAATTTACAATTGGTTGGTTAAATGTGATTGTTTATGATGCTGCATTCAGTAAAATACTGTCTCAAAAATAAGAAAAAAAGAAAAATCCTAAGGTGTGCTGAACCTGAAATATTTCTTCTTAACACCACCTAATGGGAAGGGGGAATTTTCAGATGATGAGTAATGATACTGGTGGCTAGAATCGAACTGTCATTATTTGACACCACTTCAATGTTTTCTTCCCTCCCTCTTTCCCCTCTTTTTGCTGCCACACTTATCTTCAGTTGGCATTACAATCTTGTTATGTTATGCAAACGGTTCCAAAAGACTTTTGATTGATGTGAAACTTATAGTCAATATTTGCTGCATATCATTTAGCGTTGGTGCCCAACTGCCCCCAACTAGAAGTTAGAAAACAAAAGAGAGGAAACTTTTTGTCAACATGGACCTAGGAAAATGCTTATGATTCTCCAACTGATTTTTTCCATCATTGGAGAACCGAGTAAAAAAAAGTAGGATTTTTCCATGAGCTGGACTTGAGAGAAAAGGCATGATGTCTTCTCCAATCAGCACATAAAAACAGGTTAAAGTTTTCAAACATATAATTGAAATACCCTTATAAGTTGAAAATAATGCTTTTTGACTGAGTTTAAGGGAGATATCACTGTGGNCTTGATGATGGACAAGAAATTGCTGCTAAGAAGCTTTCAAGTAGTTCTGGGCAAGGGCTGAATGAATTCAAAAATGAAGTGATACTGATAGCCAAACTTCAGCATCGTAATCTTGTAAAGCTTCTCGGTTGCTGCATTCAGGATGAAGAGAAATTGCTGATTTATGAATACATGCCTAATAAAAGCTTGGATTACTTTATTTTTGGTCAGTATCCACAATCCATTACATACTCTAGTTGTAGTCCTCTTGTCAGAATACTTCTCTATTTGTAGCTTCCATGTCTATTCTATTTATGGTTTACATTTGACAATATTAGTCTATTTTTTAACAGATGAAACACAAAGAAAACTCTTGGATTGGTCTAAGCGCTTTAACATTATTAGTGGGATTACCAGGGGCCTCCTATATCTTCATCAGGATTCTAGGCTAAGGATTATCCATAGAGATCTCAAAGCAAGTAATGTTTTACTTGACAGTGTGATGAACCCAAAGATCTCAGACTTTGGCTTGGCTAGATCTTTCATAGGAGACCAAAGCAATAACACAAATAGAGTAGTTGGAACTTAGTATGTTTCCCTTTGATATTCTTCTTCATCTTTTGTCCCATTTGGTCTATAATCTGTTAATAATCTATCTACTGTGGTTGTTATGTTTGTTATGTTGACCAACAGTGGATATATGGCTCCAGAGTATGCTCTTCATGGACACTTTTCAGTGAAATCTGATGTCTTTAGCTTCGGGATTTTGTTGCTTGAGATAGTAACTGGAAAGAAAAATAGGGAATTTATTTGTCCAAATCATATCAACCTTATTGGACATGTAAGTGTTTAACAAAATTACTCTGTTCTGTTATTTGTTTGATAAACCAAAGCAAGTCAATAACATATGCTTAACGTGTTACAGACATGGAATTTATGGCAACAAGGAAGGTCTTTTGAGTTGATTGACGAATGCCTCAGAGACTCCTGCAATGTGCCTCAAGTGCTGCGTTGTATCCATATCAGTCTCCTATGTGTGCAAAACCATCCCCAGGATAGGCCAATTATGTCATCTGTGGTTCTGATGTTAAGTAGTGAAATTTCCTTGCCTCAACCCAAATTACCTAGTTTCTTTATTGAAGAACATCTAGGTAATGGAAAGTCTTTCTTATGTACAAATGACTTGAGCATTACAGAGCTGGAAGCTCGATAAGAATTGTAACACGCTTCATGCTGCATATTTTATGCAGCACCAATTTTGTAGCCGTCTCTTCTACTGTGCCGGGGAAATTGCAAAGTAAAATGACACACATATTTAAGGAAAAAGTCAATATTTTCTATCAATTTATTTTTTCAATATGAAACGGTTCTAGCTTACAGCTATAATCATATTTTGCAGTTCAACTTTGGCAGAACCACATAAAAATTTGGCACTAACTATGTTTTGTAATCTAAGCTGGAGATTGTAATCAGTCTGGTGGCCATCTTGAGCAACATCCACGTCCTTAAAGCTCATCCGGTAATGTCTCATAATTCTTTATAATGCAGCTTAACTTTATGTTTCATGTTTGTAATTGATGAAAATAACCATGAACTGACGCAGAAAATCTGGGGAATCTTTTCTTACCATTGCATCTATGATTACTAAAACAATTCTACTTAAATGTGTATTTTTTTTCTCTATCTTATTATATATCACAAAATGGATATANAAAATGCTGATATAGTAAAGTTGAAATGGAGGACAATTCTGATCCAATTATTAGAGACTCTAGCTGCTTTTAAAGTTCTGATCAACAGTGGATTTTTTATTAGTTATCACTATTCTTAGGAACTATGTTAAGAAATTAGTGCTGGCTTGGGAGCTAATCTGATGTGGAAAGGGAAATGTGGAGAACCATGTTTATTTCCAGTCAAACTAAACTAGCCACCAAAATTGAGTGTCGTTGATGTCCCTCTGCCCTTTTTTTCCCGAGAACTTCTATTTCTCCTTAAATTGACAAGTGACGACAAACCTTATTAACTGAAAATTCCACCCAATACTCTCATGCCATCAAGTCCATCTAGGAAGCTCAATTCAAACTGAAAGTAACTTATCATCAAAATATTCAAATATACTCTACCAAATGCAAAATTATCAACATTTTCGACGGAAGATCCTTCAGGGTTCATTTTAGATAGCTAATTTGACTAGCACAATAGTCAAACCAATGTAGATTGTAGTGTGTTTCTCAAAGGTTTGCTATTTCTACAATAGGAAGCATTAGCTCTATTAATATCTGTAGCCACTTTAGCTCTATTAATATCTTTAGCCAAACAAAAAAGTGCCTCCCAGAAGCTAAACTTCAATGGGCATTCCTTCATTCATAAGTATGGTTGTTTATATACTTGTCCTTTCTATCAAAGTTTCCATAGCACTTGATTCCATTGCTCAGTTACAATCCTTAAGTGATGGCGAGACGTTGGTTTCCAAAGGTGGAACCTTTGAACTGGGTTTCTTCAGTCCTGGAAATTCCAAGAAACGTTATCTTGGAATTTGGCACAAGAATATCCCAATCCCAACCGTTGTTTGGGTTGCAAACCGCCTCCACCCAATCAACGATTCCTCCGGCATCTTAGCAGTGAACAGAACCGGGAACCTTGTGCTAAGCCAAAATGACTCTGTTGTTTGGTATTCAACCTCTATGAAACAAGCACAGAACCCAATGGCCCAGCTCTTGGATTCTGGGAATCTTGTGGTAAGAGATGAGAAAGAAGCAAACCCAGAAATAGAATCCTATTATTGGCAAAGCTTTGATTATCCGTGTGATACACTGTTGGCAGGGATGAAGTTAGGTTGGGACCTGAGAAGTGGTCTGAATAGGCGTCTAACAGCTTGGAAGAGTCCAGAGGATCCAGCTCCAGGTGAGTTTTCTTGGACTGTGGTGCTAAATAGCTATCCTGAGTTTTATCTGATGAAGGGAACAGAAAAGTATGCCAGAACTGGACCATGGAATGGCCTGCGACCAAGTGGTTCACCAGAAGTAAAGCCTAATCCCATTTATGATTACCACTTTGAGTCCAATAAGGATGAGATCTACTACACTTACAGCCTCAAGAATGGTTCTGTGGTCTCAAGAATAGCAATAAATGAAACCAATTATCTTCGTCATCGCTATGTATGGTCAGAAAGTGATCAAATTTGGAGGGTTTACACATCAGTGCCAAAAGACTACTGTGATAACTATCGCCTATGTGGAGCACATGGCAATTGTATCATTACAGACTCACCAGTGTGCCAATGTTTGAAAGGGTTCAGGCCTAAGTCACCACAACAATGGGATTCAATGGATTGGTCTCAAGGGTGTGTCCGGAATACACCATTAAGCTGTGAGAGAAAACAAAGTGATGGATTTATCAGAGTGCCTGGATTGAAAGTGCCGGATACTACAGATACATGGGTGGATAAGAAAATTGGTCTAGAGCAATGCAGAGAAAAGTGCTTGAATAACTGTTCTTGTATGGCTTATACAAATTCAGATATAAGAGGAGCAGGTAGTGGCTGTGTCTTGTGGTTTGGCGATTTAACTGATATTAGACAGTTTCCAGTTGGTGGGCAGGACCTATATATTCGAATGGATGCTTCTGAATTAGGTAGGGACTTAACTTTGCCAATTAATCCTATTATTGTTTTTCTCATCAAGGGTTCATCTTTATCTTTGAAAATTAAAGTTCACTCCTTGAATATGTGACTTGATTGAATTCAACACAGATGAGGCAGGATTTGGGCGAAAGAAGAAGCTGACAACAATAATTTCTACCACCACTGCTGCTATTTCTGGGATGATTTTACTTGGCTGTTACTATATCCACAAAGTCCGGAAGAGCATGACTGGTAAAATTACTTGGATGACTGCATTGTTTTATCTTTCCTTTTAGAACAAACTCACATGGCACATACAGCATCATACCAATATTATTCTATTGTAATTGATTTCATTGTTTATTCAAACTCCAAATACCGAAAGGAAATCAAGTTAGAAATTTAAAAAGTGTTGATTTAGTTCATGTTGTCACGTGCATTATGGTATAGGCTAAAAGAAAAAAGAATCAAGATTTTGTTGTAATTTTGACATCATTATAGAAATGGTAAATCCTCATTCAAGGTAATTCACCAAAGAAGTACGCTGTGGTAATTTGTACACCAAATGTCTGCAAAAATAACTGCATAAAGGAATTGCCATTTTATCAAGTAAAGACCATGGTAAGACTCGTTGAAGTAGAGAATGCAGCAAAGTTACTTCCTTGACTAACTGTGATTTACATCATGTCATGCTTGTGACTGAATTGAAGCTTCTTTCCATTTTGTTAGAGAAATCAAAAAATGTTGAAGGCAATCAAAACAGAGGAGGAAGTCTGGATGATCTAGATCTCCCGTTACTTGATTTTTCAACCATAGTTCTAGCCACTGACAACTTCTCTATGAAGAACAAGATTGGAGAAGGAGGTTTTGGACCTGTATACAAGGTAATTTAGTCTTTCAGTAATTGGATAAAAACAACTAAATAAGTTTTAATGTAATAAATAGTCTCTCAATATACTTACAAAGGTAAATAAGCAGGGAAGATTAGTAAATGGGCAAGAAATTGCTGTGAAGAGGCTTGCAAGAAGCTCAGAGCAAGGAATAACTGAATTCAAGAATGAAGTTAAACTGATTGCAAAACTTCAGCACCGAAATCTTGTTAAGCTTCTCAACTGTTGCATTCAAGGTCAAGACATAATGCTGGTCTATGAATACATGCCTAACATAAGCCTGGATTACTTCATTTTTGGTATGAATATTTTAAGGAATTTTATAATTTACTTATTTATGATTTTAATATCACTTTAGACCTTGTGGTACTTGAATAATGCAAATTAAACAATTGAATTATTCTATATGGAACAGATCATACCAAAAGTAAATTGCTAGATTGGTTTAAACGTTTCCACATTATTTGCGGAATTGCTCGGGGTCTTCTCTATCTTCATCAAGATTCTAGATTGAGGATAATTCATAGAGATCTCAAAGCAAGTAACGTGTTACTTGATGATAAGTTGAATCCAAAAATATCAGATTTTGGCATGGCTAAAATTTTTGGAGGTGATCAAATTGAAGGAAATACAAATAGAGTAGTTGGAACTTAGTAAGTATCCAATATCAATCTCTGTATAATTTGTTGTACATCCTCATTAATTATTTTTGTTCTAAATGGTATTTTGCAGTGGTTACATGGCACCAGAATATGCTGCTGATGGACTATTTTCAATTAAATCTGACGTCTTCAGCTATGGTATTTTAGTGATAGAGATTGTATGTGGGAAAAAAAATAGAGGATTTTATCATCCAGATCACTCCCTTAACCTTATTGGCCATGTAAGTCTTTTTGTAAACTTTCAATTTACGCATGTCAAACAGATCTGATGAACATTTTTTTTCTTTGATTCAGGCATGGAGACTATGGAAAGAGGGTAGAGCTTTAGAATTGATTAACACAAGTATAGAGAATCCATGTGTATCAGAAATTCTGCGTTGCATCCAGATTAGCCTCTTGTGTGTACAACAGTTCCCAGAGGACAGGCCTACAATGTCCTCTGTGATTGTAATGTTGGAAGGTGAGAATGAATTGGCTGAACCAAAACTACCTGGTTTCTTTCCGAGAAAGGATTCTGATGAAGTGAATTCCTGCTCAAGTCAGAGGGACACGAGCTCAACCAATGAAGTAACCATTACCTTATTAGAAGCCCGATGATAATGAATGAGATTAAGAAAAAAGACAAATGTACAAACGAATTACTCAGTAATGTTAGAGAAGAGGAGGAAATATATATTTGGAAAAAGTGTTTAGATGAGTTCATACAGAAGTGAAATCTTTTTGATTTAAAATTTGCAATATAAGTTCAGAAATTATTCTTTTAGTTATTCAATGGCTGATTAACAATGTTCTTGTCCATTTACTTTCACTCTTATGCATAAGTTGTCCTTTATATGGAATGTACTTTATAATACATTCTTTCTTCATTTCTATCTGTTTATACCATTTCGTTTATAATAAGGAAGACTGGTAGTATAACACATGGCCTTCAAAATGCTGATACTGCAAAGTTTGATAAGAGGAGAATTCTGCTTTTTTATTTTTTTTTCTTTTTGGGAGGGGGAAAAATCCGGTAAATGCTAAATACTAAGTAGCTTTAGTGTCAATCTGCTGATAGGGTTCATGTGATTGCAAATTCTGTAGAAGCCAAAAAGGAACGTGAAACTTTCCAATTGTTTCTCCTCTTAACTTGTTATTCATGGCACGGGTCAATTTTGGATGTCACAACGATGATATAGACTAAACCAATGCAATGGGAAAACTGTTGAAGCAAGATTTTTCTAGATACTCTAATAGCCTAGTATTTTGTTTATTTTGATAACATCAACTGTAGTTGGTGAGGTTAGGTGAATTTCTATGTTTATGCTTATTTTGAGGAGTTAAGGTATGGTAGACCTTACCTTGTGGTCTACTTTTGTAAAGCATTTGTTATATGATGTGAAAATGTGAATGAAAATCTAACTAAACATTTTACTTCAGCTCTTCTTCTTCTCTCAAAACCTTCTACGTATGAAAACTAACATGGTATCAGAGCTGTTTTCTTAAAGGACCTGTGAGGATCAACCAAGCTTACAAAAGGAGCTAAGCTGGTTTGGTTTACAAAGGAAGGAGTTAACAGCAGATAGCTACAGGAAGCTATACTCAGGGACCACCAACATTTAATGGAGAAAACTACCAGTTTTGGGCTATTAAGATGAAGGCATATTTGGAAGCTCAAAATTTATGGGAGGTTGTTGCAACAGAGAGAGAACTAGAGCCATTAAGAGCTAATCCTACTATGGCTCAAATTAAAATATTTGAGGAGGAGAAAGCTAAAAAGCCAAAGGCTTTATCATGTATTTATGCTGCCGTTTCAGACAGCATTTTCAGCAGGATTATGACTTGTAGTTCACCTAAGAAGGCATGAGATAAATTGAAGGAAGAGTTTGAAGGAAGTGACAGAGTTAAGGCAGTCAAGCTGCTCACTCTCAAAAGAGAGTTTGAAATGCTCAAGATGAAAGAGTCAGAAACTGTAAAAGACTATGCAGGCAAGTTGATAGAAGCTGTCAACAAGATAAGGCTTACAAGAGAAACATTTGAAGATGACAAAGTGGTGGACAAGATACTCATAAGTCTTCCTGCAAGATTTGAAGCTAAGGTTTCAGCTATAGAAGAGTCTTGTGACTTGAAAAGGCTGTCAATCTCTGAACTCATCAGCAAACTACAAGTTCATGAGCAGAGAAGCAGTATGAGAAAGGAGGAGGAAGCCATAAAAGGTGCATTTCAAGCTAAAGAAAAGGGGAAGCAACCAGTCAGAGATTTTAAGAGAGGAAGTGGTGAAAAGGGCTGGAAAAACAAGAAAAATCGTCAAGGGCAGAATTCAAATGCAAGAGGAAAATTTCCTCCATGTGGAGTTTGTCAAAGAACTAACCATGAAGAAAAGGATTGTTTCTTTAAGGGAAAGCCACCTATACAGTGCAGATTTTGTTAAAAGCTTGGGCATATTGAGAAGTATTGTAGGGCTAAGCAAGCACAACAACCCAAACAACAACAACCAGCTCACCAAGCAAATTTTGTTGATGATCAAGAACCTCCAAAGGATGTTATCTTCATGGCTAGTCATTCCTCTCATGAATCAAACATGCACACTTGGTTCATTGACAGTGGTTTTACAAATCACATGGCTAGGTACTTGGAACTCTTTGATCAGCTGGACAGCTCAGTGAGAACAAAAATCAAGCTTGGTAATGGAGAGATAGTTGAAGCTAACAAAAAAAGGTGTCAGGTATATTCATGATGTGTTATATATTCCATGTCTTGCTCAAAATCTACTTAGTGTTACTCAAATGGTGAATCATGGATATTCTTTGTTGTTTAAGGATGAATGTTGTAAAGTGTTTGATGAAAAAGGAGTTGAGATTGCAATGGTGAAAATGGTAGAAAAAACCTTTCCTCTAAATCTGAATGTTGTATTAAACCAAGCCAATTTTGCTAAAGTAGATGAGACACAACTTTGGCACAATAGGTTTGGGCATGTTAATTTAGGATCATTGAAACTTATGCATTCAGAGTATTTAACTAGAGATTTACCAGCTGCTAGTGAGTTAAACTCAGTATGCAAGGTTTGTCAATTTGAAAAACAACATAGGGAATCATTTCCAAATGAAGCTGAATGGAGAGCAAAGGAGAAACTTGAACTTGTTCACACAGATATTTGTGGTCCTATGAAAAATCTGTCAGTTGGGCAGAATAAATATTTCATTCTTTTTATTGATGACTTGACAAGAATGACATGGGTTTACTTTATTAAAAGTAAGTCTCAAGTTTCACAGATTTTTAAGATGTTCAAGAGAATGGTTGAAGTACAATCTGGTTGCAAGATCAAGCAGTTGAGATCAGACAATGGGAAAGAGTATACTTCAGCTGAATTTCAAGAATTTTGTGCAGGTGAAGGTATCAACCAGCAGCTAACAGTCTCATATACACCACAACAAAATGGTGTATGTGAAAGGAAGAATAGGACTGTGGTAGAAATGGCTTGATGTTTGCTGTTGGAGAAGGAATTGCCTCAGATGTTCTGGGCAGAAGCTGTATACACGGCTGTTTATCTTCTAAACAGACTACCAACTAAGTCTTTGCATGGTTTAACACCTATTGAAGCATGGTCAGGAGCTAAACCTACTGCAAAGCATTTAAAAGTGTTTGGTTCCATCTGTTATGCTCATGTACCTGCTGTTAAAAGAACCAAGTTTGACAAGAAAAGTGAATTGGGAGTCTTCTTGGGTTATGCAGAAAAATCAAAGGGTTATAGAATTTATAATTTGGAAACACAACAATTAATGGTGAGTAGGGATGTCATTGTTGATGAAGGTGCTCATTGGGACTGGAAGAATGAAAAGGTGATAAGGGATGAAGGCTTATCCAAACCGAACAGTGAAGCAACTCACACATAAGCTGAACCTGTCCAAGATGCTACTGTTGAAAATACTACAGACAGACCAGTTTTGAAGACAAAGTCATTAGCAGAAGTTTATGAGAAATGTAATTTTGTAGTAGTTGAACCATCAACTTATGAAGAAGCCTCTAATCATGTTGTGTGGAGAAAAGCAATGCAAGAAGAAATTCAAGCTATTGAGAAGAACAGAACTTAGGAGCTTGTGGATAGACCATCAAACAAGTCTATCATTAGGCTAAAATGGGTTTACAAGCTCAAGTTAAATCCTGATGGCACAGTGAACAAGCATAAAGCAAGGCTCGTAGCAAAGGGTTATTCTCAAGTGGCTGGAGTTGATTTTCATGATACTTTTGCACCTGTAGCAAGACATGACACAATCACATTGTTGTTAGCCTTGGCAGCTCAAAACAAATGGAAAATTTTCCATTTGGATGTCAAGTCAGCCTTCTTGAATGGAGTTCTTGAAGAAGAGGTGTATGTAGATCAGCCACAAGGTTTTATAGTTGAAGGGAATGAAGGGAAAATACTCAAGCTGCATAAAGCCTTATATGGCTTAAAACAGGCTCCTAGAGCTTGGTATAGTAGAATGGATGATTACTTGATGAGTGCTGGTTTTCAGAGGAGTCCAAATGAAGCTGCCTTGTATGTAAAAGCTTTGGAGAATAGTGGTGTTGTGATTATCTCCTTATATGTAGATGACTTACTTGTAACAGGAAATGATCATGAAGCAATAGTGAAGTTTAAAGCTGATATGCAGCAAGAGTTTGAGATGATAGATTTGGGAGAAATGAATTATTTCTTGGGAATGGAGATAAATCAATTAGAGAATGATATCTTTGTTTCTCAAGAAAAATATGCAAGAGATCTACTGAAAAAATTTCATATGGAACAGTGCAAACCAGTAGATACACCACTGGTTGTCAACAATAAATTGTCAAAGAATGATGGTTCAGAATTAGCTGATGCTTCAGCTTATAGAAGTATGATTGGGAGTTTACTTTATTTAACAGCAACAAGGCCAGATTTGATGTTTCCAACAAGCTTACTGTCAAGATTTATGCAAGCACCAACTCAAAAACATTTTGGAGCTGCTAAAAGAGTCTTGAGATACATTAAAGGGACTGTGAATCATGGCATTTTCTATACAACAGCTGATAAGGGAGATCTTCAAGGCTATTGTGATAGTGATTGGGCTGGAAGTGTGGATGACATGAAGAGCACTTCAGGCTATTTATTCTCTCTTGGTTCAGGATGTTTTTCATGGAGCTCAAAGAAGCAAGATTGTGTTGCACAATCAAGTGCAAAGGCAGAATATGTTTCAGCAGCTGCTGCCTCAAATCCAGCAATATGGTTGAGGAAAGTTCTTAAGGATTTAGGCCAGACTCAAGACAAACCAACTGTTATATGGTGTGATAACAAGTCAGCTGTAGCTATGGCTAAGAATCCTAGTCACCATGGTAAAACGAAACATATAAATGTGAAAGTGCATGCGATAAGACAAGCTGAAAGAGATGATGAAGTTGAACTAGTCCACTGCAGCTCAAATGAACAACTTGCAGATATTCTTACTAAAGGATTGCCTAGAAGCAAAGTGCAAGAATTAAGGGAAAGACTAGGAGTCTCCAAGAAAAATCTTGTGGAGGAGTGTTGAAGCAAGATTTTTCTAGATACTCTAATAGCCTAGTATTTTGTTTATTTTGATAACATCAACTGTGGTTGGTGAGGTTAGGTGAATTTCTATGTTTATGCTTATTTTGAGGAGTTAAGGTATGGTAGACCTTACCTTGTGGTCTACTTTTGTAAAGCATTTGTTATATGATGTGAAAATGTGAATGAAAATCTAACTAAGCATTTTACTTCAGCTCTTCTTCTTCTCTTAAAACCTTCTACGTATGAAAACTAACAAAAACCCAAGCCCCGCATGGATTTACTGATGAATGAATTACTACAAAGATAAATCACTGAAATAAACAGAAAAATGGGTTTCAAAAAACGAAATTACACCACACAGAAAAGAATTACTTATTCTTGCATTTGCTTTACCTCTAAATTATGATACTCAACTTCAATTACACCACAAAGATACATTTCAAATCAGATCCCTCAAGATGAAGGTCAATTGAAGCTAAGTATGACTATTCAAACTTGAAAGCAAACATAACGAGTACAAAATTGATAGAAGCATCTTGGCATGAGTTACGCAAAAGCTGCCAATGGACCTTCTTTCTGTCGTGAACATCCTTGCTTTTATACTTATCCCTTCTCTTCAACTTTCCGTAGCACTTGATTCCATTTCTCAGTCCCAATCCTTAAATGATGGTAACACATTGGTTTCCAAAAATGGAACCTTTGAACTGGGTTTCTTCACTCCTGGAAATTCAAACAAACGTTACCTTGGAATTTGGTACAAGAATGTCCCAATTCAAACCGTTGTTTCGGTTGCAAACCGCCTCAACCCAATCAATGGTTCCTCTGGCATTTTAGCAGTAAACAGCACTGCCAATCTTGTCCTCAGCCAAAATGGAACTGTTGTTTGGTGTACAACTTTAGTGAAAGAAGCACAGAATCCAGTGGTGTTTGATGAAAATGTAGCAAATCCAGAAGCCTATTTGTCGGAAAGCTTTGACTATCCATCTGATACTCTGTTGCCAGGGGTGAAGTTTGGTCTCAACAAATCTCTAACATCTTGAAAGAGTTGGGATGATCCATCTCCAAGAGTTTTATCTTGGGTTATGGAGCTCAGAGACTATCCTGAATCATATTTCATGAAGGCAAAGGAAAAACATTACCGAGCTGGACCATGAAATGGCCTGCATCCAAGTGGTTCACCAGAAATAAAGTCCAATCCTATTTATGAATACTACTTGGAGTTCAATAATAGAGAGGTATATTACAGCTACAGCCTCGAGAATTCTGTTATCTCAAGGTTAGTAATGAACCAAAATGATAATAATGCTCGTCATCGTTATGTGTGGTCAAAACCTGAACAAAATTGGAAGGGATACACGAAGTGCCGAAAGACTTGTGTGATAGTTATGCCCTGTGTGGAGCCAATGGTAATTGTATCATTACTGACTCACCAGGGTGCCAATGTTTAAAAGGGTTCAGGCCCAAGTCACCACAACAATTGAACTCAATGGACTGGTCTCAAGGATGTGTCCGCAATGTAGAATTAAGTTTCAAGGACAAAAACACTGATGGATTTGTGAAATTGGTTGGGTTGAAAGTGCCAGAAACTACACATACTTGGGTGGATCAGACAAAGGATCTAGAGCAATGCAGAGACAAGTGCCTGAATAACTGCTCTTGTATGGCCTATGCAAGTTCAGACATCAGAGGACAAGGTAGTGGTTTTGTTATGTGGTTTGGCAATCTAATTGATATTAGACGGTTCTCAGCTGATGAGTAGGATCTATATATCCGAATGTCTGCTTCAGAATTAGGTAGAGATTTAAATTGGTGAATTAATTTTTTCTATGATTCAACCATACAGAGACAAAATATGTGCACAGGAAGAAGCTGATAATGATAGTTGCTATCACCATTGCAGTGATTTCAGAGATGATTTTACTCGGTTGTTTATAATATCTCCACAAAATCAGGATGAACAAGACTGGTACGTAGAACCACAGAGGGCATGGTAGGCCTAAGCGCCCGGTTTCTTTCCGAGGAAGGGTTATTTTGAAGCAACTTCCTCCTCAAAGTCAAAAGAAAACAAGCTCCACCATTGAAATAACCATTACCTTGATGGATGGCCGATAAAATTGAATGAGGTTAAGAGAAATAAAATCAAACAACAGAGGAGTTAGTGAGGAAAGTTACAGTTATTATAATGGCTGATGAACAGTGTTCTTGTCCATTTACTTTCAGTCTCTTGCAGAAACTATCCTTCACATTTTCAGCTATTAATGAGGTATACTTAGTATTTAGAAACCATTATCTTCAAAATTTAAAGCTTGATTAGAGGACAATTCTGCTCTTGTTTGTTGATACTCTGGCTAAATTTAAGTTCTAACAAACAGGGTGAATGCTTTCATTCAAAACTTAAGCTCTAGCAATCAGAGTGAAGGTTTACTTAAACTATACCAATTCTTAGTCGTGAACCTTAATGGACTTGTGCAGGTAAAGTCCCGTGTAACTATTTCCCAAACAGAAAATCATACATGTGCATGATATCATCTTTGTGCCAGTTTTCTTGACACATAGTCCTATAGATTCTATTCTTGTTCACATCACTGTGTATTTTTATTTATTTTTAATCGTTTCCTTCTCTTTCTCTGGAATGGTACTTGTCCCCAGGCCATTTGATGAGGAAAAGGTAGAGAACCATGTTAAGAAACTTCAATTTCCTATCGAACTGACCAAAATTGAAAATTTAATTGCTCTAATGTCCCCACCTCTTTACTTTCCCCTCACTTTCTTTCCTTAAAATTTTCTTTCATCTGTCATTAGCTGTTGTTTACCATTAGTCAAAATAAAATATTGGAAGATGCGGATAGTTACGCTTGTCCCCTTCTAATTTGCTCTGAAATCTAAATCGTAGTCCTTAAGTTTCATTCATTAGCCCATTAGTCATCACCAACTACCACAAACTCCTAGCCCCACCATGCCCTTTTGGTTAATAATGCTTGGTAACTTGCCACTACTCTTTTACTCATTAAATTTTGATTAGCGAACAGCCCCAATTTAGTTGTTGAGGTTGTCAATGGCTAAATTCAAGAATGAAATTTATTAGTGATCCCTACAAGGCTGGCCTAACTCTCTCTTATGATTTCTCAAATAAGGTCCTCTAGATCCTGGATTGATGTGACAACTTCTATCTTACTAGAAACCTTAATGTGTAACACAGAGAAAGTGTAATTACTCGCCAAAATGATATTCATTAATCTAAGCTGTCAATAAAGTTTCAATTGGATCTCTTAAAGTTAGATGCTACCAAGTGTAGATATGTGAAGTAAAGTAGTATATAATTAACAAAAATCAACACATAATGATTTATTGCGTCAGATATTCTGATAATACCCCAGTATAAGAACAAGCTTTATTGGAGTTTTCCTTGTCCTCTAGAGAGGGTCCTGGTGCAAACTATGTAGTTTTATAACGTTCGAGTGTAGTTCATGGGTTTCCAATTTCCACATTAAGGTTGACTTGCATAGGCAATAGATCTCCTTTCTGGAAGATTAAAATTTATGGATATTTCAGCAAGCATTCGGTTAGTTGCTAATCCTTCTATACTTGCTTAACTAATATCTCAATCAATGTATACTTTTCATTCCCACTCCCACTCAATGACTTTTTATAAAATAAAGGTATGACACGACCCACCTAAAAGTATTATCCGATCGTGCTAATTTTCTTATAATTCTATAATAAATCTATGAATGCCTAATGTTGTTTTTGGAGTGACAGTGCACCAATCAACTCAAATCTCTGTTTTCAACTTCTATATACGATGTTACAACCACCCCCAACATGCCGCTCTTGCATTTAGAACAGCTAATTTGCTTTTCCACCTTAGGTCACTCAGATATTCCTAAAAAAATTAGACCTTTCTTTCTCTGTTTGAATTCTTTCGTAGAAATATAAGCAAGCAACATGTTCCCCAACATCATAGTCAACAGCGTGTTTACACGGTCCAAGCTGTTTCTGCATTTGGTCTGTCTCTATATATATGTAGCTTAGCGTTGTAGTGCTGGAAAAGCTAGAATTCAATGGGCTTTTTTCCTTTCATGAGTATCATTGCCTATATACTTGTCCTTTCTCTTGAAATTTCCTTAGCAGATGATTCCATTGCTCAGTCCCAGTCCATAACTGATGGCATGACCTTAGTTTCCAAAGGTGGAACCTTTGAAATGGGTTTCTTCAGCCCTGGAAATTCCAACAAACGTTACCTAGGAATTTGGTACAAGAATATCCCAATTCAAACTTTTGTTTGGGTTGCAAACCGCCTCAATCCCATCAATGATTCCTCTGGCATCTTAACATTAAACAGCACTGGCAACCTTGTCCTCAGCCAAAACCACACTGTTGTTTGGTACACAACCTCTTCGAAGAAATCACAGAATCCAGTAGCTCAGCTCCTAGATTCTGGGAATCTTGTGGTACAAGAAGAGAATGAAGCAAACCCAGAAGCCTTCTTGTGGCAAAGCTTTGATTACCCAACTGATACTGCCTTACCAGGCATGAAATTTGGTTGGGACATAAGAATTGGCCTGAATAGGCATCTAACAGCTTGGAAGAGCCCAGATGATCCAACTCCAGGAGACTTGTCTTGGGGTGTTGTGCTCAATAACTATGCTGATGCATATATGATGAAGGGAACTCAAAAGGTCTACAGAGGAGGACCATGGAATGGCGTGCGTCCAACTGGTGCACCACAAGTACAGGCCAACCCCCTTTATGACTTCAAGTTCATCTCCAACAAGGATGAGGTGTACCTCACGTATACCATGAAGAACAAGTCTATGTTCTCAAGAGAGGTACTGAACCAAACAATTCAAGCTCGCCAACGCTATGTATGGATAGAATCTGAGCAAGTTTGGAGAATTTATGCATCAGTTCCTGTGGACATATGTGACAGTTATGGCCAATGTGGAGCTTATGGAAGTTGTATAATTACTAACTCCCCTGTCTGCCAGTGTTTGGATGGGTTCAAGCCTAAGTCACCACAAGCATGGAACTCAATGGACTGGTCTCAAGGATGTGTAAGGAATAAACCACTGAGCTGCACGAATGAAAGCAAAGATGGGTTTGTCAAATTGACTGGCTTGAAACTACCAGATACTATGAACACTTGGCTGGATGAGACAATTGGTCTAGAAGAATGCAGAAACAAATGTTTGAGTAATTGCTCTTGTATGGCCTATACAAATTCAGATATCAGAGGACAAGGTAGTGGTTGTGCCATGTGGTTTGGTGATCTAATTGATATCAGACGGCTTTCAGCTAGTGGGCAGGATCTATATGTTCGAATGGCTGCCTCAGAGTTAGGTATGGACTTGGTTTTGCAAGTTTACTCCTTCAGTATCTTCCATTTTCTTCTTTGAACACTTGAGTTCTTTGATTATATTTGTGATGTGAACATAGTTTATTTTTGATAAAATTCAATTGTGAAGAGGACAATGATGGCCGCAAGAAGGTGGCAGGCCTGGTTGCAGCAATAGTTGCTATTGCCGTGGCTGCAGTTTCTGGGATACTCATATGTGGGTGGTGTTATACACAGAAATTTGGTACGAGCATAAAAGGTAAAGTTCATTGGACTTCCTTTTCTTAGAAAAATTGACAGCATTTCTTTATTGATGTTTAAAGCATTATTGTTGGACATCTTAGTTTTTCAACAAGACTGATTTTTTAATCAAAGTTTTCCTTGCCAAATGAAAGTTCTCCAAGTAAAAGATGTGTAGGTCCCAATTTGAGTCACCTTCTAGTGTCTGTATGCTAAATAAGATGTTTGGGAGTAAACCAAACTTGCCAATGCATAAGTTACAGTTGTTCTGAACCCCAAATGCTAATACTTTCTAGAATGGAGACTCCCAAATGAGAATTTAGATTACTTCATTTTATGAAAATATGAAGGAGATTTACTCCTTTTAAGATTAAAAAAAATTGATGTAGAGATTTATTTTTTCTTCCAGTTCCCTCTCGGACTTACTACAAATCTGAATTACCCACTTCTACTTTGTCAGAGAAATTAGACTACAGTGTCAAAGAAGATCCCAGTGATGGAAGGCAAGTGGAAGATCTGGATCTACCATTGTTTGATCTGTCATCAATAGCTACTGCCACTAACAACTTTTCAATCAAGAATAAAATTGGAGAAGGCGGATTTGGATCTGTGTACAAGGTAATTTGCTAAAAGCTTATCAAGATGACAGCAGAATTAAGAAGCAGAAATAGTAAAATGAACATTTCTATCATTTAACGAAGTCAAATTTACAGGGAACATTGGAAGATGGGCTAGAAATTGCTGTGAAGAGACTTTCAACAACCTCAGGACAAGGACTAACCGAGTTCAAGAATGAAGTAAAACTGATTGCAAAACTTCAACACCGCAATCTTGTAAAGCTTCTTGGTTGTTGCATTCAAGAGGAGGAGAAAATGTTGGTTTATGAATATATGCCTAATAGTAGCCTGGACTCCTTTATTTTTGGTATGGATAAGAGGAACCATATATTAAGATGCTCTAGTCTAGTTTAATGATTTCAATATCACTTCATAAATTTTATACTTTAATTCGTTTAAATATTGACTCAAATTGGAGATTTTTATTTTTTAACTATGCTGCAAAATTAACAGATCAGAATAGAAGTAAATTACTTGATTGGTCAAAGCGCTATGAAATCATCATGGGAATTGCTCGGGGGCTTCTTTATCTTCATCAAGATTCTAGGCTAAGGATTATCCACAGAGATCTCAAAGCAAGTAATGTATTACTTGATAATGAATTGAATCCAAAAATTTCAGATTTTGGCATGGCTAGAATTTTTGGAGGAGATCAGAATGAAGTAAACACAAAGAGAATAGTTGGGACTTAGTAAGTTCTTTTCTATCAAACTTCATTGATCTATATTATGCCCTTGGCCTTGTTCATGGCTTCATTCCAAATGGTTTCTGCAGTGGTTACATGGCACCAGAATATGCTACCGATGGATTATTCTCAGTGAAATCTGATGTCTTCAGCTTTGGTATTTTGTTACTGGAGATTATAACTGGGAAAAGAAGCAGGGGATATTATAATCCAAATCACAGCCATAACCTCATTGGACATGTAAGTATGAGAGACAAGCTCTTAGTTCATGTGCTATCAACTATCAAATGGATATATGACAAGCAGGTTTAATGTGTTTTAGGCATGGAGACTCTGGCAAGAAGGCAGGCCGTTAGAAATAATTGACACAAGCCTAGAAGACTCATGCTCTCTATCACAAATATTGCATTGCATTCATGTTAGTCTCTTGTGTGCTCAACAGCACCCAGAGGATAGACCCAGAATGGCATGTGTACTCCATATGTTGGTAAGTGATATTAACTTGCCTGTGCCCAAACAGCCAGGTTTCTTTGGGAAAGATTCAGGTGAAGCATATTCCTCCACAGGTAAGCAGGAATTGAGCTCAACAAATGAAATAACCATTACCCTATTAGAAGCACGATGATATTTCTTCACTAATCAAATCCTTTTTGTATAGGTGCAGTATATAGTATTAGTACTTTACTTAAGTTGAAGGAATAGATTCTCTGACTCCTTCCCTTCCTTTCTTCTCTGTGTGCTGCTGTTTGTGTGTGTGAATCAGTAAGTTAAGCATGCCAAACCAAAAGAAAATACCAAAGATTTCATACACATGAAGCTGTAAATATGGTACTGTACTAAAACTATAAAGAGATCATAAAACTAACCAAGAAAACCAATTTGTGGCTCCCAACTTTTCTACTGAGGCCAAGTTATTATGTAACTTCAACTTCCATTCGTAAAAGTAAGGTGTTCCTCCTGCATCTTAGTCAATAGCACCATAGATTCCTTTCTAATGAACATCTTTATTTGAAATGGAGGTGACAAAGTAATTAACTCAATCATTTACCTAGTTTTTTTTTTTTTTTGGTTCATTTCCCTTTTATTCATCAAAGAAGAAATAAACAGTTTGCTAGAACTGACATAATAGAAGATGCACCTCTGAAGCAGTTTTACTGCTCATAAAGAAGAAAGCTATGTATTCTAATACCGATAATTGAAGCTATCCTGTTTTAAGAATCACTGAAGTTTAGCTTCTGGATATGCTCTCTGTAGTGAAATTGCCACAAGTTTCTTTCCTGAAAACATTAGGCCAAGCCATATAGAGAGTGTTTAGCAGTTAATTGGTCAGCATCCATTCCCATTTTTGCTCCATAGGAATATTAAGTAGCATAAGAAACAACAAACAGATCAAGTTTTGTTGGCCTAACTCTGTATATGATCCAAACAGATTAAGTAGCAGTTTTTTTTTTTTTTTTTTTTATANTTTTTTTTTTTTCAATAAGCAATATGTTTGTGGAAATCATGAACCATGATAATGAAAAGCAATTCAATGATGAACATTTTCAACCTTCATGCTTAACAAAGCCGTCACGACTTGTTCAAGCCTTCCTGGCACTTTATCCAATTGAATTAATTAGGAGAAAATGGTTGTCAAATTAAGACACCACATGGGTTAAACATAGCTGAAAATTGACCAAATTTTTCAGAAAATCAACTTACCAGCAAAGAGCAAAAGAAAATGAAAGAAAATCTATAGCTGTGGACCACAATATGTTTGAAGGAAAATAAAATCAACGTCTGAAAGCATAGTCCACTATTTAGCTGCCGTGTTTATCATGTAGAATTAGGTGTTTTCTATCTTTCATGGGTCCTATCATAAGCTTTCCAATATCTTAGGTAATTAATCTACACCAATGAAGCATGCACTAGACTAAGAAAATAAGTTTGTATGTAATTTTCTGCATAAATTTCAATTTTTGTAATGAAGATTAAGCTGTAGTATCAAAATTCATATATGGATAGCTGGTCTTATTATAAACAAATGATGTTATCTACTCATCATAGACAGCTACGTGGGAGCATTATTATTAAGTTCTGGTAAGATGATCAGATGAAATGGTGAAGAGATGGGGTTGAAGTAAAAAAAAAAAAAAAATAGTAGGCTTTGTGAAGAAGAAATAAGATGACTTTGAACATTATTGGGGGAGAGAAAGCATTGATCAATTGGTGAAGCAAAAGCCAATTTTCATTTTTTTTTTTTTTTGTGTGTATATTGTTTATGGCCCTTTTGCGGACCTACTACTCTTCTGTGAATCATGAAGGATAATAATAATGGTGTCATGGGCGGTTTCTGAGTTATTTAAAACAAACATATCCTTTTCTCATCTAATTGCAGATGTGTCTTTTCTCTTGGGCCCTCTATAGGTGAACACTCAAAAGCATAGAATCATCATATTACACAAAGGTTCAAGTACATTATTTTTTTTTCCATGTGAAACAAATAAAATAACACATTGTTAGGTGAGAATTGTGAGAGAGCAAGAGGGTGTTAGACCTTTGAAATTGATTCTAATAATCTAAGCACTTTGGTAACAATATGATGGCGTTGCCTTTTTTTTGGGAGATCTTGTGCCACTAAAGTGGGAAGACATATAAATTGCATTTTGTTGACTATGGGAAAAGGACTTGACTTTGTCATTGCAGCCCCCAATGAACTAGTTTTCACATAGGGAATTGATGAATTATGGGTCAAATTCCAGATGTTCTATAATTTTCTAGTTGTACAGCAAAAATTGCAACATAGTTTTATCAACCAAATACCATTTTCTTCTCTCTAATCCTCTATTCATATTGAGTCTTAATAACTAAAAATGCTTTTAAAAAAAATTGAATCTAAAGAATAGAAATTAATCAATTGCTGTATATGCTGTGTAATGGACTAACGTTGCATTCTATAAATTTTATCAGCTTCTTAATTAAAATGGAAAGCAAAACAGCAAAATTAGAACCTTCCCCAAGTTTTTCCCACATGGGGGAGATTATTCCAAAAGGGCAAATATGTAATTTTAAGCAGTTTTGGTCAGCATGTAGCGTGTGCTACGTCACTGATTCTTTGTCGACACTCCAATTGTCAAATGCCATTAACCAATTTTAACTGTGCCTCGTAAATCATACCCTCTGAGGACCCCAACCCCCAAATCATCACAGCCCTACACCTACCCACCTAAACTAGATCAATGGTCCCAGCATTCGGCCACTTCACTCATTAATGGATCTAGTTAAGAGTTAATAAAATAAATTGAATTGAATTCAAAGGCGACCATATATACAGTGTAGTAAAATGTGTGAATCTACAAACGTGTAAATAATACTATTTCATTAGTTTTATTAGAAGAACATTACCTAATATCACTTTTATATTATAGCAAAATGTGATTATAAAAAAAAATTAAAATAAATGTAATTAAGCTCAAATTATCGTAACTATAATGAGATATTAAATAATGTGAATAGCACTATTCTTTTACAAATACAAATATAAAAAAAATCCCATCATTGACCGTAGCATAGCTGTCCTCACAACCATACCCTTCTAAAATCTTGAGTTAATTATTTAATAATATAAAAAGGTATCCTAAATTGACATCTTCTAGAGCATTAGTCCACGACGACCATGATGATGATGATGAGCGTGACAACACCCTATCATCATTAATAATTTTAATCCCAACTAAAAAAAAAATTAGGCAAAAAACTAATAAACAAATGTAGCCTCCTTTTTTGAAGGCAACGGTACCGTTTTATTTACAAAAAGTTAATCAAGAAATTAACTCTAATTGATTATTATGATGCTTTAATCAATCCAATGTACAACTATAAATATGGGTTGCGCTACCCAACATTTCGCAATCATCAACTTTAGCTTCGTTTAGCTGAGAAGACAAATCAAAGAGAAAGAGAAACCAGGAGAAGCAACAGAGACCTTGAAGGACTTCATCAATGGCGGTCAAAGTTTATATTGTGTATGTATTTCTTTTCTGTAATCGTGAATTTCCTTTTAACTTGTTAAGCTTGTTTTTTTTCATTGTTAATTTCTGATTTATACTGCGTTTGTCGTTAGTGCTTTTCTTTTTTTCTTTTTTCAGTGTGTTTTGCCATTCACAGTACTCTGTATGCAATTTTATTAACTGGGTTTTCTTTACTTCTTCGATCAGTCTCAAAATTTCATGTTTTTGAAGGTTCTTTCACGATCCTCTGTTTGAACTGCCAATGTGATTTTTTTTGGATCTGATACAGCTCCTTCTTAAGCTCTGTTTAGAGATATTGATTTGTTTGATCAGGAGGGAGGTACAGCCATTTTCTCTTTTATTCTTGTCCTTTTCTTGCGCAAGGTTAGGGATGTATAGCATTGGAGCCATTAATGTCGAAAGCCTTTTCCTTTTTTTTCTTTGTTGGCATAAGTTACTGTATTGTTTCCTTTTGCGGGTTTTGGGCAATGACTCAGAAGAATGGACTTCATGACATAAAATTCCTTTGTAAGTTCGTTCTCTTGGTGCATTTCCTTTTTGAATTATTCGGCATTTCTTTTGATAGTCATCAGAATTGTCCTCTGGGAGAATCACAGTTCCAATTTATTTTCCTTTGCTTCATTCTTCTTATTTCAATTGGATTTTTTTCAAGACAATGAAACTAAGGTATTTGAAGTCTCTTTAGTGAATGTACTGACTGTAAGTTTGAAGTTGCAACCTTATTTATTCTGCTTAAAGTTACAGTTTTGAACATCCCCAATGAAAAGATTAAAGATTCCTAGTGTCTTAGATTCTTCAGCTCAATGTACAAGCTGAAATCTCATACTTTTAAACTTGTTGATTGACAATCTAAAGCATTTATGATTTGCATTCATATTAAAAATTAGTACATTTCCCAACTCATATATGTAGTATGGCTGAATCATCACATTATTTTTATTTTTTCATTTTTCTATTTTTCACTAAGATCAAGTAGAGCAATGAGTTGAAGCAATGAAGTGTGTCCATCTGGATTGCTTGATTGAGGACAGCTTTCAGTACTTTCATGTATTTTTATTTTTTTCATATTTCATAAATTAAGACTTTTTCTAGGTTCATAGCTGATACAAGACTTGTTTTTGTGAAAATTCCCTTTTTTCTGTTGCAATACCAAAAAATGGATGCATCAGATGAATTTCTGTTTTCACAGTTATAATATCATTGAAAGTCTGAAACTTAAACCTCTCAAGTAGGCATTAAACTTAGCATTTTGATTTGGTATACAATAGCTATCACTAAGAAAAAAGGAAAGTGAATAATTAAAGAAAATGGCATATATCTCGGTTTGCTATTATGCAGTATGGCTCTATAAGTTTCTATTGGTAATACTACTAACTATAGTTATCTGATTTCATTCTGAACTAATGCCTTTTGCCATATATAATTTGCTTACCAGATATGAATTATAGTAATTCTGTTTCATTAGTCTTATATGTACCTACATGTCATTTTCTTTATTAAAAAAAATGTGATTTTTTACATGTCATTTTTTTGGGAGTTCTTTTAAGTTTTAAGTAAGTCGTTGTTAATAGTTTTCCCATTGGTGGTGATTGTTCCAAAAGAAAAAATTAGGCATTACTATTGCAAATTGATCTTCCAAAATTTTCAACTGATGAAATTGTAACATGGTAGTTGATGCCAACTTGATGTTCAAGACATAATTAGTGTCAGTTTTCAGTAAAGTATATGCTTTTGACTTTTATGAATCAGCACTAAATTTGGGATGGAGAGAGTAAAACTGGAAACTTCTTGCTTGACTTCCACCACCCTTCTTAAGTCAGAAAGTAGGATTACTAACAGAGTTGTCATTATAATTAGGCTGTTTACCAATGTAGCTCATCTCTTGATTGTTGGTAAAAGCTTCTTTCTGAAATCCTAATGATCCTCTTGCTTTTTATGGAAGTAATTTTTGCAGCGTGTGAAAGCAGTAACTTAATTTTGTAACTGTCATTTATCCAATATGTTGAGAAAGTTAGTCAATAAGTTTACTTTTACAGGTCAAAGCTCCATTTGAAACAATGCAAGCTAATATAAGTTGTTTGTACTGTTTCATTATATCTGTCACTTTTATCAGATTTAGACTTGGTGTATCACTTAAAAGTAATTTCTGCTGTTACTTGATTCTTTGGTGTGTCCACTTTTATTCAAAGTTAGTTCAGTCATGATTTTTGGCTAAAGGACTTGTTCTGAGTGGCCTATTTTTCATGTGCTCAGAGTGGCCTTGCATTTTAAATTATCATGTTCTATTCCATGGTTGCACGACCATGCCAAAAGTACCATTTCTCTGGATTGCCATGCATGCCATAATTGATAAATGGCCTAAATTCACTGTAACTAGTGAATTAGACTGTCACAGTTTTGATTACTAGGCTAACTAGGGGCTTGTAAATAAGAAAATTAGAAAAGTTGAGTTTCTTGGCATTAGGTTATTAAACTTTATGCTGGTGAATTAGAGATTAGGTGTTTAAAAGGGGACAAGTCAGCAATCCATTACACATAAGATCCTGTTTTAGTGATTTGCATATATAGCAATTATCTAATGGACTATTACATGTTTAATTTCGTTTGTTCTCATATGATTGCCTACTAAGAAATATACATTCTTTTATGTTCATGCTATTTACCATTTGTTATTAATATCATAATATGCATTTCATCTTTATTTTCTTTTTTTAATATAATATTGCCCACCTCTTATTATCACTGAAATGACTATTTGAGCATGCTTCTGTAGGCTCTTTCTAGAACTGTAAATTTTACATTGCCTTTTCAGGTACTATTCTATGTATGGGCATGTGGAGAAACTAGCAGAAGAAATACAGAAGGGGGCTGCATCTGTAGAAGGTGTTGAGGCCAAACTATGGCAGGCATGTATTATGTTTTATTTTTCTTATACATTGCAAACTGCCGCAACATAACAAACAATGACCAACATCAATTTTTGAACTGAGGTTCATTCCTCTGAAAAGCAGAATTAAAGATTTTGTTCTTTTAACTCAATATCATTTTTCCTGCCTTCAGAAAGACACAATTGTTTGCAAGCTCTCTGATGGCTTAGGTCCTTCTTTGTAGCTGTATTTTACATGGTTCATGAGCTGTCAAATAATTTTCTTAATTACTTCTTGCCAATTTTTCTGCCTTAATGTTCTTTCAGAACTACCTATGTAGGGTGCTCTGTCATACGTGGTTAATGTACTGTATTCTGAGATTAACCCTTTGTTTGGGAACAAATTGAGTAGGGAAAGAAAATAGGAGGAATGAAAATGAGAAAGTAGAAAATAATTTTCTCCTTTCTTGCTTGAATAGTATATAAATGAGGGGAATGAAAATGAATAGAAAATTCTAAAAGTACATGCCCATCCATAACTAACTTCAATTGAGATGATAATTTTAAAGGATAATAATATAATTTTAAATGGTCTACACTTTTGTTCTAATTTTCTCCCCACTTTCGCCCCACTTTTGGAGTGATTGATTTTGGTGGAATTGAAATAAAATGTTCTTCCCATTTTCATTACACTAATATTTCACTTAGCTTCTCAAACAAGGTAATATAGCTTTCACCCTTAATATTTATTCATTCCTCCCAAAATCACTCCCTCCCTTTCACCCATTCCAAATGGAGGGTAAGACTTTACTTCCCAAATTCACTCTTTTGCTAATCCTCTGGTAGATTACTATGTTAAATCATGTTTATCTCGTCATATGGGGGAAAAAATCCAGACCTACCGGGGCTGACTTTATTGAGTCTGTGCACAGGTACCTGAGACACTGCCAGAGGAGGTGCTTGGCAAGATGAGTGCACCACCCAAGAGTGATGTACCAGTCATTACAACCAATGAACTTGCCGAGGCTGATGGATTTATTTTTGGCTTCCCAACAAGATTTGGAATGATGACTGCTCAGTTCAAAGCTTTTCTGGATGCAACTGGAGGATTATGGAGAACACAACAGCTTGCTGGCAAGCCTGCTGGAATCTTCTACAGCACTGGATCCCAAGGTGGCGGACAAGAGACTACAGCGTAAGCACCTCTATCTGAGTGTTTTGTTTTTTAATCTAATACCAAGATGAATCAAATATTTATGTTAAGGAGGTTACGGAATCCATGACAGGTTGACTGCTATCACTCAGCTGGTTCATCATGGAATGATATTTGTTCCAATCGGATATACATTCGGTGCTGGCATGTTTGAGATGGAGAAAGTGAAGGGTGGAAGTCCCTATGGTGCAGGAACTTATGCTGGTGATGGCTCAAGGCAACCATCTGAGCTTGAGTTGGAGCAGGCATTCCACCAGGGGAAGTATATCGCCGCAATCACAAAGAAGCTTAAGTTGCCCAACTGAGCTTGAGTTTCGTCAAAATAGACATACCATTTATCAAGAAAATTTGATAGAGATATTGCTTGAAACCCGTTACCCATTTTTTTAGTCCTAGAATGTATCAAGTTCTATTTTTCTGTGCTTACAGGTAATAATTGTTTTTCTTTTACTTTTCGAGAAAAAAAATGCTTTGTATGCGTGTTACACAGTTTAGCGGTGTTGCTATTTGTTAATGAAGAAAGTTTGCTTGTATTGTCCTTTTGTTTTAGGTTGAGAAATTACCTGCACCCTTCTTTTGTATTCCCCTTTCATGATTAAACAAGCACATATACATTGATTATACTCATCAAATTAGAGGTTGTTAAGCTACCCAAATTATGTGGGAGGAATAAAAACGAAAAAATACTTTTCATTAAGAGTTTGGAATGAAACTAATTTTTGATACCATCACAAAGATGTCGAAAAATTTGAATTACTTAATATATTTTAAATCAGTTAATTTCTTATAAAATGTATAAATTAAGTATAGAAGATATGCCAAAAACAACATACTAAAATATTAATAATTTTTTGAATTTAATTGGCAAATATACATAAGGTGGGTGTTTACACCTAGTGCCTTATTTAGTTCCTGCTTAGGCCTCAGCACACCAAGAGGGAAAAACAGAACAAATGAGACTGTGATCTGCAAGCCCTTCTTAATTAGAGAACCCCATTAAGGGAGGAGTTTAATTGCCAGCATAATATTTTCTACACTCAGGATTTTTTTTTATGCATTATCAAAGCCTAAAACAAACAAGAAAATTAACCATGATTTCTGAACCTTGTATTTTTCTTTTTCTCTAAGAATTCCTTTTTACAATCTCTGATTGAAATAGTTACTGATAAGACAGTCCAGACGACATAAGTAGGCAGCTGTCACAAGGAAAAGAAATATTCTGATACACACTGGTTTTTCCTTTCTCTTTGTTGTCAAAGATATTCAGTGTCATGTGATTCACAGAGCCTCTACGTATTTTTGTCTATTACTGTCCCATTTTTTCCCTTCCTATCATTAGTCTGTATCCATGTGTTTCTTCTTCTGGCTTTGCAGCATCTTATTCCATCGTCTCTTGACAAAAGATACTTGCCTATTATCTTTTTCTGAACTAGCTAGCCACACCCCATGAATTTCAGCAACAGTGTTTTTTTGGATTTCAATGACATGGTCCTTGTCAAACATGATTAAGAGGACCTGACATACACATGACAAGCTCAGAAAAACTTGGAATGGAATCTGTGGTAAAAGTTAGCTGTAAACTCAGCTTCTGCTATAGTGATAATAAGTGCCTAACATATATAATTACAAGTACAAGTGAAATTGAAGCAAATACTTGTCTGCAGAATTGTATTGGGTAGCATAAAAAGTGAAGGAAAAGGGAAAGAAATTATGGAATCTTAAGACAATTGATATAAACCTAAATAATTTGAAGATTCTATTCCTCCTCTTTTTTATCCATATACTCTCGTATCAATGACACTCATTGATTAGCAATCATGCTTTAGCATTAGGCAACAATAATAACTACTTTAAAAAGTGAAATCAAGCGTTAAAAGGAAACAGTGCCAAAACTAATCTGAAACAAAGGCATATTGTTCGAGTTATAGGAACGACTCTTGATATACAAAGAAAGAAGATGCTAATCAAAAAGTGAGAAAATATCAAGTAGTAAAAATAGAACTTGGGCTATAATTCTTTTCAAAAATATATGTTAATAAGGTTAATAGGAGCTGAAATATATATCGAATAGTTATTGTTTTTTGCTGGTCCCCTCCCATTTCTGTTGTTCACTCCAAACCTCTTTCAAAGTATACCTTTGTGCCAAATGCTTTCAACACAAATAAACATTATCAAGGAATATAGCAGATTCCCTGCCTCTAATTTACTTAATTAAAAGGGGACTGACTCAGTTCTTTGAATAACAAAGAAAAAAAGACTTGAATCAATTGTGATAATTTGTTAGTGAAGACAAATTCCCTAGAAAGTAATTAAGCTTGGAGCCCAGAATCATAGGCTAGCTTTGTTGACATAATAATGACTAAGAGTTAGATGCTCTCCACCTTTTGATTAATATATGTTATGATCTTGCTAGAGAAGTTATAAAGTGAGATTTGGTAAAGTACTTTGATCACAAGGCTCCAATCCCCTGGCCCAGAAGAGAATAGATTATAATACTTTTTGGCCAATAGCTGCAAAGTCTTAGCAAGTAAAGTTGATAGGTTTGAAGATATATCAATCATGTTGGTTTTAAATTCTAAGATTATGTGATTTTTTTATTCTCTTTTATTCTTCACTTGTCTAACTTTAATGTTATTGCTAATTATTATCTCTAACTTTTCGGAATTTTTAATACTATTTAGTCAGAATAATGAATTTCTTGCAGAGTTTTGTTAAAAGGATAAAAGAAAGAAAATTAGAATGGTCCTTTTCTGAAAAAAAAAAAAAAAATGGGCACATTCTTCATTTAAAATGAGGACCGTTTGTGGCCTCTTAAAGTCCGCAGAGGATATAAACTAAAAGAAATTATGGGTTTTCTCTCTTTTTCTGTTCTATTTATACTATGTGACCATTCGATATAAAGCATAAAAGCATGTGTAAAAGCATCTGCAAAATACATATAAATATCTTTTTGATTAATTCTCCTGATAAATAAAATTAAACTTGAAAGACAATTTTGAAAAAAAAAAAAAAAATCTGAAAGGAGGAGTGTGGGCCATCCTCTGACTTCCACTTACATATTCCAAAGACATAAACAAATCAAAAGTGAGATTTCCAATCAAATGACATATGCCCACACTCACTCACTCACTACCTCTCTATTCTATAATTCAATTATTCCTTCAATTTAAGATTTCTTGTTCCCCTTAAACTAAAGGTAGTGCCAATGGCAAATGGCAATGCCAGCTCTATTCACAATATAGCAACAAGAAATAAAGCTCCTTTATCTTCTTATACTATATAACAACAATTTTCCCTCTTGTTTAGTCTCTAAACACTTTCCCTATATTCAGCAACTTTGTCATTCCTAATCCCAGCTCTAAGCATAATTCTTCAATTATTACAACAACTTAATATGCTCTGAATGGTCCCAATACTGGCCAAACCCTGCATGTAGTTGGCCCAACAACAGCAATGCCCTGTCTTTTGAAGGGTCATTTCCTTTTCTTTCTCTTTCAACATATTTTCCTCTCTCTCTCTCTCTCTCTCTCTCTCTTTTTATTTTCTTTTCCACCCGAGAAAACTAACAACTTTACATATTAATGTGGGCTTCCGTGTCCTCTTTCCTGTTTCTCTTTTTCTTTCATCTTATCATTCCCAACTTGGCCAGGTTTGATAAGATAATGTCCTGTATTGGTTCCGTGTCCCAATTCTCGACCATTATCTGAATGTTCCTCCGAACGTTGGTGTCCAAAAATCTACTGTGGTTTCATGAGTCACCGGAAATGTACTCGAAACCGGCACCAAACATAGTCCTCGGCTTCTCAGATCTTGTTTTGGACCCTCAGCTTCCTTACATTTAGCAGAACTCTGCATTAAATGCCAAAAGTTAACATATTACCACTTCCTTCAACAATAGTATAAGTAACTCTTATTATTCTATGGAGTAATATGGAGAGTATTGTCCATTCATGGGTATGCACAAACTGTACAAGTAGTTCATAGAAGTTTTAAAGAAAATTGTTTAAGCAGAACCATCTGAACTCGAATGAATTAACCTATATGATTTGTGAGGGTTTTTTGAATAAAAAGTTGTGTTAGTATCATTACTTGAAGAATATATATATTACCTGTTGATGCTGCTGCATTGGAGCTCCACTTTTCATATATGGGGTGCTTAAAACCTAATAGAGAAAATAAAATAAATAAGATGGAAGTTGCTATTATTTAATGGTTTTGATTGACAATATATTAATGGGTAATGGGACTTACAGTCACTTGTTCATGGAGGAATTTGATGTATTCAATGGCTTCAGAGAGCACTGAGGCAGTATCAGTCTGACACAAAATAACAGTAGAATTTAAAACCCACCAAAAACAGCATTAGCAAAATTACACCTTTTATCTCTTTTTTTCTTTCTTATCATAATTTCACAAAGGAAATGATCATTCACACTGAGAAAACTAGATCATTTTCGAAGCTCACCTTTCCGAAAGGTGAAACCAATTGTTGGAGTGCAGTGATTCTGTCTCCCATCTTCTCCTTTCTCACCTAAGATCATAGGCTACAGCTTCATATCTTGTTCAAGGATTCAAAACCAAAAAGGAAAAAGATAAAAAAGTTAGTTGCACTTATTGTACCTTAAAAGCTGGCAAAGGCGATGGGGTTTCATTTCGAGGCCTTTTGGGTGCTGGTTCACTAGCACTTTTCTTCACCACGGAGCCCGAGTCCCTAACTTCAGAAATATTCTGCAAAAACAGCAAGTGTTTGATAAATTTTACACCTTTAATGCTGTACTTGCAATCTTAATGGCATCAATGTCACAAGTGCACTAATGCTTATATCTATATCTACATAAACTAAGATATGTGTATTGTATTGTATTATACCTTTGATTGTACATCGAAATTCGGCGTGGGAAATGGGGTTTGCAATGATGGGAAGAAACCGGATCTCACATCTTTAATGGCTGGCTCTGATGCATTCCAGAACGGAGCGTTGTTTGTGAACTGCAATTGATTATGGGGTGGCTGTTTTGGAGGTGAAGCTCTTAAAAACTGAGGAACTTTAGACCAAGAATGTATTAACTCACTAGAGTTCAATCCATAGCTTGCTGGGTATGGAAAATTCATGGCTCGATTCTGATCAAATGAAGCGTGTTGTGGCTGATTATGATCTGGTCCTAATAGTCCTTGTAATATAGATGGGCTTCCATAAAGAGCTGAAGAATCCATCTGAAAAGTAGAGGGCAAGCCTTGGCTTGTTACTGTGCTATCACCAGAGCTATATTGAGGACTAAACTGGGTTTGATCCAAAGAGAAACCCCTATTCACTTGCTTAAATTCATTCGTAGAAGAATCTGGAGAAAACAGCTTTTCCCTCCATTGAACTTGATGAGACAATCCCATCCCAGTTTCTTGCTGAAAATTGGCGCTTGATGAGCTCAAATTCTCTTGCAGCATCGAACGGAAACTGCTCTCCCCACCCTTGTCGCCTCCTCGGCTATATATCAAGTTAAATTTCAACAAAAGTTATAATCTGTTTTTTATTTTTGGAGATTGATTACAAAGAAAGAAAGGGAAAGAATAAAAAAAGATGGAATTTTTAGTCTTTTGTCTTGACATAGACTGCATGAACTTACAGCAAGGATGCTTGATTCCAATCCATGGGTTGGGAAGAAAGGCCTAAACCCATCATATGCAAGTTGGGGTCGGTGGCACTAGCGGAATCTGGAGCTTGAAGCTTCTGGGTATCATGGAAAACCACAGAGGAACTACCTGAGGCTGACATGGAATCCATGGAAGACCTTGGCTTCATGTCCACCATATCCGAAGCTTGTTGCCAAGCAAAGTTGCCCATGTTAGTAAGAGCAGAGGAAGATGATTGTGATGCCCCGCTTTCGAACCTCACGTTTCTAGCTGAATCCCACCAGTTCCCGCTCGTCTGAAATTGATCATCTGCCATGGCTACAAAGCTGATTAACAAAAATGCTTCCTTCAGCTTCACTATAACTATTTCTGTGTGTATGTATTCTATGGTTGTTGGCTGCTGCTGCTATATTGCTATGAGATTCTGTTTTGGGTGCATCGGATTCTTGGACCTCTTTGGGCACTGCGATCTGAGTTTGAGACTTGTTTGATAAAATGAATGAATGGAAAAACGGTTCGCTACTTCTCAGTATTTATATAGTGATGAGGGAAGGTGAAGAGAAAACCAGTTGATATGGGAAATGAATGAGAAGAGTAACCGACTAACCGGAATATGGTTGACACTTGACACTTGACAATTCAAGGGTTGATTTGATTAGACACAGGAATTAAACCTCATTTTCAAATCGAATTTCGTTTATTCCTCATATTATTAATTATTATATTAGTTTTATTTTTTTGGGGTAAAATAAAATGCTTCATATTCGTCCAGTGTATTATTATTACTGTTCAGCTTTTTTTCTTTTTTCTTTTTTATAGAGAATAGTGCTTTTTGTTTGCTAATAATTTAGGACAGAAAGATATATTATTGGGGTGGCTTATCCAACCAGGACAGGCTACTGTCCTACCAGAACCAGACCATTTTGTTTATTTTTTATTAATATTAGTTTTTCTTTTTTAAGGACTGGATTATTATTATTATTAACCTTTAATCATATTTTCCTCAAAGAAATCAAAACGGCTAGCTACTAGCTAGCTAGAACACAAAGGTAATTAAAGAGCAAACACCATCTTCTGTTTCTGTAAGATGGCCAAAAAACTAATAGGAAAAAGTGAAGACGCTCTTCTGGTCTTGTGAATGCATACAACCTCCCTTTTCCTTTTTTTTTTTTTTTTTTGTTCATCACAGTTAAGTATTAAATAATTTCATTTTGAAAGATCTATATATAGTGGGATTTATATGTAACTTTCGTTTAAAAAAAAACATTTCTAAAGTTCTTAATAAACAATGAAAAATCTCCAATGAGTTAAATCTAAAATAAATAAAATTGACTTGAGATTTTGACTAAATAAATAAAATTTATATCCATAACTTCCATGATAAAGTATAAATATTTAGTGGGATCAATGATTTTAGCTCTCTTATTGCTATTAACTAAGGCTAATTCTGAAAAAATTGACTTAATGTAGTCAATATAACACAATTAACCCGAAGAAAGATTAAAGAAAAATATCTCATTTTGTCGTTTATGCAAGTAGACATTGACTAAGAAAAATGGCACCTGATGACCATAGCATCTTATCGGATTATCTAATTAACTCTCCGATGAGGTTGACAAAATCAATTAAACAAGATTAATTAGAGGGAATGTCAAAATTGTGGTTTATTAATTAGATTTTTTTGGAGCAGCAACAAGTGACAAAGACCCAAGTTTAATTTACAACCATGGACATATATGTCTAGTAAATTTCTCGGAGTCATCTATTAATTATCAAGGGTTGAATGGTTATTAATAAAGTGTTAGTTCAGTAAAAGTAGGTTAAACTTCAAAGCGTTCTAGGTCAAAGATCATAAGTTCAAATCATTTAAGTTGTACTTGTTGAGAGGAATTTACTAATTACTGTTCTTATCCTGAGCGAGGATTAATCTCATATCCAAAAATAGTAAAAATACCTTGAATTTAAACAAAACAAAAAAAGTTGAATGGTTGCGTGTAAAACCGGGTTGAATATAAGTTTAAGTCAAAGATAAGATCAATTTGACAATTGCTGTTGAAATTACAAGTCAAATAGGCAATTCTTATGTCATTTCCAGGGTCTGTATTTACATCATCAACTCCATTATTTTAACTTTCCATATGAAAGAAAAATGGTGATCCAAGTTCATGACTTCCATTTGAGGCCTTTCTATTTTTCCAGACAAAAAAAAGGGGCAAGTTGAAATTTGTGTAAGAATCTTTTGTTTTTCTGGCCCACAATTTCGGAAGTTAAATCAACAGAGTTCTGCACGGGCAATCCAGTAGATAAAGACTTGGATTTCCCTTTTTTTCTTTTCTAGTTTTAATTATTAAATTTGACTCTTGATGTCATATACGCTCTTATGCAAGTTGTTAACCATTACGTAAATGTATGGATATTATTGTCAATTGAGCATGGCGAAATTATTTCCATTTAAAATTTGGATTCTTTAAAGTAATGGGTATATTTTAGAAAGTAAAGTAGTTAAGATTATAATAAAGTGAATATACATAAATAAAATTTATAAATTTTTCAAAACTTATTTCATTGCACCCGTCATTAGAATTTTCTCAATAAAGAAAGAAAAATCTTTTTACAAAGGGGACTCATTTACTGATTTATAACATGTTTAAATAACTTTTTGTCACTTAAAAGTTATTTTGCGAGTTTTATTATTAAAACAGTGAGTAAACATATATTTGTATTCTTGAAATATTTAAGATTTAACAAAATAGTCCTTGAAAGAACACTAATTACAAAATAGTCTTTGCTCTACTAGCCTTTATAAACTTGGAGTTTTCATTTTAGGAATCTAGTTTTGTAATGAATTTATAAAATTATTGCTATTTATAACGAAATTTCCAGCCAGGTAAACTTGTCGTGGCATTTTATATTTCTGATTTTGTAAATGCTATATGTAGGTATAGTTAATACGAATATTCTTAATATTTTGTAGTGTTNAAAACACTAATTACAAAATAGTCTTTGCTCTACTAACCTTTATAAACTTGGAGTTTTCATTTTAGGAATCTAGTTTTGTAATGAATTTATAAAATTATTGCTATTTATAACGAAATTTCCAGCCAGGTAAACTTGTCGTGGCATTTTATATTTCTGATTTTGTAAATGCTATATGTAGGTATAGTTAATACGAATATTCTTAATATTTTGTAGTGTTAAATATGAGCAAGTAATCATATAATTGACAGCTCTCAAATTTTTAGATTCGTTCAAGATCTCCACTTATTGGAACAAGGGAAACCCTAGCTATCTGATAAATAAACTTCCCCAAAATAGAGGAGCATAACGTGTTTAGTTTCAGTACGCACTACGCAATAGCAAGGAAAATATCATGGTCGTAGGTGCAGGTATTCTGATACGTATTCTTCAATTTATTATTGCTATCAGTAATCAAAGCCAATATCTTACTACCACTCGATGGTTAATTCAAAGCGCTGTGATATTCTCCGGTATATTCTACCCTGTAAACTTATTTCAAGTTTGCTTAAGAACTTCAATAATTAACCAGCTTTCTTGGTGGTGATTATTGTAGGGGTAGTCTTTCTTACCAATGTTCATGATTCTTAGATGGATGAAAAACTCCATTAACCAAAAAAAAATTGCAACTTTGAAGGACACTGTGTTTTTTTTACATAAAAATTTAAGGTGAAGAGAGTCTATCTCTTTCTAAGATCAAGGTCATGCTACAAGCCTTAATAAGAATTTACAATGATACTTATTTATTATCTATCATAGAGAGACTATACTAACAATGAGATTCAAACCTACACCCTATAAACGAAATGTAACAATAGTATTCAAGTTGAAAAGCCTTTTGCACTGATAGAACCTCTATTTGAAGTTTAGTATTCAACTATTATACGCCAATATAGCTCAAAAAAAAGACTACTATATGCCAATACTACTCCTATAATTTACTACATTATAATTACATCAAACTTAATAATTATCCAATTTTCAACATCATGCTATTTTGTTTGTTTTCTTTTTTCAAGAGATTGCAATATGCTCGATAAGAGAGGAGAGTAAGGGGATTTGAAAATCACAAAGCAATATTTGAAATGTATTTATTTTTCTATTTTCCCAATAACAATTTTGACTTATGTTGAGGCATAAATCCAAAAAATCATATATATATATATATATAAATAATTATTTCAAAACATTTTAAAGCGCTTTTCTACAAATACATTTTACTTCAAAAAAGAAATTATGAACCAAAACTTTGTTTTATTTTCACTATAATAAAAAATAAATAAAAAGGTAAATGGAGTGTTGGATTTTAAATGTTGACCAACCAAAGAGAAAAAAGAGAGCGTGTGGAGGAGAAAGAAGGATTAGTACACTTGGGTGTCCTCTTGCTCTTAAAATAATAAAATTATGACCAATTTGAAACATAAGTCAACGAGTGGGATCCACGCGGCGTGCACGCGTGCGACAACAGCTGGGTCCCATCCCAATCCGCTGTAGGCTGCAGCCTCCGTTCTCTTAAGAGTCAGAGCCCTGAAAGTGACCCATTTTTGAATATTCTGCCGTCCTAATCATTTGGGGTAGACCTGCCCAAGTACCCACCCCTTTTCATCACCCTTAATTCTCCTCTTGAATATCACAATTCACCAACAAGGGAAACCCAGAACACACACCACTCACTGACCCAATCATCCAAAACTGCTAATATGAACACAGCGTGGGTTACTTCTCCTGTTCTCATTGCTCAACAACTCAACAAAAGTTGGGAAAGTTTAGAACTTTGGGCAGACCCATTTGGTAATCACTCACTACTGATTAATTTGCATCATTCTTCAATGAGTGGAATACTGGGACTAGTTGACAAGTGAAAGGTCAAACAAGGACAGATTTTTTGTTCAAGAACTTACTAAATGCATGTACAATTAGATCAAATTTCTTTGCACAACTTGTGTTTGATAAAATGTCTAAATGAATTCAATCAGATCTAGAATGTACTCTCATATGCCTTGATTGGTTACACAATCTTTATTGGGAGCCAACGCATTTATCAATGCTGTACGTGGAAGTCACCGAGTTCCTAAGGGAGCTCTATGATTAACAAAATGATAAACCCTCCACTTAAGGATGTATAATGGCAAAGGAAGACAAGAAAACAATCTCGGACAAATCTACGAATTAGCTTCTATTAATTTGTCTATAAGCTTCACGGTTCCCACATTGCTTGCATGCATGCTAGGCTATTTTGGATGTATTATTTGCTGTGTTTTGGGCAATCATTAACAAGTGAGAAAATACTGTGGCTAATATCTATGAAAACAAAGCATGCAAGAAACTTAGTCAGCAATGCTTGCCCTAATCATTTTGAACAAATTAGGACATTTTTTTTTTCACTGCAATAGTTATCATTTATAGTGAAGGAAACAAAAAAAAAAACAAAACAAAACAAAATGAGGTCATATTGGTGTAAGCTTGAGGTGTGCAAACTGACAAATCGATAGCAAAAGAAAAGAAAAAAGGATGGCTAAATTTGTAAGACACAAAGTAGTGAGTGGTGACCTCCCCCACATGTGCTAGAAAGAAAAGGAGAGGGGATTAAAAAGGGGACAAAGCCAAACGAGTGAGAGAAGAATAACGATTAAGAAGGAATACAAAAATGTGAAGTAGCCATGTTGGGTACTACGAGTCACATTGATAAAAATCAAGAAACTAAATGAAACAAGGCACATGAGAGTGGCAAGAATATTAAAGCAGCAAGCATGTTTTTGGTCGAGATCCATATGTATTTTTTAATCCTGCAACGTGTTTGACTTAATGCCATATCGTAATTTTTTAAGATTTTTCCTTTTGTCAAGTCAGCCACGAAGTCTTAAGGGTGGTGAAATATTGAAGCATGCTCTGTGCCTTACACGCCAAAGACTCATAATGGTTTGGTTTACTTCTGATCAAACATTGTCTTTGTTTAACTAGATTAACAGATTGGGGTTTACTCCTAAACATTGCGTAGGATGTCACTAAATTATTCGACATGGACTAATTTGGTGTGCTTACTTAAATTAATCTTTCTTAAATAGGTTGACTAATTGGAGTTTAATTCTACTTGTTGTATTAGAATTTTACAAACTTGGGCGTGATTAATTATGTTGATGTGACTGATAGATATTTTGTTAGTGATCGTCCAATGGGCCATCTAATTTTTGTTGATAATGCTTAGTCATAAGTCAACAAGCTATAACCTTTTACAGAAGTCAACTGATATAATTCTGAAGCTTGACAAATATAGAGGCGAACCTTCAGGAGCATATTGAATGGTTAACAATGAAAGCCTTTGACTTCAATTAAACAATTAGGGTTTGTTTGGGAGTTACTTTAGAGGAGAAAGAAAATGAGACGAGAAGAATAAAGCTCTCATCTCCCTTGTTTGAAAGATTTATCTTAAAAAATGAGATGAAACCGGTGGGTAAAATGCAACCCTTGCACTCATTTTTTGATTAATTTTCGTATTCCTCCANTCATTTTTTGATTAATTTTCTTATTCCTCCAAATTTGGGAATTTGGAAGGAAATATGTTAAATAACTATTATACTCCTTTTTTTTAAATAAAAAAAATTCATCACCCCTTTATTAAGAAATAAGTGTATTATATTATTTAATTTTATATTAAATATGTCTATTTTAATAATAAAGGATAAAACTAGTAAAAATATTTTACAATAAGACTTTTCTTTTCATTTCCTCTCATTTTACTCATTTTAATCATTCAAACAAATGAAAGAAAAATCTCTCCCTTTTCCTTCCATTCCTTTCCCTCTCTTTCCTTTCCTCTCATTTCCTTTCCCCTCACTTCAAACTTCCAAACATACCCTTAGGGTTTTGAGAATCGACACAATTCTGTTTTGGTGTGAAAACAATTCCCTTTTAAGCTTTGGGAGCATGATGCAAAATTATATTATATGATCTTTTTAGGCAAAAAATATGATCCCAAATTCAGCTCCTCATCATTATGTGAAAATAAAAGTGGAGTTCATATTATGTATGAACATACACTTGTCAAGCAAAGCCGAGTGTGTGAAGGATTAGTATATACTCTTTTACTTTGACTTGATCTAGTTACATTCATTCAACAGAGATAATATAAATTAATCTTATTTTCTGATTTTGGCTTATCTTGTTACTTGTTAGCTAATTCTACCGCATATTCTCTGAATTTTATTTAAATTATATTTTGCTGCCTACTCACCCACCAAAAATTATTTTTAGTATAAAATTCCTTCCCACCAATAATATACTTTTCCGACGAAACCAACTAAGATTTCCACTTGTTTCATCACAGCCGAAGGATTGCTTGTCTGCTTTACAAAAGTTGGCTCCCCAAACAGACAAGGGGTTATGGATATAATTTTTAAAGACTAGAAGAAAGTAAAATAATTCATTTATTAAGAACTTAGGTAGATACAAAGTTTCTTGTTCTAGAAACATCCACAAATTAATATAATATTTTAGTGGCTTCTTATTATTATTACAAACCAATGTCCTATTAGGGCTTTGAGTGGCCACCATTATATGATTAATTAATTGTTTTTTATTAGAATACCCAAACTTTTAACGTTCAATAATGTTAAGTAAATGTAATTCTTAAACATGTCTAAACCCTTGTTTTATCCTTACCAACCCCCCTCTAATCCCCATCACCCTCAATTGCAACTTTTTCAGTATCATTATTATTATATTTATGTGCCCTAATTAATTATTTTTTTTAGAAAAAATATCAGCAGAGAAGAAATGTGCCTTTGACGCATGTGTGCCTTATGCGACCATCTCTCTTTTCATTGACTTTGGTTCAAATTCTGCGCATTTGAAAATTGTGTGTGGGATTTCAACCATAAAGAAGGAGAGAGGGGGTGGCTATAGCTAGGATGATGAACATGATTATGATGGTGATGACGATAAGAAAAAATAAAGAATTTGACTAAGCTAGCTAGTGGCCTTTGTGTGTCTCGTCACCAAATACGAGTCTTCTTCATCAGCTGGTGGGGTTGACATGGATCTTGACCCTCTTTGATGAAACATTCCTTAGAGTCATTATTTGGCCCCCACTTATGCACAACCTTTTTATAAAATCCTACAATATTTGAGGACTGCGTTTGAAAGCTGTTCTATTGCTTGTCCTCTTCTGCTCTAATATTCTTCTTCTTCTTCTTCTTCTTCTTTTTCTCTCTATCTCTCTCTCTTTCTTTTCTAAAACCCTTCTGTTCTTTACTTTGTCTCCAGCTGTGTGATGTTAATACGAGAATATATATTTTACCAATTAATTAAAGACGGCTAAAATGTTGTTTAAAAGACAAGACCATTATTTCCCACACACTTGCTACTTTAAGAATGATTGTTATGAATGGGCAAAAAAATAATAATAATTTGACCCTAGCTCTTTGGTTTACCTCATTTTCATTTTGGTATGCATTATTGGTTTAAAATGTATCACTATGCTCCTTGAGGTAATTAATTCTTATATTACATAGCATCTCTGTGATTTTTTTTTTCTAGGTTTTTAATATAAAAACTTATATTGAACATGTGCAACACAAAGACACCCTTTACGATTTTATTTATTTATTTTTATCAAATTAATGTTTTAGTAATTAAGTAATTCTAAGACTATCCAATGGTACTGATGGTGTCGTGACTTTTGCATAATTAAGGCAAGTTCATGGCTCCACTGGCCTTAGGTGGTATGAGAAGTTATAATTGAAATACTATGGAAAGAATTGGAGAGGAATAGGTTTCTTTGAGTTGCATATACGTAAGACATGCATTTTCCAATAGAAAATTGGCCGGAAGAAAGCTTTAGAGTCTTATATGGTAATAAAATTATTCTCAAAGGGTAAAATAACATATTTTAAACTACAGGGTGATAAAGGAAATCAAGCCAAACCAAATACAACAATTTAAACTCAAGAAAATTAGATCATTTTGCCCTTATAATTAATGACAATAGTTTTAATTTTTTTTTAAGGGCATATATAGGAGTAATTTTATATTTTATTAAATTTTAAAAATCACTTTTCTCTTTTTCTTTTTTCCTTTCATTTCACCCTATCCAAACACAAAAGAAAAAAGTTTTTTTTTTTTTTCTTTNAAAAAAGTTTTTTTTTTCTTTATTTTCAATCTTCTCTCCTCCTATTTTTTCTTTTTCTCTATTTTCTCCTCCCATCCAAACATAAGATTAAAGAAAATGACTTGCTGGAGGGGATATAGATAACATTTGTAGAAAGCATAAGTTGAAAAGAAAAGGTTTTCACTTGCTAGAAAGGATGATAAATAACATTTGGATGTAATGAATAAGTGATCAAAGACATAGAATATGAGAATTGCCTCTCATTTCTATCACTTTTGCCACTGCATCATATATATTTGAGTCTATCTTAACAAATTCTCAATCAATTTACCTATTGCGTTTAGTCTTTTTTTTTTTTTTTTAATTTATGATTGTTTAATATATTTATGTATTCAATTTCTTCGATTCACTCATATGTTGTACTTTTTTGAAAAAATTAAAATTGCCTAACAGAATCCTTATCTAACCATAAGTCTAACTAAGAATGAGTAGAGAGAAGAGTAAGGAAAGGAGGAATTGATAATGAAGAATCAATTTGCCAGGAAGTTCCCTTGACACGGCTGTACAATATTAATTAATTAAGCATCATTTTCTTGTTAAAATAAGCAAAAACCTTTATTTATAAGAAGTAGCCAATGAGCTTAAGCGGCATGGGTCGGTTTCTAGGTTAACGAATAACAAGTGCACAGCATGACCTCACATTTACATCATTCACAAGGGAGGGAGGGAGGGAGGAAGAAAAGAAAATCAAAAGGATATTGAGTTTCTTTACTTACTTGGCTATGAATATTTTAGTATTTAGAAGCAAAGGCAAAGACTGTAGGACCCTTCTGTTATAAGTCATGATGGGGAAATGAACAAGACCTACAATGGACCTACTCCTTACATTCCTTTCTCCACTTGTTTCTATGACTTCAAAGAACCTCTACAATACTACAACTCCTTTCATTTTAAATCAAAATAAATAAATTAAAAAAATGGGTCTCTTTCAATTATTTCCCTCCTTTTAGATATGCTAAACTGATGTTCAATTCATTTTCAATGTCAAGTTGGAAACAATTTAGAAGAAAAATAGAAAGCAAGAGAGGACCATCCTCAATCTGACCCCAGTCTGATCTTTAAACTCTTTTTGTCTCACCCATGCTTTCCTTGGTTTTCATTCAGCATCTCATATAATCACATAATAGATATTTTATTTTACAAGTTGAGGATTTATTTTATCACAAAAGAAAGAGGTTTTTATTTATTTATTTTGGTTACGATAATTTTAAGTTCAAACACAAAATTTACCAACTCTAAAGACTATCTCAATACTACTAGATCATAGACTATTTGGTAGAGGGAGCAGATTAATATCCATAGCCATCTTCTTTTTTTCTTTCTAATATCTCTCACTCAAATTTTCTTTCCTAGGCCCAGCCGGTGTGCCATGAGTCATTTACTTCCCAATCCCAATCGTTAGCCCATTTCAGAAGTCAGGTAGAGTGGCCCAAACTTGACATTGTTGACTTGATTTGGAAATACTCTATATTGGGATCTGCAATTTCAAGTAGGCAAATCTGGGCTAGCTGGTCTCCAGCTCTATCTGTATCAATGCACAGTCATACAGAAACCCAAAAGTAAAGAAGAAAGAAAAGAAAAATACTGAGTAAATGGGCTAGCAACTAGAAACTTAAATCTATTATGATATGGGCCTTAATCAGCTCCAGAGCGAGTCCAGGTCCAATTCTTATGTGGGTTGGTGTATTTCATTTTTCTCCTTACTAAGAAATTTTTTTATTAAAACAAAACTTCCATCTATACATAGAGTAATTATCAATTCTTATTATTTATTAGAAATCTAATATATAATCACCGAATCATGCATCTTATATTTAGTTATCCGCATAAAATCCTTGCATTAAACTTTATTTAAAAGGTTATCAATTCTATTTATATTTAATAATTATTAAAGTAGTGTAGGTTAAAAAAGAATAAGAGAGAAATTTGAGTAATAACTTAAGTTAATATTTATCGTCTTTAAGAGTGAGGAGCTTCTCAAAATTCAAGATCGAATCTTGACATGTTTGTTTGTTGATGATTGTGATATTATTAGTTACTTAAATACTTACACCTTTTTTTTTTTATCACATAAAAAAAAAAATACTTACACCATGCTTTCTTGTAAATATCCATCTTTTTTTTTTAAAAAAAACTACAATCATGATCATCCATGTTCATATATACAAATACACAATTGAATCGAGAAAAGAAGAAGAATATGAGTACTCTAATATTTACAAGGTTTTTGTTTTTGTTTTTTTTAAGGCACTTCATGGAATATGTAGAGTTACAAACTAGTTCTCTAATCTCTTTGATGGACCAATGATGATCACCTTGATTTTAAAAGGGTGCCGGTTATGGGATGAAATTTGGTCTTGCAACTGGGGCATGTCACTAGCAGAACAGCTTTACGGTCTCCTTGCTTGTTCCTGCTTGAACTTGAACACTCAGGAGTTTCATACTTGCACCACCTTCTACACCTAGGACAAGCTTTCTTTCCAACTTTGACACTGTTCGATCCTTTCTTGTCTCTAAAACCTTGTTGATTCACAAAAACATGATATTTTCCTTTAGGTGTGAGTGTTAGGACAACCCAAGCTCGGTTGATGAGTCTTAAACCTCCCACAGCTTCTAAAGAATGGCTCTTTGTTGGGTTCAACAATGCAACCAAGTTGCTATGCTAGCTGCTTTTTGATGCTTTCCATGTCTGCATGACCATCTTTGATGCCAAACTTTGTACCAATCTGTTTCACCGTTGCTGTGTTTTTCAGAAGCTGCTTGGTGGACTTTGTAGGCAACAAGGGCTTCATCAATGCCGACCATTCTGGGATCTAGCTTTTTTGCCATGGTCGCAAATTTCATGGCGGCTTCATAGTCTTGGCCTCTAAATTTCTCCTCAGCAATTTTTCTTGCAGCCTTGGCCACAGGATTTTTGAGTTTCTTGAACATTGTTAGGGAATGGATCTCACAATTATGAAACTAGCTAGAAAGCCAGAGAAATAGAAGAAACAAATTGAAGAGTTGCTTTTTTGCTTCGGCTGTTTTCTCTTATAATGTGAAAGTTTCCGCTTTCCAATATGAATTAGGAAAAGTCATTTAATGATTTTCATTTTATTTACTCTTTAACCGCGTCAAGCATTGATTGAAATATATTGGATTGCAACTAATGTAAATTAAATTGATTCAAAAACATTCGTTCCTTGGATTACAATCCATAAGTAGTTATGTATATTGAATTAAGACTTAAAATCTTTTCAAGATCAAAACATTAATTTAGCTACTAATTAATAACTAGTAGAATATTAATATAATAAAGGAACAAGAATGCTGAGGTCCTAAACTGGAAAAAGAAAAAAAGACACTTTGGTGCAGAAAAAATGTGTTTGTTAGATAGGTGAAATGATTAAAATAATTTTTTAGCTTTATATAGTTTTTTTTTGTTCGTAAATAAATAATGATTGTATTTGTAATAAAAAAATTTAAATTTTTTTAAAAAAATGAAGAGATTAACTTTGTAAGTCAAAGTATGTTTTATTAAGCTAGAGTTCATCTTCAACAGCTTTATATAATTATTATGTATTAAAAATATAGTTATCACATGAAAATATAAATAAAATAATTATATAATACTAATAAATATTTTAATAATTTTATCCAGTATAATAAGCACTAAACACTCACTTGAAACTGCAATTTTGTTATTATACTTAACTATCTTTCTTCTTTAACTTTCAACTTGAAAATAATTTTCCTAAAATAAATATGTATGATAAGATATCAGTATATTATCAGTTTTTTTTTTTNTTTTTTTTTTTTTTTTTTTCAATTAGTTGATGCAGTCACAACGTAGTGTGAGACGAGTGTCTGGGTTTGAGCGCGACTTGAGAGGGAAAGTAATCGGAAGTGTAGGGAGGCATGGATCTGCTGTGTGACGCATACTCGAACGGCTCAGACGACGATGAAGAAGAACCGAAACGACAGAGGGTGGCCCTCCCTCCCTCGAACCCGCCAAATCCAAAACCCTATTTTGCTGATCCTCCTCCTCGTTCGAACCAGTCCGTGGACCTTCAAACACAAGCTCCGCTTTCTGGAAGATACATTTCCAAGCGACAACGAGCACTTTTAGTTCCTGTCCCCACTGTTTCTGACCCCGTCCCGGTTACATCTTCCTTCACACTATCTGGTATTTATTCTTTCCCTTTTGTTGCTATTAGCTCTGTTTGAACTGGCTCTGTATAAATTTTTGTAATTGTTGGAGCTATTGTAGTTGTAGTGAGACAGGACAGGACCCGCTTTGGAAATCGCTGTTATAATAACAAGTGCATTTGATTAGATATATGAAAGACTTTTTCAGTTTGGAAAAATCTGCACTTTATTTGATGATCTTTTCTTTTGATTCATATGCAACCTGTGACTACTTATTTATTTATGTTCATGTCTATTTCATTCTGGGATGGTACAAGCTGTTAAATTTTAGTATTTTGTTTCTTTTTGCTTTGTAATAAATCATGCTCTTGGTCTTACTTATTTCCCCTTCTTGTGGCATTATTTTAGCTTTAGGAATGTAATAGATATTGCCTTTCTTCAGTTTTTAAATTTTCTCTAACCTGCAGTGATGTTGGAGCAATTCTCCATTAGAGAGAATTTCGTGATTGGTTTGTTTAGTTAGTATCAAGGATAGAAGATACAATGAGATATCTTATGATCCGGTTACTGATATTACATCATTAACTTTGATTCATTTGCACTTAATGGCAAGAGACTGGAAATATCAAGAAGACTTTCTTCAGTTTTGAATTCTCTCTAAGCTGAACCAACTTTGATATTACAAGAAAATGATTGGTTTGCTTAGTTGATATCATGATTGCATTATACGTACTGGGGCTTTTTCTTTTTTGATATTTTTAGGTAGACATAGGATATGTCATACACTTTTACTTGTTCAAGGAAAAAGAAAAGAGACATGTCCAATCATGACATCATATGCCCATTAGCTTTGTAAATACAAAAGTTTGGTTGTAGTGTGGATACTTGAGAGATAGCAGTAATGGATATAGTCTTCTCTGTAGGAGACAGAATAAAATTTTTAGTGTTACTTGTGGTTTTTGTCTTTATTCACTCATATAATCTCTTGTATGATTATTCCAATAATAAAAAAAAATCTGCACTTAGTTTCTTGTCAGAGGTATTTACAAAAAATGAATACATATAAAATGATGTAAATTTTGGTAACGATACCGCAAGACCTCTTGCCTTAAATATATTTTGTATGAAGTAACTGTGATCTTTGTTGAAGTTCCCCGTCCCTCACCCAGTTTAAGGCCACCTACTGCTATTTAGTGTAGAAGGTTAATAGAAAAGAAGCACCTTAATTTTGAATCATTCTGGATTAGCATCTCTACACTGTGTTCTCTGGCTGAGTGATGAGTTTGCATAATTTGCAGTTTCTTGATTTCTTATGACAGCACTTTTCTCTCTGATAGTTTCTTTAGAGGTACAGCATATTCTAATGCTTAATTCTATTATGTTGTTTCAAGTGTGAACTTTTATTCATTGGTAGAAGCAACTTCTCTGACTTTGTTCTTGTTCATAATCCCAGGAAGCATTGCAGATACTGGTCTACCTCATGGCATTTTATCATTGTTGAGAAATAAAGCAAAGGGTCATCTAAACCTAAATCAAGTACCTGAAAAGCTGTCTGTGGCTCTATATGGCCATACAAAAGCTGTCAATGCTATACATTGGTCATCCACTCATGGTGAGTTCTCTTTGTTGTCAAACTATTATCTTGATATGTCTGATGAGGGCCTTCTTCGTTTAGGAAAGAGTAATTTCTTTAAATGCTAGAAAATAATTATGCTTGCTGTATATATTTCTTGCATTGATCTGTTCATTAGAGTTAGAATACAGCTCATCTCCTTGCTTCTGCTGGGATGGATCACATGGTTTGCATATGGAATGTGTGGAGCAGAGATCAGAAGAAAGCACATGTGCTAAACTTTCATAATGCAGCAGTGAAAGATGTAAAATGGTCTCAGCAAGGACTCTTTTTGCTTTCTTGTGGATATGATTGCATGTCAAGGTTGGTTGATGTTGAGAAGGGATTGGAGACTCAGGTTTTTAGTGAAGATCAAGTAGTTGGAGTTATCAGGTTCCATCCTGACAATCCAAACCTCTTTCTTTCTGGTGGATCAAAGGGCCGTATCAGATTATGGGATATCAGAACAGGAAAAGTAACCCATAACTATACTCGAAGTTTAGGTCCAATTCTGGATGTTGAGTTTACAATCAATGGGAAGCAATTCATTTCTTCAAGTGATGTATCTGGGAGTAATGTCAGTGAGAATTCTATTATTGTTTGGGATGTGTCAAGACAGGTTCCACTGTCCAATCAGGTGAGTGAATTCTCTCTCTCTTTGGTATTGTGTTTTCTGGGTCATTGCTTTGTGCCAAGTTGTTGCAAAGTTTGTTTATTATAGTAAGCTGGATTACTGATTTTTGGTAATAACTCTTTAAGCATCTGGAAAATTAGGTAGAAAGCACATGAATTTAATGCTTGCTATATTTATGTGAAATGATACTGCAAATAATGCAGTATAAGGTAAGAAATTTGACAAATTATTATTTCATTTCTGGAATTATTTATAGAGCATATACAGTAATCCAGTATAAATCTTACCACTTTTTAATACTTCAATTATGAGTAATGTTTCTTTTATTTGACATTTTCTGTGTCCAGATGTCATCTTTAAAACTTTGTCATATCAGGTTAGAATAGCACAGTTAATAATCCTCATTTTTCTTCATGTAAACTTGTCTTCTCTTTAGGGACCAGACCCTGTCTTTTTCCCAAATATAGAGCTGGTTTTTTTATAGGTAATAATATGAATGCCAAGAAGAGAAGGTGCCAAGGGGGAGGGGGAACCCTAGTTAACATGATGTACACAAAGTTTCACCTCCTAGGAAAAAGGAACAAGTACTATCCAAAAGTTGTAGAATTTAAAAAATCCCAAAAAGATGAAGAACAGCCAAAAGGCAAACAAGCTTTGCACCAAGGAAACATACAATCCATTAAAGAACTTCTGAACTCTTTTATAGATTTCTACCTGCTATCAGTGGTGAGAATATGATCAGTCCTCTCAAGCCAAATAGTCCACATGAACTACCATTAGAGATACCTCTCCAACAACACATGAGCTACTTCACTGGTAAGGGCACTACCAACTGTAGGCCAAGAGTGGGGGACATGATAGAACGTGTGTAACCTGACAAACCAGCAACAAGTGATTCATCGATTCTCTGTACACCTTATCTATGCGAAACCAACTTACTTAAACCATGTTCCACTTCTGAATATTGTTGGCTATCTTGCCCAAGGAAGCTATCCACAGAAGAAGAAACTTGGAAGAAACTAATGCCCTTCCAACAGATTTCCAAGGCACAGAATGGTCACCAGAATCACAAAGTTGCATATGATAGTGGGTATTTGACTTGCATTTGTTTATGTGTGAATTAACAAGCGCGTCTGTTTCCTTTCAAAAATCCTTGGATTTTCAAGTTTTAAAAATTAAAATGAGTTTAATTTTTGAAAAATTGAAATTATGTAAAAAAAGAAAAATAAATAGTCTCCTGGTGTACTAACAGTCATATGCTGATATGTTTGCTGTTTCTTACTTTGAGTTCTTTCTTGCTTAATTGCTTGGTCAAAGTACCTTGTATTTTTCTCTTAACCCGAACATTCAGTCTTTGTACCACTATTACATTGAACTGATACATGAAATAAGTGCAGCAATGGGCATTATAGTGGTATGTCTTCTGGACCAAGTAATATCTGGGATTCTCATCACATTGGTTTTTGTTAGCATGTGATTCTTGAAACCTTTTAGTACTTGGTGCTATATGCATTTTTCAGTATGCGATGCATCTATGAATATTCTTTTCACCCTTTGTATGGACGAACATTGTTATGCGTATATGATACCTTAAATTCCAATATTTTTGTAAGCTTACTACTATGCTTCTGAATCAGGTTTATGTGGAAGCTTATACCTGTCCCTGTGTAAGGCGCCACCCATTTGACTCAAATTTTGTTGCCCAATCAAATGGTAATTATATTGCAATCTTCTCTGCCTCCCCACCTTTCAAGCTCAACAAGTATAAGCGGTATGAGAGCCATGAGGTCTCTGGGTTTCCAATTAAGTGCAATTTCAGCTTGGATGGGAAGAAGCTTGCCTCTGGCTCCTCAGATGGTTCCATTTATTTTTATGATTATGAGTCATCCAAGGTTGTTAGGAGAATGAAGGCCTATGATCAAGCATGCGTAGATGTTGCTTTCCACCCTGTTATTCCTAATGTCATTGCTTCATGCTCTTGGGATGGAAGCATTTCAGTATTTGAATAGACTTGCTTGGTGTTTGGGTTGCCTATCATCACCTTTATATGGAAGCCCACTGCTTTACGATTTGGTTGCTACAAGAAAATGACTTACAAGAGAACAATGGAAACTAAGTGAAAGGCCTGAAGGCTCGATGTCTGGTTTCTGTTTGCTTCTGTCTGTAGAGCTCTCTCAAGTTTGTTACAGATTAGGTTTTAATGGTTAAACCTTTCCTGCACAGATAATAGTATGTGCTTAAACTTGAGACCTGTGTATCTTTCTGACTGTTGTAGCATATGGGTGTTTTGGGATATGACGATATCCATGATGTTATTAGTTTTTCAATACAATATTGTAAACTTCGATTTGGCCTTCTATAGTGCCTCTTAATTATTCTAATCCATGTTGGCCTAAACTTTCCACGGAAGAACTGTTCAGATAACAGAGGCCTAATCTTATAACGTGTAAAGCAGCACAGAGATCTGTGTTTCCCATAGGCATCTAAATTGGCAGATTTGTCAATCTGCTCCCACTTTGAAAGAAAAGGCAGCGACACAAAGATGAGGTCCATGACTATTGAGATTCTCAAAAGTATTCATTTTCTAAAACATAGACTTAGTCAAAGGACCCCATCATAGAATGTGTAAATGTATAAAGAAAATGACAATCTGAGTTCTGTTGCAACAAATATCAGCTTGCAAGTTGATATTTCCACATCAAGTATTCATGGTCTCGAACCAAAATCTATCAGGTTAGCTATCGTTGTCAAGTTTGTGGAGTGAATGATTCCACCATGATTCTTTTTCAACCGTCAAGTAACATAGGGCCTCCAAAGCTATGTAAACCTGGAAATTTTGACACGTATTTCTATGTCCTTCACACTATTAATTTGGAACAAGGGTTTTCTGACCCGTCCCAACTTACATATGGAGAAATAATAACTAAATCTCAATGTGGCACAAGGCAGTGGTGCAGCTCACACACAATTAACAACAGCGTCTAGGTACTTCTAACCAATACCTACCATAATGGAACACACCAATATAAGAGACTTCATTTAAGAGGAGAGGCTGTGGGGGCAAACTCAGCTGTTCTTATGTTCATCCACTTCTTTCCCATAAGGAGAAGAGATGGAGGGGGGCCAAAGCCAAACAACCTCTAAATAAGACATAATTATGCAACTCCCTTTTCCATTCTTCATGGGGGTCAATCGTAGGGGGACAAGACACACCACTCTTCTCTCTTTTTAGATGCATTTGCTAATGGGACCCAACCTCCCCAGTCCACCCCTAATCCTAATTTTCAACACAACCTCACAAATTTTGATATAGGTCAAAATTTAATTCTATGAAAAGATGTTAGAAAATAATAAAAACATTGTTATATCTGCACATTACATAGCACTATCTAGACAAACCAGCATCTCTTCCAAACATCAATGGTCCACATCCCTCCCTTAGGAACTGTTTATATTGGAAAACAGGGTAATCCCTGAAACCCATTCAAAGCAAGGAAGGAACACCGTTATGCAGCCTACTAGCCTATGAACATAATTTATTTTCAACTGCTATATGAATATGTTCCCCACCTTACATGGTCACTCTTAAGCACCTCATTCTCTCCTCTCTCTCACTCTATTATCCCTCCAATATTTATCTCTTTGACCCACTATTCCTGCCCCAAAAACAAACGAAAAATAAAGGGCTAAAGGGAACAAGAAAGATGGAACTCAGAGTGAGTGAGTGAGCAAAGCATGCCCCTACTCCATATGACTGCAATCATCATCTAAAAGAGATATACTTTTCTGGCGTACTTGAGGTAAAGCGGGCATTCGCGTTTCAAGGTCCCACAAGATAACCTATAGAGAGACACGAAACGATGGGCTGAAAGGTTCTTAACTAAGCCAGTTTGATCACTAGGATTTGACATGAACTACATTGTTTGAATTTCACTTTAATGCCATTTGCTTTTAATTGGGGAACCAATAATAACAATTATTAGGAATCTAAGCTTGTTCTTTGTGATAAAAATCGTAGCTTTAGAATCAGAAAACCGCCCAACCCAGTCTTGTTCACTATATTCTGCTAAATACCCATTATTTGTTTCTTTTTGATCCATCTTGTCATGCTTGCTTTCTTTCAAGTTCATCTTTTGGATTAATGTTTATCCTCTGCTACATGCTAGACCATAATCAAAATGTTTGTGCCTTGGCACATAGTGTTATCACTAGTCTCCCAATCCTGGCCCTGAAAAGTAGCCGACAAACTCATTTTATTTGTTCTGCCATGTGATTTGTGGCCTCAACCAAGTCACCCATTGGTTGGTTCTTCTTTATTGGAATACCCCAAGGGGCCAAAGAATTTCGAAAATTTTTGAGGAAGCACCAATCATGATTTTCTTAAATGACCCTCTAAACTCAATTTTCCCAATTAGGAAGGAATGCCCTAATAAGGTGTTTCTCCTAGGCCTTGTAGCCACTAATCACCTGCTGGCATTTATATTCTGTATGTCACTTTATCATTGTGTTGTAATATTCTTCAAAGACCTGACAAGAATGATTATAATCTAAGCCCTCTGTTAACAAGAATTTCCAATGGTAATGATGGCTCAAAAAGCTTGTGGCGATTGTGTTTGATAAATGTCATTAGTTGTTGACGCCAACTTCTAGAAAGCTGAGTCCAGCTAGAAGATATTAAAAAACAATTTATCAATTAGATTCTGTATGTTGTGTCTTTTCTTATAATAGTGATTTGCTATATTTTAATTCTCATTTTACAGACATTTCTCTCACTGACCAATGTTTGAATACTGTACTTGTGATGCAACGTTACCAAGCAAGATGCATTAGCTTTTTAATCCTAACGAGAAGACAGTTTTTTCCTATGAAGATTAATGTTTCCAAATCGATATTTAGTCTTCGAAATTGCTATTATGATGTCACACCCTCTGTTTTTGTCATACTTGCTTTGTTTTGTTTTCACAAGAGAGCATCTTGTATTATTGGCAATGCAAACATGCTTTAGTGTTAACCTGTCCACTTTAATCAACCTCATACACTAACAATTGTCTTTGTCTTGTTTCTCTTTTATATGTATAAGTTGGAGCTCATTTATAACTTGTTCAATGGGTCTATGGTTAGACTAACAATAATTAAATATGTTTTCTTTTTATTTTTTGTTGTCATATCAGTCCTTTAAGCTAGTGTGATATTGCGTGTATCCTTTCAGTCATAAACTTTTGCAGATTATCCATAAGCGTTAAAAGTAAGAAAGAAAGAAGAGTAAGTAACATGGTTTTGATCATTTTCAACTAGTTATGACTTTGTGAAGTGATGTGCATGTTAAAAATAAGGCTTCTTGCTTTAATTGTGTGTCAGTACTATATCTGGTGTCTTCTAGCAGCAGACGGATTAATCTGCAGAGGCATTCAAGAACAGAATCCTTATTCCAGGAGCACTTGACCGACAAGATAGCTGAAATAGTAAGTGGATAATGACCCAGCAAACCATGATCACAAGCCATGAACACAAAGCTTTCATCTCTCAATTACTAGGGCAAACATGAAACACTGAAAGTGAAAGCAAGATAGTATATGAGACAGCCAAAAAAGTAAAAGCACGGCTGAAGAGGGGAAAACAGAAAAAGAATAACGTTTTCAAAAGTACAAAATTATTGTATTGGCTACGTTTTTCAAACTGCTACATCCCCCCTGATAAGGACTTTGATCACCTTCCCCAATAATGGGGTGCATGAAATATTCTAATTGAAACTAAGTGGGATAAAGAGTGAAATTTCACAAGGAATACGTTTTCCAATTCTGTAAATGCTTTCTGCTAGTGGGTTTTTGACAGTTCGTTCAAGGAATGAGAATTTGCCAGCAAAACTTGCTTTTGTACTAATACTTATCATTTGCCAGGAATGGTGTACTGTGTTATCTATTTGTTGCATGAAGTGGTAGACAAGGTATCATAATACTTATCAACCATAGTGCTACTGCTAGGTAAACTTTGCCTCTATACAGTTCGCTATTCTGTTTTTGTTTTTTCCTTTTTCTTTTTATTCCTTTTTTTTTTATTATTTATCAATGTCCGGACTTCACCCGACTAATCTAGATTCTAGCTGGGAAGGACTACAGTAGTGACAAAGCTCTCCCAACCGATGCAACTGCATATATATCTAAGAGCTTGAACTCAAAATTCTTGGTTAAGCTAAAACCTCCCATTACCATATATGATTTATATGTTGGTTTATTCCTTTTAAACTTTCTGTTTTTCTTTTCTGTTCTTTTTAATTTAATTAAGGCATGCAAGGACTGAAGGACACGTCCTGGTGGTGGTACAACCAAAGTACTGGTCTCTTTGCGTAGATATACAAAATCATATCAATTTCATCTCGCAGCATATATATGATGATGATCTTGTTGTCGGTCAAATGAGGCTAACAACATGTGTCGGTGAAAAAGGTCTCCACCATAAAAATGAAGCGTAAGAAAAAAGGAAAAGTGCAATGGAAACAAAACAAAAATCCAAGTTTTTTTTTATCTTCTTCTGCTCTTAGTCACCACAAATTGTCTTGTACCAACATAAATCAGCAAATGTGGTGCAGATATTTGATTGAGTTTGAACTACACTTGTGGTGCCCCATTTCGTATCTCAAACAAAACTTATCATGGACTACTAGATTAAGCTAATTGTTAATACTTAGTAAAAGGACCAAAATGTCATTGTTATAGTAAAAAGATCAAAATACCCCTACTAAGGTATACACTTTCATTTACACTCTCTCTAGACCTCATGTTTTTTTTCAGTTTTCTCAAGCTTTTTCTTTCTCTGGGAGTTCCTCTCACTCCCTTTTCCGATCTTGCTAACTTGAGCATTGGAGGTGGCGCCGGAGCTCCGACTCCGACCTCCCTTGACTGTCCCTCTATCTTTTTGCAGGTTGTTGACCTCACCTAACTACGGTAACAACATTAATCAAATTCAACATCAATGAACTAGAAACTCATGAAAACTTTATTGATTGCCGTTTTGAATTTGATTGTTATACTGCAAAATCTTTTGCATTAGCCCTTGTGATAATAAGAGGAAAGAGAGGAATTTTAGGGTTAGGGTTTTGTGTTGATCTATATGAAATGTTACTCTTTTGACTAATTTCCTGCATTGAGAGTCTCAAATCACCACGTTGAGTAATGTTAAAGTTACTTAGAATTTGGACCACAATGCTAGTAGGACCACTTTTAATTGGAGCAGAATATGTATGGATTGGATAATAAAAGAAATTGCCCTGAAATGTACCCGTTGCCTAGAATGCCTCATTTTCCCTGCTTTGAACACGTTCTTTTAACTCTCATCATTTTGTAACTTGATTACTTTTTTTTTTACTTGAAGAAGATAAAAAGATTCAAGCAATAATACAACAAGGTGGGGTTGCTGAACACAAAACAGTTCAAGGGTGTTGAACCATCATTGCATGAATTTGTAGCAGAGGTTAATGCAATATATATCATATCAAAAACATGATATTTTAAATCCCAAAAAGTAACCAAAACTTTTACGACCTTCAAAGCCCTTTTGATGTGTAAAAGAAAAGCATCACCTTTTACCTTGACCATGAAAGGGTTATATTGAAAGCAAAAAAGGGTGCATGTGATCAACAAAATACTTTACAATTTCACTTCCATTTGGATCTCTAATAGCCAATTAACATTAAGCAAGATAGATGTACTTTACTTGATTGTGGTAAATTCTATTAAAATATCACAAATTTTTAGGCAGAATCTGAGCTTAACGACCTGGGGGATGATGACTTCCTCCCTTATAGATTCATTCAAATGTCTCTCCATGTTACTGCTGCCACTGACAGATTTCTTCCCTGTTACACCCAAATGGAAGCATAATACTAGGGACCACATAGTAGGTTTCATAAAGTTAACTGAGCCTTAAAATGTTGTTTACCCCTTTTAATTATCATTTAGCAATGTGCAATGTGCTGGAGTTTGGCTGTAACTATCGTTAAGATCTCGTTGTTCCCTAGCTTTTTAGTTCCTCGTGCCACAACCTGTAGTATGAACATTCTCAAAACCACGTAACTTGATTGGCACTAACGCTATAACTACTATTACTCTGATTGGATCCCTAATCTATGTGAAGAGTATCTCTCTACAGTTTATTTACATTTTTTCGTGCATTGCATACCTGACTTTACTATGTTTATTGCTGCATAGAGCTTATAAGCATCAAAAGCAGGAGCAAAAAATTCTAAAACTCACATACTTAATGGCTTCAGCAAAACAAAAGAAACTCATTAGTAATGTATAGTTGAAAGCATAATGATGAGTAGAGTAACGTACGTCCTCATATTTGTGCTTCAACAAGCAAAGGAAATATCATATTGTAGTAAATCTGGCAAGTGCTTCATCACTCGCTTTCTTGTCACTGAATTTGTGCATGTACTTCGCCACTATGGCATTGGTCTATCGCTATCAAATTAGACTTTGTCATTGCATCTTAATTACTCGTAATGGTTTTTACATAATCAAATGTCTTTATCTTTATTGACTCACTATCTTGTTATTCTCTTTGCTCCTCATCGTTCCTATCTGCGTAAAATGTTATTGCCGTCATTAATTTTTCTAATATTTTCTTAGTTGAGTATCAAATATGGCTGCTTGGTAATACATGAACCTTTTCAAGAACCTATTTGGAACTATAGTTATCTCTCAATAATAACTCTACTTACTAATTAAAATTAGATTAGGACATGTATCTAATGCATTATTCCCTTTCTTTTTCCTCACAATTCCTTGTTTCACACTCAATCTTATTATCTTAATTAGTAGCCTTGATAGTAGCAAAATGGGTCCTAAGATTGACATATAAAACTGATAATTTGACCAGAAAAAGGGAACAAAAATTAAGATTATAGCCCCTCCCCTCCCCTCCCCACAAAACAAAATCTTCTCTCTCTTTTATGGTTGAAACATTCAAATTATGCACTAGTTGTTTACAGGTAACAAGCAAAGTAGTAATAGTGGCAAATTGGGTAATGGGAGACAGACACAGTGGAGAAGAGGCCATTTGGAGCAATAAAATAGTTCCACAACTGCTCATTATATTTGCATTAATTAATATAATAAACTAATTAAACTTAGATCTCAGCATTTTTCTCGAGATGTTAAATGGATGATTAATTAATTTTAATTGAAATAAATTAGAAATATGTATGATGAGGAAGTCAACGGTCAAAGATTTGCATTACTGTCTCTGTCTCCCACACACAGCACACTCAATAGAAGCAGAGGAAGGAGAGAGTGACATGGTCACATTCCTGTGACATTCCCCAAAACCCAAAACCCTCAAACTCCAACGCTAAAGCACAATGCGCCCCCACTTGCTGTCTCGGTGCACCCGCCTCCCCACGATTGCTCCTCACACCAACCAACGTGGGCCCCTTATCCATCTTATTTCACTTCCTTTTTTTTTATTATATCTTCCTCCATTTTCTGCTCCCNCAAAACCCTCAAACTCCAACGCTAAGCACAATGCGCCCCCACTTGCTGTCTCGGTGCACCCGCCTCCCCACGATTCCTCCTCACACCAACCAACCTGGGCCCCTTATCCATCTTATTTCACTTCCTTTTTTTTTATTATATCTTCCTCCATTTTCTGCTCCCGTTACACCCATCCGATCATATTACCGCTTGCTCCTTTGACTTTTTAGTTCCACCCAAGCCTGACACGTCACGTCTCTTTCACCCACAAACACAGTCGCCAAGTGGAGACCCAGGATTCCGCTGACACGTGCCGACTATTTGCAAGTCTTGATGAGGCCAATCAGATGACATCAGCTTCATGGACAGTAATATCATTTTAGAGTGTATATAAATGTATGTTATGATAAAATTGAAAATGGTCTCATAGACTAAGATGAATCTCTGCCCAGTAAAAGAATTTAAAACAATACTGAAAAAAAAAAAAGAGTTATTTGATTCAGTTATTTAGATATTTGATTGATATTAAATTATTTAAAATTTTGACATTGATATGAAAATTAAAAGTTAATTGTGTGTTTAGATTTTAGAAAGTGAGGATAGGATGAGTTAGTATGGTACTAGTATAAGTGTATAGCACTTTCGGTGGTGATACGATGACGTGGTGAATCTCTGGGATCGCCGATCATTGACCTCTCTTTTAATTTTTAGTTGGCTTTCATTTTAAATTGTCTTCTTTTTGTCCCCCATTATTACCAGAATGTAGCAGTTGAGGCTTTTGCAACATTTATTTTAGTCAACTAGTTTTTGAAAAACTCTCTAATAAATTTTAATATCCCCTAACACCTTTTTGTTTTTCAAAACTGGTATGTATATATATATATAATTTTCTTTTGTGACCATAGTACGTATATATGTGTCACAATAAGTTGAAATGACAAACTCCAAATTCTTGCCTTGCCTTAACATCAATCAACACCCAGATCATCCTCACTTGAAGTAGTGGAGTGAATATGGTTTGAACAAATCTTGTGTGTGTGTGTGTGTATTTCTTTTTATATATATATATTTGGAAGGAAATGTGTTTGGTGCAGTAAGAAAGAGATGAAGATCCGTTCCAAGTTCCAACAGAGAATGTGGTGTGCGTGTTACATGTTCTATCTATGTTTGGTTGGATTAATGTTTTGGAAGAAAATGTGAACTTGTTGAAATAAGAAAGAGCAAGATGTGCAGCAACATGGAAATGGTCAAATTAATTATAATCTTGTCTAAGGAGAAGATGACTTCGTGGTATATATTCTGTGTGCGTGCGTGCCTGCTGCACACAAATTGTGGTTGACTCGTAACAACAAATGAAACTCAAACTGATCTTATCAGGTGCCGAATTTGAGGACAACTTGGGCTTCCTTACCTCTTGAGCTTGAGGTTGATGATTTAGTTTCTCGATCCTTCCTGCTGTTCTTAGGACGATATCGGATACAATTTGCTTCTATATCATCATTATCATGCACATTTTTTCTTCATATCATGTCAGCAACTGATCAAACTAATTAAAACGTACATATATACCTTTTGTCAAAAGTCAAACAAGAAGCTTTCTTTTCTTTTTCTTAATCTCTTGAGAGGTTACCCCTAAAATCTGTCATCTCATCAAGAAGAAGAAGAAGAAGAAGAAGATGATGAGGATGATTAATTAATAAAGTCATATACGCATGCTCTTAATTGTTTCACCCATTATGTGCTAAAATGTTTATCAATAATTAAAAATTACAATTTTGTATTTAACAAACACTTTTTGTAATTGTCCTTTTCTAAGTAATTTAAATCTTATCAACATAGTTCTTTTGTAATTTTATATATTCACGTCAATTTTGAAAATATTTTGTACCAATTACTGCATTCCATAACAGTTTTTATTACATAATTATTAAACTATGTTTTAACATCAATTTTTCATAGCACCTAGCTATAATACATCAATTTTTATTTTTGATTTTTGGAAAAAATAACAACAATATTCCGAAACAAAGCCTTAGTCTCTTGAGAACAAGATTACATTATCTCAATTATATTACTCATAACACGTTTCAATTCCACCTTCAGGTGTTGCCTATGATCGAAGCCCTCGAAGATAAGTACTTTTTTTTGGCTTAATTGGTAAAAATATTGACGCATTCACCTTATAAATGGGGTTTTCAAATTTAGGATGACTTCCATTTTAGGAAGAAATGTAATTATCATTAGTCAGTGTCTTACCCACCAAAGCGTTGCTTATTTGAGTAAACTTGCAAATAATACATACATATACATAGAACTTAATTAGTAGTGCGACTTTTCATGCCAAAAAAAAAAAAACAGCATCTTTAAAAAAAGGTAAATGGAGTGGTGGGCACTTTCCTAGCTAGTAAGCCATAGCATTTCACGTAAATAAGTGTATAATTTGAAAACGAGCACCTTCAGATTTGCTTCGTCAGAACTACATCAGATAAGTTTAGGTATTCATTGCATAGTTCTAAAAGAACTTGGTTGATCAAAAGTCTATGCTAAATTTGGCTTCACATTCGAACCCTCATAGATATTGCATCCATTTCCTACTGGTTTTCTATCCCAATTCAACTAGAAAAATCTTGTTTTGAATACTTACAGAGTACTTAGTAGTATCATGCAACAATAATTGGAGCAAATTGCAGCTTAGGGTCCATTTTTTCCACCGTCCTTAGTCATGGTTAGGTTAACTATTAATCTATTACCCCATTTGCAGTCTTCCTAATATAGTTGACTTCACATACAACAACAAAATAGTCATCTAACTCATCTCTTCTCTCTCTATAGTCTCTCCACACACGTGGATATATTACTGCATAGATATTTTTGTGTTGAGCACAATTACGTGAAAAATTGGTGTGTATATAAGACAAGATCATTAATGTATATCAATTAATACATTTAGATGATATTTTACTCTCTCTTTTTAAACCTTAATTCACAGTTCATCTACCTTCCCACAAAAAGAAAAACAGGGTTTAAAAAAACAAAATTACAAAAATAACCGAGAGAGATTGCGGCTATAACCGAGTTTTGCCGATGAAACGGTACGACACTTCCACTAAAATAGGCTACGTAAAGGAAGAGAGAGAGAGAGAGATATACTAGTGACTAAACTCCTATTCGTACACGTGTCAACCGAACAAGTTTGACATCCAGCTGGCCGGTCGTATTTGGATACTTCAACAAGGAAACCCAATTATTTACCGTACACAACTCACACACTATCTTTCTTTCTATCGCGGAATTTTGACCCAGAATATCGCGGGAAATTCGAGGGACGCCGTTATTTGTTCGGTTACCGGTAAACTCAAGTAACTAACCAATTAAGTAAGCGGGTGCCGGTATTTTGTGGGACATCCGCAGTACAAGCGCGCAGGTAAGCGGGTGTACTTGGTACTTAGCACCTTGTTTACCGGATTTTGCCGGTTAATTTATGATTTCAATTGGCTCTGAGACGCCTTGAGAGGGTGGGTTCCAAAATAGTTTCGCCGTTTTCCTTGTACGACAAGCACACCACTCGCGAATTTGCGGCACTTCCCATGAGAAAAAGATCATTTTAATAACTTAGCTTGCGATGGTCAAAAATTAACATCCCAAGAATTTTTTTTTACAGGAGCAATGGGAGTTTTATTGATATTTTGACACGTGGGTTCATGGGATTTTCCGTGAGACAATGGGGGGGTGTAGGTTTGTCTTATTCCTTTCTGATGTGTTTTTTTCCTTCCTCTTTCAAGATATATACTACCTAGCACTTGATAATGAGGCATTTCAATTGACATGTAAAAATGGATTCCATTCTATCTTTAAAAAGTGGAGACTAAGAATTGCATTTTCCTTGTAATATGCTTTGTCATTTCCAATTGAAATTCAAAGTCTTGTGAGTTGTTGGTTTCTCCAATTTTTAGCCAAATCCTCTTGGGCGGAACCTTCGGTTATGTCATTGCGGATGGATTGCCTTAACATGACCATAAATGCATGGAATTTGTATACTTTAACATGTTATAAATGTTTAGAAAAGGAAAACAAAAAAGTGATATAATGGCAACATATTTCCAATCCCACCCTTCACTATCTTGCATATTTACTTCCTAGTCCCTAGTCTGAAGCAAACCCAGCTTGACATGTGCCTCTATATATACCACTTTCTTCATTCTTTTCAACTCACGCCCAACACACCATCTCCTCCTTTCTAACGAATCTCTCTCTCTCTCTCTCTATCTCTCTCTCAGTCATATATAGTATATACGCATCAAAGCTCTCTCCCTGTGTCTCACCTTCCCTCTATATACATATTTTCCTGTGTTGTTTCACAGCACAAACACAAACACCACCATGCCTGAAGCTCCAAAAGGCTGCACAGACTACAACCTCGCAGACAAAAACAAGAAAACTCTTCAGTTCATAGAAGATATCACTGCCAACGCCGATGAAGTCCAGAAGAAGGTCCTGGCTGAAATCCTCTCCCGCAATGCAAACGTTGAGTACTTGCAGCGCCATGGCCTCAATGGCCACACAAACCGTGACACCTTCAAGAAGCTCCTCCCTGTCATAACCTACGAAGATATCCAACCAGACATCAACCGCATCGCCAATGGCGACACTTGTCCAATCCTATGTTCCAAGCCCATTTCTGAGTTCTTGACTAGGTGAGTAGCAACATGTTTCATGTTTTTCTTGTCTTGTCCTTAAAAAATGCAATTTTTTTAGGTGGTCTTGTGTGTCTTGGTTTGGTTTAGCTTAAGTGGGTGGTTTTTGGTTTTTGGATTTTGCAGCTCTGGGACATCAGGGGGGGAGAGGAAACTGATGCCCACAATTGAAGAAGAGCTTGGGAGGAGGTCCTTGCTATATAGCCTGTTGATGCCTGTAATGAGCCAGTTTGTGCCTGGCTTAGAAAAAGGCAAAGGAATGTACTTTTTGTTCATAAAATCTGAGGCCAAAACACCTGGAGGGCTATTGGCTCGCCCTGTTCTCACTAGCTACTACAAAAGCTCTTATTTTAGAGACAGACCCTATGATCCTTACACAAATTATACCAGTCCCAATGAAACCGTGCTCTGCCCTGATTCTTACCAAAGCATGTATTCCCAATTGCTTTGTGGCCTTTGCCAAAACAAAGAGGTTCTCCGTGTAGGTGCTGTCTTTGCCTCTGGCTTCATTAGAGCAATTAGGTTCCTTGAGAAACACTGGGCCCTTCTTTGCCAAGATATTAGGACAGGAACCCTTAACCCCCAAATCACTGACATTTCAGTGAGGGAAGCTGTCATGAAAATCCTCAAACCTGACCCGAAGCTTGCGGATTTTATCCAAGCCGAGTGTGGCAAAAGTTCTTGGCAGGGGATAATTACGAGGCTGTGGCCCAACACCAAGTATGTGGATGTTATTGTGACAGGCACAATGTCACAGTACATTCCCACATTGGATTACTATAGCAATGGCCTCCCACTTGTCTGCACTATGTATGCTTCCAGTGAATGCTACTTTGGAGTCAATCTTAACCCCCTCTGCAAGCCCAGTGAAGTTTCCTACACCCTCATTCCCACCATGTGCTACTTCGAATTTTTACCTGTTAACAGAAGCAATGGCGTCACCCAATCTCTCCCTGGGACACCTCTCAATGAGAAAGAACAGCAAGAATTGATTGAGCTTGTGGATGTTAAGCTCGGCCAAGAATATGAGCTCGTCGTCACAACTTATGCTGGTAACAGATTCTTCTTTCTTATATATAATCTATGAAATGGTATCAAAATTTGAAACTTGGGGTTGCTGATAAGTGTTTGTGTTTCGACAATTTCAGGGCTTTATAGGTACAGAGTGGGAGACGTGCTGCGGGTGGCTGGATTCAAGAACAAGGCTCCCCAATTCAACTTCATATGCAGGAAAAATGTGGTCTTGAGCATTGATGCAGATAAAACAGATGAGGTTGAGCTTCAGAACGCGATGAAAAATGCTGTGACCCATTTGGTGCCATTTGATGCTTCTGTGTCCGAATACACTAGCTTTGCGGATACTTCAACAATCCCAGGGCACTATGTGTTATACTGGGAGCTCAGCCTCAATGGGTCAACCCCAATTCCTCCCTCAGTGTTTGAAGATTGCTGCTTGACCATAGAAGAATCCCTCGACAGCGTTTATCGCCAAGGGCGTGTCTCAGACAAGTCAATTGGGCCTCTTGAGATCAAGATTGTAGAACAGGGGACCTTTGACAAGCTCATGGACTATGCTATTAGCTTAGGGGCTTCAATAAACCAGTACAAGACACCAAGGTGTGTGAAATTTGCACCTGTTGTGGAGCTCTTGAACTCAAGGGTAGTGTCAAGCTTCTTCAGTCCAAAATGCCCAAAATGGGTTCCTGGCCATAAGCAATGGAGCAATCAGAATTGAAGAATCTAAAGATGGACATTACATTATTATGTGGGTTGGTAGCTTTCATGGCGGTTCACATGAACTATTTTTGTTATCATCTTAGGGAAAAGTTAATTACTCTTTTTAGGTTAATTCTATGTTGAAAGACTCCCTCTAGTGTCTAGTGACTCTAGTCCCTTTTTTTTCCCCCCCAATTTTTAGCTGTTGTTTAACTTGCATAGAAACTTGCAACTTAGCCACTGTAAAAAGCAATTCCTGTTTCAAAGAAAGCTTCTTCTTTTTCTTTTTTTTTTTCCTTTTTATCCATTAGATTAAGTTTACTTTCTTCGTGGCAATGATCATCATCATCACGTTCTGTTGGAATTGGATTCTTAATTCTAGCCAGGAATCATGCCCACCGAAGTGTCATGGGCTTATTTCCTATGACGGCAACGAGAAAACTGAAAAGCCATCACTTCTGAACTCATCTTTTTTTCTATTGTTTTCAGGAAAAGGCATACCAACTTTTTTTTCCCAGACCACTATTGAAGTCCAACTATACAAGTCACAGTGAAACAGTAATAAAAATTAATCCTTTTTTTTTTTTTTTCTTTTTGGGAGCAAATTGCAACTTGATTGAGACCTGTCTGGTAAACTTTTGTCCCCTAATTCAACTCAGTGGAATAGAATGAAGATAAAACTAAATAAAAAAATCATTATCAACTCATAATTCTCTCTCTGCGTCTCTTTAACAAATAGTGGTCTCTGTCAGATTTTGTCACTAAATCAAGGAACTAAGAACCATGTGTGGTTACATTAAATGAACAGGGGACTCCTGTTCAGTGTTCAAACTTCAGAGGCCAAAAATCCTTATTCTCTTTCTCTAGCAATTCCAAAAGCAAACAAAAGGAATTGTGTGCTTCTGACAAAATTGAAAGTCGTCACTTGCTGGCAGCACATTGATAGATTAACCATTTTCCATGAGAAATCCCATATATTTTTCCAGTGTCACACTTTGTACCCACATCAAGGAGCCAATTTCTGTTCCGGCCAGAAAACTTGCCGGAAAATCGCTGAAACAGTCAAAGAAGAAGAAATGGCTCAAAGACAAGAAATTTTTGGATTGGCGTGGGTAGGAGACTAGAATGAGATAAGAGAGAATCAGAATCAAGGGAATAAGAGTGTTGTTTCCTGTTTGCTATTTTTTGAGATAAAAAACAAAAACAGTTTTGGTTTTTTCAGAAAGGGAAAAGAAAACACGTCTTCAAGGGTTGTGTCAGAGTATGTAGCCCCCCAGACAAAACCCAGAAGAAAGAAAGAGACAAATTAGGCTGGGGGCTCAGAATTCAGATTGATAAAGCTTCAAAAGATGAGTAGTGAATTGGTAAAGAGGATAAGCTCCGTATAGCTTTTTGATTTGTGTTGCTGTATTGGTGTAGGCAACCAATGTCTCATGCCTTTGTCTTCTTCATCATTTTCCATTTCCTTAGAGTTTTGTCTCTGCATTCCATGGAAATTGAATCATAAACATGCGCATGTACTATGGCGCCTGATAAGTTTTATAAATGTTTTGGAATCATATATAACCAATTAGCTTGTCTCTTAAATGATCTCCAAGCAGACAAAATCTTGGTCGAAATTGCTATAGCATGTTGGTCAAAATAGAGGATGCCAATGCCATTCATAAAAAGAGTTTTTTTTTTTTTTTTTTTTTTTTTTTTTTNTTTTAAGATGTGAAAATTTGCAAAGAGTAATAATAAATTCACAATTTTAACTATATGGTTCTATACACACACATTGCACATATTAGCAAATTTTGTATTTGGCAGAAAACAATTAAATAAAACTACTTAAAATCAAAATTTATTTAGTTTTAAGCAGATAAAACTGAAAATTTTGAGGGAATTAACTACAATTCCAATTTAGATTCACAATTTTATAGGAGATCTGTGAATTAGCTATATTTGGAGAATTTTGACATGAAATTTTCTGACTGCCTTGAATATTTAAAGATCCAACTAGGAGAGAGGCTCTCATAAATTCCAATTACATAGTCCAATCTCATATCATCAAGGATTAAATAATAATTCTTTCAGCTTAATTATGTGTCTGTCCACTATTGGTACTTCAATTTTTCATATATTGTTAGAGATAACTCTTTTCATTCGTCTCACCTGCTAATTGAATTGTTATTGCAAGGGAAAAAAAAAAAAAAAAAAAANNNAAAAAAAAAAAAAAAAAAAAAAAAAGCTCTCATATATGTAAATTACAATATCTTCATAATATATACATGTACTGATACTTAATTGGACCATTATGGTTTGCAAATTTAAAAATATTTCATAATTAAACATTAAGTGTTTTATTATATACGAGTTATAAGCTCAATTTCTATTGGAGACATGTTGGGTAAGATCATTTGTATAAAGAATAAATTATCCCTTTTTGTGCATTTCAAAAGGAATATGTAACTTTATTTTTTGGTTAGAAATTTACGTATGAGAATATAATATAATATAATATGTATCATGTGTAAAGTAATATTCCCATAGTTGAATATTGGGTGTCCCAGGTTCCAAAAGTTTAGTTTGTATTGAAAATGTGTTAAATAAGATTAATTTTTTATGGGAGAGAATAAGCACTTATGTTACTACACTCCATAGTTAGAATTTTTTTTTTTTTTNTTGTAGATAAATATTGTAATCGAAGGAATTGATCAAATTGAAAAAAAAAAAAGAATGAAAATAGACTAATATGACTGAGAGTATATTCTATTAAATTAGAGTTTTTGCTTTCATTTAAATTTTACTTAATTAATGTGAGAATATAATTACCATTATGAATATGTAGAGTACAATAAGATGATGTCAAATTTTTGGATTAAACAACTATTAGATGAAAAATAAGAATCTCCTTATAAATGTCGCTCTCTTCTTCTATTGTTTCTCTCTTCAAGAGATGAATAAAACGATATTTTGCTGGAAGAAAAGAAAAGAAAGTGATAACATTTACTATATTGCTGTATTGCTGGCTTGCACCTTACTACATTGCATTTAAGATGTCATAAAGTGAAAAGACTTCATTAATCAGCAATAATGATGATAGTTTAGTATCATATTTTGATGAATGATTCTACTTCTGGCTTTTAAATATCTTCTTACATTTGCAAAGTTATTCTCAAAAGTAGTAATACTTTTAAAAAATTAACTCTTGAGAAATCTACGTATAAAATACTCAAGTTAGTGACAAAAGCAAAATTCCAAACTCAACTTAAATCTCCCCATCTTCTTCTATATATCCAAGAGGAGGAAACAAAACAAAACAAAAACTTTATACAATGAAAAGGTAATCCAAACAAAGCATTCTATAAAGTATGTTTAATTATTGATATCAATTTGCTATTATTGATGCAAAAATGTAATGCAATGAATCTACTTTAATCTTGTTATAGTCTTTTTTATTTTTCAATAGATGTATGAAATGCGGCCACACACCTGTCCCCCACTCCATTTCAATCTACTGAACTTCTCTCACTTTCATCAATTGGTTATTAAATATATATATGATTTTACTTAGTTTTACCAATTAAAAAAACAAATCGAACATGTTCATCAATCTTCTTATTTACAGTACAAGAACTCAAAATTCATTTCCTTGATCAATTTAAATTCTTATGAGTCTATATATATAAATAAATATAATTCTTTTATCTATTTAGTGTCATGTATATTATAGCTAATATGTAGAGAAAAATGATTTTCATGATATATCAGACTACCAGGAAGAAGACTCAAGGTCACTAATAAAAAACAAGCGAAATATAATATTAATAGAGATATAACCCAACAAAATAACAAATAATAGTTTTCAAATTAACTTGAGTATTATTATTTTTAATAAGCTTTACTTGATTAGTTGCTCTCATTAGTTTTAAGCAAAATGCAGTATAGTCTGCGATGACTGACTTGCAGGCGAAGGGGACAAGTCCACGTAAGTATTCGATCACTTTGTTTGCAGGGTCCACTCACCATGCACACACGGTTCCCCAGGAGCGTAGAATCCGGAAATAAAGGAATAGGATTGGGGCTTCGGAGGGGGACCATGCGCCACGTGGCATATAAGCAGCGTTGACCTGACGTAGAGAATAAGGTCTCTATCCATCTCTTTCTCCATGTTAAGATAAAGAATACAAAAGGAGAAGTGGGACCCCTCCAAAAACTAACCAATCAGAGCACAGCAACCCACGTGGTACTGTCATTCTGAGGTTTTCCTTTTCCTTTGCTCGGTCTCAACCTGGAGCTCGCGATCCGATCCGATTAATATGGGTCTTCGTACTCGAGAGAAAAATCATGTGTGGTCGATAACATGAATGCCAATATCCTAGTCAAAGAATACATGCCATCTGGCTTCAATATAGTCAATCACACAAATGTATCGCCTTTGGATGACGTGGCAGATGATAAACCGCGAAACCATATATATGATGCGGGGTTGCACCTCTGCTGTGATTAATTCAGCCTTATCCATATTAGTTGAATCAGCTTAAAAGTTGAATGTTGCTTTCGAGAAAAAAAACAAATAAAAAGCGAAAGGGCAGTTAAGTAATTAAACAGAAATGCGAACTGGATACTACAACATGAAAAAAAGAAAAAGGACTGAATAGTGGATACTACAAAATGCACATTATTTGAATAGTTTTTTTAATTATTGGCTAAAAAAATAATATTTTCAGTTAATCTAATTAAATTTAAATATTATAAAGTATATAATAATATTATTATTATTATTATTATTTTACTTTGAAGTCAAAGAAATACTTTTTTTTTTGGTTGTGTGTGTGTGTAAATAAATCTCTCATTATGAAATAGAATAACTTATATTTCCCCCTTACTTAAGAGTGAGTGCATATTTAGTAGAATTTATTATGAAGACAAACTTAGGGTTGATTTGGTATTAGTTATCGGGATGGTTCTTTGTAAGCAGATATGATGTGAGCGAGCTTAGGTTCTCCTCTGGGATAATGAAGTTCATATGAAGTGAGAATTAATAAGTTATCTAAATTGCGTCACCTTTTTTGTTTCAATCATTAATTCGCTTAAGAGTAAGTGTGTTACAAGTATACCATAATCTTGGGTATGTAATTTAAGAGTTTGCGTCACCTTAGTCTTATGTTTGAAGTTGGATATCTATAAATTCCATTAATTAACATATTGCATTTATTGGTAGTGAATTATGATTAAGCGCACAATAAGATCACTGATAGAACATGTGCTTCATGACTCAAATGATCTCTTGTAATGAGCTTGGAGGAATCTCAAATCAAATCATGCTTTTATCAGCAAGGGAACAATTTAGAGTAGGAAGAGGATTATCACCCTTTATATTACGCATGCTAAAAAGAAAAAAAAAAAAAGAATGAAAAGAAAGGAATGCTTACTCATATATACATACTTGATTTTAATCAGAAATATATCATCTTTGATCAATCAGCAAAAAGTTAAGGTTAAGAACAAAAGCAACTCCAAATAAAATAAATGAAACGGTATAGGGGTACCCGATATAGGAAAGCTAGTTCTAGGGTTTTGATTGCTTATACTTTAACTGTACTTGGTACTTGGTGCTTGGTGCTTGGTAGAGAGTATAATGAGGAAGGAAATAAAACACAGTTATTTCAATTTATGGGAAAGATAAATTAATAGAGGACTCTCTTTTTAGTCCTAATATATAAATGAATAAGATAATAATGTATAGAATGATATAATTATTAATTAGAAAGGTTATTAATTGTTTTGTTAATATGAAACGTACGTTATTAATTTCCCTCCCCTTCACTCTCTTGGAATATATAAACAGTGAATTAAATAAGTTGATTCATGGCTTGCATGCCCACAGAAAGACAGACCTACGTCTTTTCTATCCTTTTCTTTCTTTCGTCTTTCTAGGAAAAGAAGGAACAACTAGTCTTTCAAGTTAATCACTTTAGTATTAGCCAAAAAGAAAAGAATGAAAAGATAAAAGTTATATATGCTCGTTAGAATGCGAGAACAGCAGTCAACCAGGCTTAATTAATTGGTAGGATTGAGTTGTATCCATCAAAAGAATATTTCAATTGAATCTTAATTATTTTTATTAATTATAAGTTAGAGTTTAAGTAATTAATTAATTAATTTATTTATTTATATAGCTTCTAGCTAATTAAGAAACAAAAACAGAAATATGCGATATATAAATAAAAAGAAGAAAAAAAAAAGGGATTAGAAAGGGACTGAAAATGAGGATGAATAACAAAGGGTGTTGATATTGATGAACAGTTAGCTTAGTTTTCGTTGCTGACCATCTAGGCAACAATGATAAAGATGGGAAGCAATTATAAGTACACACTTAGCTCGATGATTTAAGCTAAGAGGAATATGATATGATGTAACCAAAACAATGACTGATAGATCATGAAAGTGATAACAATAATTAACCACAACATGACTGATGGAACTCAAATTAAAGCTGATAATAATCCTCATCTCTCATAAATAATCAACCATATACTCTAACTTAATCACATTTCTTCGCCTAAATTATATTTCTCGCCATTATGTTCTTAATTGAGGAGAGAGAATAAGTGAGGAATATTAGAAGAAGAAATCAAGTACATCTCTCTCTCTCTCTCTCTCTCCATGTGAGGACCAATATCAATCACCATAAGATACTATCACTAAATTCTCATATATACAATATTATATATATATATTATATTTTATTAAATAAAGTTGGATGATATAATGAATAATTTAATATATAAATAAAGTGATTTAACAGTGTAGAATATGAGTAATTAGCTGAGGGAGACAATAGCACATTAGCAATAGTGTGTAATAGTGCAAAACAGGAATAGAGAGAAAGGCATTGGCATTGGCCCAAAATTCACGTGAATTGGTTACGTTGGTTCGGTGCAACGAGCGCGACGGCCCCGACTTTGGGTGGTTGGCTGGGTGCGTTGCGGAACCACATTTTCAGGTGTCACCTCACACACGCACTCACACGTGGCCACCCATGATAGCGACACGACCCGCGACACCTACACGTGTGATTCATATATTTATGACTCTTGACTTTCCTCTTAAACCCCACCCACACGTGAGGATATTTGCTTTCCTTCCTTTGTCGGGCCCTCTCAACAGGCTTCTCCGGCCCATTCTTGGGCCCATAACCTTCAATTCAATTCCAACTAATGCTTTGTAACTCTGGCTTTTAGATTATGTCACCACTTTTTTTTTTTTTTTTTTTTTTTTTTTTTTGTTTGAGGTGGATTATCTATTATGAACATGAGGCAATTATTGAAGAAAAGAAACACACGCACGCAGGGTAGCCTTAATCCTCAAGTTCAACCAGCCTCTGAGGGTGCTATGTTGGTGGAATCAAGCAAATTCAGGTGACAAAACATGAAACATTTGGGTCTTAATTAAATACTAATTAATTTAGTGGTGATATGATAAGAAACAATTAGTTTTATATGAATAGTTTGACCCAATCAAATCACAATTGGGTAAGGTTTAGTTTCTTTCTTTAATAAAATATTGTAGCATGCCCTGGTATTTTGGTTTCTATGATTACTTAATTTGACCCAACATCTTATGCTAATTGGCTTTTGTTTCTATTAATCAACATTTTCTAGAAGGCATGTTCCTTGTGGTGCCATGTTTTGTCACATCATATACTACACAAGCTCCTTAATACTATTGGTTCTTCTTATTGATACTCTTCTCTGCCAACCAAAACATTTTTTTTTTATATTAGTAATGTTTTAAATGTGAGTGTGGTGCCATGTTTCATCAGCACAATACAGCCCCACAGTGTGAGTTATCAGCATGGTTTCCTTCTCCTAAAAACTATTGCTGCTATCACTGGCAGCAAATAGTTTTTATTATCCTCTTAGAAAGATTTTAAAGAAATGGAGAGTGTGTGCCCAATGTTTTCCTAACATCTAGCACTGCTGATATCAAGTGGACACTGCTGCTCCCATTGCACTGATAGCTACATAAATCTAACATCAAATTAAATAAAGAAACTGTTTGTTTGGAACCAATAATATGCTGAAGCATAAGCTTATGTTTATAGGAGGATAAGCCATAACCACCACTACCCACCACTTATGAACCTCATATTACTCCCCTTTGTCTCCAATGTTTCAGGACCACTTGGCAACTAAAACACAACATTTTCAAAACAAAAGTTTGGGTTAGAGATCTTATTAATAATTAAGCAAGTTTATTTAATATTAAACTTGCAGGCCAATATTGACACCTACTCTAATTATTCCCACATACCCAGTTGTTGACAATGATTCTGCATAAAAAGTAGAGACTGTTTCAGATAAATCCTGTGGTGTATAATTTTCTTTTCTTCGCTAGTGCTTATGTTTCTGTCAATATACACTACTCTAATTAATGACCATAGCTGAAGTAATAGACTGAAAGCGATGCAACTTCTATTCTTTTGGCTTTTGCAACCTTCAAGGTTCCACCTACTCTAACTCCTCATTTATAATTGTTACGAACCAAATGCTAGCTTTTGGGACCGTCAACTACAACTGCATGGACCAAATGCAGCTTCAAAATGTTTCTTAATTAAGCAAAAGCCTTCAAGATATGCTTCTTGTATTCAAACTATCATTCCCATACTCTCATTTCCTCATGTTTACTCATACTGTCATTTATTATAATCTTGACTTTTGGGTCACCCTTGATTGTTACAACACAGTAGAAGCAAAATACTTCAAGTTATTCAAAACACACTGTTTTAAACTTATCTCTGCCTGTGTTTTTGCTCACGTTTTGGTTTTTTTTTTTTTTCTGTTTTTGGTGCTCTCTTTCAAATAATGATGGATAAAAGACAAAATACACACGTAAGCATGTGTTAATTAAAAATAAGTGTAATCAGTCAATGACAGAGATTTCTATAATTTCTGCTCCTTCCCGTAGATTTCTTTGAATTACTCGTTAGCCTTTTTGAGTGATTATAGTGCTTTCAATGTGCCATACACAGTGATGATTGCAGAAAATGTTGGAATAATTTGTTTGTTTGTTGTTGAGGTACCTTCAGCTATTTCTGCTGTAGACTCAACCAACCTAATCCTAGATTGGATTCTTAATACTAAATTGGATTTGAAATCTTGTTTCTTAAATCCTTTTTAGTTAGAATTTTCTTCGTAAATTGTACTTCTCATAATTGTTTGTTGAGAAGTTCACATCGATCTTCATCTAATCAAAGTCTTGCAGATAGCAAAAACTGCAAAAATTCAACATAGACCAATTCATCTCCTTCACGCTAACAGTTACGTCTTCAAAAGGACAAGACAAATCAATATCAAAATTGGTAGATGGTTTAATGCTTTGGATAAAGCATACGAAAACTAAAAATGTGTGTAACGTTTTGTCAAATGAGACATAGAAGAGAAGACTTTGATCAAGTACCTACCATACCAGAAAAACCATCAGGTAGCTACTAGCCTTATATTATTGAATTTCACTACCAACTATAATCATGCAAATGTTTTTACAATAGAATATTCAAGTATGGGCTAAGGTGTTATCATTGATTAGTACTTAGAACATAACTTTGGAGGAAGAAACTAAAGAATGGTTCAATAATGTGTTCCCACAATTGCTTTTTGTTTGATAAGCACTCAACCATATTTTCTCCCTCACAGAAAAATATTTAGTCTTTTGGTGGTGTCATTTTTAGTAAGTTAGCCTTGGTATAGACTATAAACTATATAATTGTTTTGATGTGTGATACTCTACAACTCTTGTTAATAGATGAAGTCGGTATCAGGAACCCTAGGGAAAAACATGAGCTAGTATAATGTGTTACAAAATCTATTTGAATGTCACATAAGCTCAAGTGGTTAGCATTGTCAATCGGTTGTGACAAAAAAAAAAATCTGAATTTAATTGGGCTTAATTTTTGAGACATGACCTTATAAGACCATATATATATATATATATATACACGGCCTAGTCTAGTTTATATTATTTTATTATTTTTAATTTAAATACTATTTTTAAGTAGAACAAATTAATAAATAATAATAAGAGAGAAATAAATGAAAAACAAAAGAAATTTAAAATCAGGTTGGATCAATTACTAGCTCGAATTGAGATTTTAAATGTAGTGAGCCTAAATTTGATAATGTTACATGTGGTTGATATGCGTCTGGATTTATGTAGAGGCTTTAGTTTTAAGTCATGTTAATATATATGNTTAAATGTAGTAAGCCTAAATTTGATAATGTTACATGTGGTTGATATGCGTCTGGATTTATGTAGAGGCTTTAGTTTTAAGTCATGTTAATATAAATGTATATTGAGCAGCGGCAGACTAAAACTTGTTTAGATTCTTTTTGGGCCATAATGCTTGTTAGAGATTGGGGCTGCAGACCGCAAAATGCACTCTGTGGGCATAGTTATGGTGATCGGCCCATTAGCCCATTACATCTCTCTGGGCTTGTTCACCAGTCTAAATCCTGGCAATTGACATCTCCTTGAGCTTAAAAAAAAAGACAGGCAAAACAGGGGAAAAAGGAAGCAGAAGTGGTAGTGCAGTGAAGAGAAGAAAACGGGGGAAAGGGGAAGTAGGATAGTAATGCAAACAAGAACAGAAGCGTCAGAGAATATTGCAGGGAAGGAAAAGCATCACATGTCAAAATTTATAGAGTCATTTTTATACTTCAAATTCAAATAATTATACATCAATCTAAAAGTTCTCAATTGAGCAGGAACTCTAATGAACACTTAACAATAAAAGCATATTAGATTCACGTAGCCTTTCAAGCATCTTTACAAATACATGTGAAAATAACCCAGTAACAAAAGTGTAGAGATGAAACTAGCTATGCTTGGTTTGGTTTCTGCTTCTTTCCTACCCAGTGATTTTCATCTTCCATCTAATAAGGTAATGGTTATTTTATTGGTTGTGTCAGAGTGCAGCTGACTTGAGGAGGAGCTTGTTTCAACAGAATCCTTGCCTGGAAAGAAACCAGGTTGTTTAGGCTCAGCCAATTCAATCTTACTTCCCAACATTAGAACCACTGAGGACATGCTTGGCCTATCCTCTGGATGCTGTTGCACACACAACAGACTAATATGAATACAACGCAATACTTCTGATGCAATAAATTCCTCTATGTTCTTGTCAACTAGATCAACAGCTCTGCCTTCTCTCCATAGTATCCATGCCTACAACACAAAAATGGTGCTTATCACATTATAGTTAGACTGATATAAACCAAAGATATAGCTCAGATACTTACATGACTAACTAGATTTTTGGTGTGATCTGCTTGATAAAACCCTCTATTTTTCTTCCCTGATATAATCTCTAACAACAAAACACCAAAGCTGAAGACATCAGATTTCATTGAAAATAATCCATCAGCAGCGTACTCTGGTGACATGTAACCACTGTAGAACACCATTTAGAACAAAATTATTAATGACAATACAAAATATACCAAGGAGCTTAAAAGTTAGCAAGAACTCACTAAGTTCCAACTACTCTTTCTGTGTTTCCTTCTGTCTGGTCTCCTCCAAAAGTTCTAGCCATTCCAAAATCTGATATTTTTGGATTCAACTTCTCATCAAGTAAAACATTACTTGCTTTGAGATCTCTATGAATAATCCTCAATCTTGAATCTTGATGAAGATACAAAAGGCCTCGAGCAATTCCACATATAATGTGAAAGCGCCTAGACCAATGTAGCACTTTACCTTTGTTATCATCTGTTCCATATATACACAGTAATCAACTATCCAAATAAATTCTGCAGTTATAAAATTTCAAGTGTCATAAGTTGTTATCTGCATTGAAAGCATACCAAAAATGAAGTAGTCTAGGCTTCTATTAGGCATGTATTCATAAACCAACATTTTATCTTGTGACTCTTGTCCTTGAATGCAACAACCGAGAAGCCTTACAAGATTTCGGTGCTGAAGTTTTGCAATCAATTTTACTTCATTCTTGAACTCAGTCATTCCTTGTCCTGAGCTTCTTGATAGCTTCTTCACTGCAATTTCTTGCCCATTTACTAATCTTCCCTGGATATTAATATTTGTAAGTTTACTGATATACTGTTTAAGACATTTTTAATACTTATCCTAATACTTGAAGATAGAGTTACCTTGTATACAGGTCCAAAACCACCTTCTCCGATCTTGTTCTTCTCCGAGAAGTTATCTGTGGCAATAACTAGTGTTGAAAGGTCAAGCAATGGGAGGTCCAGATCATCCTCACTTTCTCCACTGCTTCGATCTCCTTCTATATTTCTCAATTTCTCTAACCAAATGGAAAATAATGGCTTCAGATTAGACAGGGAAGCATTTCATGATTCAGTGAAGGCAATAATCAATATCTGTGTTATATTCTACTTCAATAATTCCCCATGAACTAATTATGCAGTTAGTTTTGCACCAGTTCATGTATGATTTTCTTTATGCTATACTTTGCATGAGGAATTACTAATTTATATCTTGATGTCAAACTTCATTGATGCTACCTATTTTCGGCTTCTGAATTCTGAAGGTCTTTTTTCTGTCAATGAACTTGAATGTCTGAAAAATAGTTTATCTCCGCTGTCTTTCATTCCAAAAGCACATTGATTCTAAATATAAATATTTTTTAACAAAACATGAATATGATAAACATAATAGGATTTTCCTTCACATGATTCATTAATAGTAGCCAATTAGACATATTAAGCTTTTTCATATTTTTAATTTTTTATTATTTTAAATTGAAATACTTATAAATAATTTCTAACTTTTGCTATAAATTATTGAAAACAAGAAGGACATTTATTGATCATTTGATTTGATTCCCTTGGTATTAAATATTCCTATTTAAGCGAGAGATCAGTTTTTGTAATAATTAGTATAAATGAGAATATATATATATATATATATATATATATATATATATATATGAAAATATGTCTTTCTTATAGATTCATTGTTTAGTCATATTAAGAAAAGAAATGTCAAGATTTTAGATATAGATTGTAAAAGTAATGAATTTAATGATATCAAGAAGCATTATGCTCAAATTGGATGAATACATAATATGTTTACTTAAATTTTATACTTGCCATGGGAGTTTCTTAACAATCACCACAACTTTAAAACGAAACGTAATATGGACATCGATAAAATGAAAATCTGGAAAGTAATTTTACCAGTCTTATTCCTCTGGACTCTGTAGATAAAATAGCAACCAAGTAAAAGCACCCCTGATATAGCAACAATGGTGGTAGCAACTATTATTGTCAACTTCTTTCTGCGCCCATGATGTTCTGCCTCTTCATTTGCATCAAAGGATTAATTTTCACAAAAATTAAAGCATGTTTGGTAAGACTGAAAATAAGACAAAAGAAAATGGAGAAATGAAAATTGACAAGACATTTGGAGACCTCACATCTCTAGATACATGTCTCATTTTCATTCCTTGTAATTCAGTTTATGTTAAGCACACCATACCTAATTCTGAAGCTGCTATTCGAATATATAGATCTTGCCCATCAGCTTGAAACTGTCTAATATCAATTAGATCACCAAACCACATAGCACAACCAGTACCTTGTCCTCTAATATCTGAATTTGTATAGGCCATACAAGAACAATTATTCAAGCACTTGTCTCTGCATTGCTCTAGACTCATTGTCTGATCTAGCCAAGTATGTGTAGTTTCTGGCACTTTCAACCCAACCAATTTCACAAACCCATCCTTGTCTTGGTCCTTGCAACTTAATGCTACATTGCGGACACATCCTTCAGACCAGTCCATTAAGTTCCACTGCTGTGGTGACTTAGGCCTGAACCCTTTTAAACATTGGCACCTCGGTGAGTCAGTAATGATACAATTACCATTGGCTCCACACTGGGCATAATTATCACACAAGTCTTTTGGCACTGTTGTGTATACCTCCCAATTTTGTTCAGGTTTTGACCACACATAACGATGACGAACACTATTATCACTTTGATTCATTACTAACCTTGAGATAACAGAATTCTTGAGGCTGTAGCTGTAATATACCTCTCTCTTATTGAACTCGAAGTAGTAATCATAAATAGGGTTGGACCTTAATTCTGGTGAACCACTTGGATGCAGGCCATTCCATGGTCCAGCTCGGTAATGCTTTTTCTTTGCCTTCATGAAATATGATTCAGGATAGTCTCTGAGCTCCATAACCCAAGATAAATCTCCTGGAGATGGATCATCCCAACTCTTCCAAGATGTTAGAGACTTGTTGAGACCAATCATTAGGTCCCAACCAAACTTCATTCCTGGCAACAAAGTATCAGATGGATAGTCAAAGCTTTGCCACAAATAGGCTTCTGGGTTTGCTTCATATTCATCTCTCACCACAAGATTCCCAGAATCCAAGAGCTGAGCCACTGGATTCTGTGCTTGTTTCACTGAAGTTGTATACCAAACAACAGTGCCATTTTGGGTGAGGACAAGATTGCCAGTGTTTTTTACTGCTAAAACGCCAGAGGAATCATTAATTGGGTTGAGGCGGTTTGCAACCCAAACAACGGTTTGAATTGGGATATTCTTGTACCAAATTCCAAGGTAATGTTTCTTGGAACTTCCAGGAGTGAAGAAACCCAGTTCAAAGGTTCCACCTTTGGAAACCAAGGTCTTGCCATCACTTAGGTAATGGAGCTGAGCAATGGAATCAACTGCTGAAGAAATTTTGAGAGAAGGGACAAGTATATAAGCAATGATGCTCATGAAACAAAGAATTTCCATCGAAATTTCTAGCTTTTTGTGGCACTGCAATGTTTCAGTTTATAGATGGAGATAGAGCTAGTTACCTCTGACTAGTTAAATCTTTAAGGTCAAGGAAAAGTCAATTGCTAAAACTAAAACTGCTTCAGGAACGGTCAATTGCTAGTACTTAAGTTGGTGAGGAATAGAGACAGAGATTTATTGTGCATTTAATAAGCCTTTCATGTTTCAGACCCCCCACAGTTGAAAACGCCGTCTCCCTTTGTCTTTCTCTCTAGTCCCACGCAATATGTTGGTTCCAATCAATTTGAGACTAGTTGTAAAAGTAAGAGGAGGAAAAAAAGAAGATATTTTTGAGTAAAATACTTTCTCCTCTCCTATCATAATATACACGGCCCTGCTTTCATTTTCAAAATCTATACGGACCATTCCTGAACATTGAAAAAATGTACAATTTTAGATCACATTCAAAGAGGGGCAAAATTGATATAAAAGGTTTATAATATCTTCATGGTTGAATTTGATGAAACAACTGAAGGAGTAAACTTCAAGGTTCGAGCTACTGCCTCCCAATGCAGAAAGAGTGGAGACCATGAAACCCTTTCTCAAACTAGTCTACTTTGTGTTTACTTGGAAGTTGGAAACTTCAAAATAAGCTGTCTATAATTGACGCAAAGGATGCGGATCCGAGAGGGAACATACATTTAGCTTTTACTTTGTAAAATATGTGGTGCACAGTTGTTCTCCGTCTAAATTGAGAATCAAAGATAGACATCACGGAGAGAAATGATATTAAAGTCCTTGTGAAGTTTAGATAGTGCCAGATGTTGCTGCATGAGCATTACACATTAAGCATATAATCTACACCACCAAGCTTATATTTTGTTCTGATAAATGTCATTCATCATGAGCCCGAAAGTTACAACTTAGCGAAGAATGGTCCAACGATTGGATTTGGATAGTCTGTGAAGTCAAGCAAGTTTCACACCACATAAAAAGGTACTGCAAATCAATATCTATCATGGTTTTCTTGTTGCCAGCAAGTCATGGGTGCTGCGCAGATATGGCTTTCTAATGTGTCACCATCGTCCTCGAGACTTCAAAAATGAATAGTAAAAGTTAGAAGAGAAGGAAAAACAGAGGAAACAGGGGCAAGCAGGGCAGGGCATAGGAAGAGAATGAAAACAGCAGAAGTAACAGAATGGTAATGCAAAATAGAACAGACCAGAAGCCTAGGACCATCTTATAAAGGAAAGCTCTAGAGGATGATGATAGCTTGGATTAGACGCAATGCTTGTCGAGGAAGGAGGCTTTATGTAGCTTCTGAGAACCTACAAGAGTTTTCAAACACCATATCATCGGGCTTCTATTAAGGTAATGGTCATTTCATTGGTTAAGCGTGTTTGACTTGAGCTGCAATATGCTTCAGCTGAAACTTTCCTTGGAAAGAAACTAGGCTCTCTAGGCTCGGCCAATTCCATCTCACTCCCCAACATTAGAACCACAGAGGGCATGGTAGGCTTATCTTCTGGGTAATGTTGCACACACAAGAGACTAACATGTATGCAACGTAATACGTGTGATACAATGCAAGACTCTTCTATGTTTGAGTCGATCAGTTCTAAAGGTCTTCCCTCTTTCCAAGATATCCATGCCTGAACCAGAAAAGAAGAAAACTGTATGTCACGTTTTCGTATTACTTACCCAAATTAAAGCATTATGTAGCATACTTACATGACTAATAAGGGTGTGGCCTTCATGATAAAACTCTCTACTTTTCTTCCCACATATGATTTCAAGTAACAAAATACCAAAGCTGAAGACATCGAATTTCACTGAAAATAACCCATTAACAACATATTCCGGTGCCATATAGCCACTACAAGATACCATTAGAAGAAATACCATTAACAAAGGTATAAGATAAATTATATGAGCCATGGTAGTAATATACTCACTAAGTTCCAACTATTTTATTTGTGTTTCCTTCTGTTTGGTCTCCTCCACAACTTCTAGCTATGCCAAAGTCTGATATTTTTGGGTTTAGCTTATCATCCAATAAAACATTACTTGCTTTCAAATTTCTATGAATAATTTTTAATCTTGAGTCTTGATGAAGATACATAAGGCCTCTAGCAATTCCACAAATAATTTGAAAGCGTTTAGACCAATTCAACAATTTACCCTTATTATGATCTGTTACATTCAAAGCAAATAAGTTATTTTGAGATACAAAAATAGTTAATTTAATCTAGTCTAATCAAAACTTTTCATGGTATTCCTTACCAAAAATGAAGGAGTCTAAGCTACTGTTAGGCATGTATTCATAAACCAGCATCTTTTCTTGCCCTTGAATACAACAGCCATGAATCTTTACAAGATTCCGGTGCTGAAGTTCTACAATCAATTTAACTTCATTCTTGAATTCAATCATTCCTTGCCCAGAGAGTGTTGAAAGCCTCTTTACGGCAATTTCTTGCCCATGTACTAATATTCCCTGCATACTCACATTCATAAGTATCTCTACTCACTATAACAATTAGTAATTCTATCATTATTTTTGCTCTGATACTTGAATGTTGAATTACCTTGTATACAGGACCAAAACCACCTTCTCCAATCTTGTCACTCATTGAGAAGTTATCAGTGGCAGTAGCAATTATTGACAGATCAAACAACGGGAGATCCAAATCATCTGCATGTCCTCCATCAGTACCTTTAGACTCCTCTGACCAAATGGAGGAAGAAAAAGGCTTTAGATTTTTTACGAAAATAAGAGGGTAAAATACTTGTTAGATAAGCAAAAAATATAAAGAAAAAGAAAGGGAAAGCATGCGGTTAACTTCTTCAATTTCTTATGAGCTTGCGGTTAACTGATAAGATTGCGGAGGAATCATTGATTGAGTTGAGGCGATTTGCAACCCAAACGATGTTTTGAATTGGGATATTCTTGTACCAAATTCCCAGGTACCGTTTCTTGGAATTTCCTAGACTGAAGAAACCCAGTTCAAAGGTGCCATCTTGGGAAACTAGGGTCATGCCATCATTNCGGTTAACTGATAAGATTGCGGAGGAATCATTGATTGGGTTGAGGCGATTTGCAACCCAAACGATGTTTTGAATTGGGATATTCTTGTACCAAATCCCCAGGTACCGTTTCTTGGAATTTCCTAGACTGAAGAAACCCAGTTCAAAGGTGCCATCTTGGGAAACTAGGGTCATGCCATCATTTGTGGATTGCATGTAAGCAATGGAATCAACAGCAATGGAAACTTTGAAACATGTGGCAAGTGTAAACACAACGATGCTCATGAAACAAAGAATTTCCATCGAATTCCAGCAATTTATAACGCTAATTGATGCCTCCTAATACGTATATGGTGGCTATTAATCTCCTGTTTATTTGGAATACAGTCAAAATGATGACGAGGGTACGCAGTCTGCTCATCTTGACTTGCGAAGTTGGTGTTTGATTTTCCGGAAAGCCCACCTTCTGGAAAATATCTTCATTAGTATTTTCTTATTTTTTTTTATCTGTAGGGTTGAAAAATGAACTTAGCCTAGGAAAAAGGCCAATGACAATTTGTTCAACAATATAAAATACCCATTTTAAATTAATCTTTATACATGTGTTATCCATATTACTTATGCTACTAAATAACTATCCTTCTTTATATTGCATTCAGGTTCTAAGTTTTTTTTTAGTTGCTAAAATTTGAGTCTAATAAAAAAAAATTCTAAATAAATTCGTCTAAACTTAAATTATATCTAACTATATCACTGTATAATATCGGGAGTGAACCCAAACTATCATCATTCTTTGGGACCTTCTTCTTGTGCTATTCCATTCTTTAATGGAGGCAAAATATGAGAAGGCAGACGACTAGATGACATTAAGCTAAAACGGTGAGTTTTTGGATTTCAGGGGAGAGAAACTGAAGAGGGGGAGGAGGGAGGGAGCTGCTTCTTAATCAAAGGGGAAAAAATCATTAGTCTTTGTTGGCTCTTTTTTATTCATAGTAATCATAAAGATATCCAGAAATAGGGTCCAGCTAGCCAAATATGAATCACATGTTTGGATGTTATTCAAAACTACATTCACACTCTGAAAATTCAAGTACTAGTCAAAGTTGACTATCAATGTGACTTTGTTTATCTTTCCCCTTTTATTTTCTTCTTTTAAATTCTAATCAATTTCTCTTTTTTATGTCTAGAGAAAATTGAAGTTAATACTTGTGCTACCTCATCTTTAAATGACAAATTCTAATCAATTTCTAGTAACAGGGCAGTTAGTTGGAATGGAGCAATTGAGAGGAGGGTCTCCTTTGGAGAAGTTCCCACCCCTCCTTCTCCATACAAGTTACTGTATGCTTTAAAACTTCAAATTATTTCATGCATACTTGCAAACTAAACCCTCCAGACTTGTTCACCAGCTTCAAATATTTGGGAAATTAGAAATAGAGCTGATGATTCTGCTTAAGAGAGAGAGAGAAATAATGGGAAAAGCATAGGAAATCAGTAACAGAAACCAAAACAGAACCACAGAACTATGTTGCGAGAAAAACATCAGAGGATGACATGGCTAATATACATTCTATGTTGACCTCTGACGTTGGGTATTATAAATAAAGCATTTGCAATTAAGTTAGCAGAAATATGGCAGGGTACTCAGATTTTCAAGGGGCTTCTTAAAAGGTATTGGCCATTTCATATGCTTTACCTTATCAACGTGCTGCTAATAAGGTAACGGTCATTTCACTTACTGATTCCCTTTCTCCTCCACTTGAGCTGGAATTTGCGTCAAAAGAAATATTATTTTGGAAGAAACCAGGCTCTTTAGGGTTGGCTAATTCAATCTCACTCCCCAGCATTAGAACCACAGATGGCATGCTTGGCCTATCCTCTGGATAATGTTGCACACACAAGAGACTAACATGGATGCAACGTAATATTTTCAATACACTGTTGGCAACTACATGTTCTATGTTTGAGTCAATCAATTCAGAAGCTCTGCCCTCTTTCCACAACATCCATGCCTGAACCAGAACAGAAGCATACTGTTAGTCACGTTTCAATATGACCTACATAAATTAGAACTTATCTAACATACTTACATGACCAATAAGGGTGTGGCCTGCATGATAAAACTCTCTACTTTTCTTCCCACATATGATTTCAAGTAACAAAATACCAAAGCTGAAGACATCGGATTTTACTGAAAATAACCCATGAACAACATACTCTGGCGCCATATAGCCACTGCAAGATACCATTAGAACAAATATCATTAACAAAGGTATAAGATAAATTATATGAGCTATGGTAGTAATATACTCACTAAGTTCCAATTACTCTATTTGTGTTTCCTTCTGTTTGGTCTCCTCCACAACTTTTAGCTATGCCAAAGTCTGATATTTTTGGGTTCAACTTATCATCCAGTAAAACATTACTTGCTTTCAAATCTCTATGAATAATTCTCAATCTAGAATCCTGATGAAGATACATAACGCCACGAGCAATTCCGCAAATAATTTCAAAGCGCTTCGACCAATCTAGCAATTTACTCTTGGTATGATCTGTTCAATTCAAAGCAAATCTGTTACCTAATTTGAATTCTTGATTTTTGAAATTGAACTTTCTTAAGTTATTTTGTGTCACAAAACCAGTAAGTTAGTCCATTCTAATCTAAGTTTTCTTGACAACTTACCAAAAATGAAGGAGTCTAAGCTATTGTTAGACATGTATTCATAAACCAGCACCTTTTCTTGTCCCTGAATGCAACATCCAATAAGCTTTACAAGATTTCGGTGCTGAAGCTTTGCAATCAATTTAACTTCATTTTTGAACTCAGTAATTCCTTGCCCTGAGAGTGTTGAAAGCCTTTTCACAGCGATTTCTTGCCTATTTACTAATATTCCCTACAAAATAATGTCCATAAGTATATGTGCTCTGCATATCATTAGTTTTGCCCAAATACTCAAATATTAAATTACCTTGTATACAGGTCCAAAACCACCTTCTCCGATCTTGTTTTTCATTGAGAAGTTATCAGTAGCCATAGCAATTATTGAAAGATCAAGCAATGGGAAATCCAAATCATCCACATGTCCTCCTCCATTGCTAGATTCTGGCTTCTCTGATAAAATGGAGAAAAAAAAAAGCTTCAGATTTGTTACAAACATACAATGGGATATGAAATTAGTCAGCTTAGATAAATATGCATGTTAAAAAAGAAAAAAATTCAAAAAGGGAAAAGGGAAAAGGAAAAAGGAAGAAAAGAACGAAATATGAAGTCAATTTCTTTAATATCTTACAAGTTATAAAACTCTGGATCATTTACCCTGTCAGATTCGGATACCATGCTATAAAAGCACTGAACCTAAGACATTTTACTGTTAAGTGAAGATTAAATGATGGTTTTTAACCCTATAAAGAGCAAAAAAAACTTGAGTAACTGTTCTCGCAAGGGAAGTTTCTTGACAATCAACAAAATTCTATTAATCATTCATCAAGTAAAAATCAGAGTAAATAAAATCTACCTGTCATGTTTCTTCGGACTTTGTGGATAAATTAGCAACCAAGTAAAAGCATAACCAAACTTGCAACAATGGTGGTGGCAACTATTATTGCCAACTTCTTCTTCTTGCGCCCATATTCGGCCCCTTCACGGTTAAAATTGATCAAATAGAAAAAGCCACATTTAAATCAGTTAGGAGTGAACTTGAATTTTCAAAGACCCTTGATGAGAAAAGTAATACAAGGATTAATTGGGAAATTTATGTCCTTACCTAATTCTGAAGCAGGCATTTGAATATATAGATCCTGGCCATTAACTGCAAAATGTCTAATATCAATTAGATCCCCAAACCACATGATACAGCCACTTCCTTTTCCTCTGATATCTGAATTTGTATAAGCCATACATGAACAATTATTCAAGCACCTGGCTCTGCATTCCTCCAGACCAATTGTCACATCCACCCAAGTATGCGTAGTATCTGGCACTTTGACACCAACCAATTTCACAAATCCATCATTGTGCTTGTCTTCACAGCTTAAAGCTTTATTCCGGACACATCCTTGAGACCAATCCGTGGAGTTCCATTTTTGAGGTGACTTAGGCGTAAATCCTTTTAAACATTGACACATAGGTATTTCAGTAGTGATACAATTTCCATAGGCTCCACAGAGGCTATAAGTATCACAGTGGTCTTGTGGCAATGATGAATAAAGCCTCCAGTTTTCATCACTTCCATCCCATATGTAGCGGCCACGACTATAATCTGTTCCGTTAAGTACTAATGTTGAGATTACAGAATCATCCTTGAGGCTCCATGAGAAGTACACCTCATCCTTATTGGAGACGAAATTGTAATCAAACATGTTATTGGGATTTAGTTCTGGTGTACCACTAAAACGCAGGCCATTCCATGGTCCACATCGGAAGTACTTATCTGTTCCCTTCTTCATATACAACTCAGGGTAGTTATTCATTGCTAAACCCCAAGAAAAGTCTCCTGGAGATGGATCTTGTGGACTTTTCCAAGCTGTTAGATTCCTATTCAGTCCTATTCTTAAATCATATCCAAGCTTCATCCCTGGCAGCAATCTATCAGATGGATAGTCAAAGCTTTGCCATAAATAGGCTTCTGGGTTTGCTTCTTTCTCATCTCTCACCACAAGATTGCCTGAATCTAAGAGTCGGGCCACTGGATTTTGTGCTTGTTTCAGTGAACTAGTATACCACACAACGGTATTATTTTGGGTGAGCACAAGATTGCTAGTGCTGTTTACAGCTAAAAGGCCAGAGGAATCATTGATTGGGTTGAGGCGGTTTGCAACCCAAACTACTGTCTGAATTGGGATATTCTTATACCAAATTCCAAGGTAACGTTTTTTGGAATTTCCAGCACCGAAGAAACCAAGTTCAAAGGTTCCACTTTTGGAAACCAAGGTCTTGCCATCCCTTAAGGATTGTAACTGAGCAATGGAATCAACTGATATGGAAACTTTGACAAAAAGGATAAGTATATAAACAAGGATACTCACAAAAGAAAGAATACCCATCAAATTTCAGCTTTTTTAGGTTGTTTGCCTACAAGAATGGACACAGCTAAATGCTTTCTAATACAGAAATTACCCAAATGGTAAGATAGGTATATATAGTGGCTATTCCGCTCCTGCATTCTCAAAATAGTCAATCAATTAACCAATCAGAATGGATAAACCTATTTGGCAATTAGAAAGGGATAAGCTTGCAGAAAATTGGTACCATTTGACCTGTGGAATCTTATGTGGGAATGCCAAGTGAAGTCACTACATTTATGGTTCCTTAAATAAATCAATCTCGAGACCTTACCTCTACTCCTCCACGGTGGTATCACCAAGCTTTATCAGTTCAAACTGCTTCCACAGATGAAGTAGCACAGAACGGTACAGACATTTCTGTGTCCTCTGTCCTCTAATCCTAAATCAAGAAAAATCACAAGGTTAAACTTTTTATAATTTCTGGGCAAAGCTTGCAATTTGGTGTCGGTGCTATTGCTAGAAAAATTGTCTCAAATCATCATATGTACAAGGAAAGCAACGAGCAAGAGAGAACGCGTGCCCGCGCTTCCCGTTGAAAGTTGAACATAACAACCAGTTGCGTTTCCCAGTTGGCTCTTTTTTTAGTTTTTTGACACGTGCTTGTTCATCAAAATAACCAGATAAAACAAAAACTTTTTTGCTAAATGTCCCTTTTTTATGTTTTTTGTACATGTGTTAGTATCCTTTTCAAAGAGAGTCATGCAAATTTGCCTCCACACGAAGCACGTGTTTCCACGTCTCCCCAAAACTACATTCACACCCTTGCACTGCGGCACGGTTGACTATATGAAGGTGGCCTCGATTACTTTTTTTTTTTTTTTTTTATTTTTTTTTTTCTT